>CM076579.1:1142243208-1142569322 GCA_034641835.2 Pinus albicaulis | reverse complement strand
TACTCGACCTCTACTAAAATAAGTGCCACAGATCTCTGCTTCCTGCTGTACCAGGAAACTGTTATCGATACGATACTGAAGATCCCTCCAGATGTGCTCTTTCGGTCCGTTGGGCTCCCTGCCCAATCTGCATCCATGAAGCCGAAAAGCCTCACCTCATCCTCCTGTCTGTACCAAAGTCCATATCCTGAGGTGCCTCTAAGATAACGCACTACATGCTTTCTTGCCTTCCATAAGAGCTTGGTAGGCTTAACCATAGCTTGCGAAAGTTGGTTAATAGCATAGCATATATCGGGTCGTGTATTGACCAGATACATAAGCGACCCCACCAACTGTCGATAGACATTGGCATCCAATACCTCCGCTGAAGTAGCATCCTCCTTCCTCCAACCTCCAGGAAGAGGAGTGTCAACAGGCTTGCAGCCATGCATGTTGAACTTCTCCAGTATCTCCCGGGCATACTTAACCTGAGAAACAAACAGTCCACCACTGCGCTGCCAAATCTCCAATCCCAGGAAATAATGAAGGAGGCCCAAGTCCTTCATCTCAAACTCTCGTGCAAGATCCTCCTTGCATGAAAGTATCAACAGCTCATCACTCGTCAAAATCAGATCATCTACATACAGTACGATGATCAACAACTTCCCCTCCACCACAATCTGGTACAGGTTAGGATCCGCCTCACTCTTGGAGAATCCATGTCCGGTGAAATAACTGTCTATCCATGTGTACCAAGCACGAGGTGCTTGCTTCAACCCATACAATGCTCTCTTGACTCTGTACACATGCGACTCGCTGCTGAAGATCTCGAAACCTTCAGGCTGCTCTATGTACACCTCCTCCTCAATGACTCCGTTGAGGAACGTAGTCTTCACATCCATCTGATGGATGTGCCACCCCATCTGCGCTGAGAGAGAAAGAATCGTCCGTATGGAAGAATACCTTGTGACAGGTGCAAAGGTCTCCTCATAATTGATCCCCTCAATCTGAGAGAAGCCACGGGCAACAAATCTTGCCTTGTACTTCTCCACACTCCCGTCAGCCGCCTGCTTCACTTTGTAGATCCATCGCGAACCCACCACTGATTTTCCCTCCGGTCTTGGGACAATCTCCCATGCACTGTTTTTGACGATCGAGTCATACTCCTCCACCATGGCATCTACCCATGTGGGGTCCTCCACAGCTTCCTCGAAAGAGGATGGCTCCGTCACGACACATTTTCTCACAAGAGCCATGTATCCAGTGTACCGATCCGGTGACTGTCTCTGTCTGCGCTGTGCTGTAGGTGGTCCTACAACCCTCTCTGCTTGAGCCAGTCGCTCAGCTTCTGTAGTGCGTTTGCGCCCTCTGATGGTTGGCGCTACATCAGTGGTTTCTTCCACTCCCTGAACTTCATCTTGTGGCTTATCCACATCCTGAAGCTCATCCTTAGGAATTAACAGCTCCTCCTCTGCATGCAAGTGTGGCTCCCTCTCAAGCGAACACTGCATGGCTTTCTCCTCCTGAAATTTGATATCCCGTCGCACAACAGTCTTGCGACTGTCTGGCAAATACACTCGATAGTTGTGGGGTGTATCAGTGTACCCCACAAATATCCCAACCTCTGCGGTCGGCTCCAGCTTCTTTCTAGCATCCTTTGTGACATGCACGTACACAGGTGAACCAAAAATCCTCAAATGGGAAATATCAGGCCTCTTGCCAGAAAACACCTCCTCGGGTGTACTCATGCTAAGTATCTTGTGAGGACAACGGTTCTACACATATACTGCAGTATTGCATGCCTTGGCCCACAAGTGAAGGGGTAGGCCCTGATCATGCAACATCGCCCGTGCAGCACCCACGATCGTTCTGTTCTTCCGCTCAGCAACGCCATTCTGCTGTGGGTTATGGGGAGCTATGAGCTCTCTTCGAATCCCTTCTGTGCTGCAGAAATCTTTGAATTTTCCAGAGATGAATTCACCACCATTGTCGCTCCTAAGAGCCTTCACCTTCTTCCCTGATTCCTTCTCGACCAGTGCTTTAAACTCATAGAACTTAGAGAATGTCTCGCTCTTCTTCTGCATGAAGAAGATCCAACACTTTCGAGAGAAATCATCAACAAAGATCACATAGTACTTGTGCTTTGTTGTCGAAGCTATTGAGAAAGGACCACACACATCTGTGTGAAATCTCTCAAGGATCGTCCTGGCGCGATTATCCTTCTCGTGAAAGGTGGCTTTCACAAATTTTCCTAAGGTACATCCCTTGCACTGATCTGACTGCGCAAGTGTACCCTTAGGAAGCCCAGTAGAAATCTGCTACAGTATCTTCAAAGCTCCATGGTGAAGGTGGCCCAATCTCCGGTGCCACAGTTCGCCCTAATCATCCCGGCTCACCACTTCTCCCGCCTTGCATGCCATTGTTGCGCAGCCATCTACTTGCAACTGGTAAAGGTTCTTGACTCGAACCCCTATCATCCGGGTTTCTCCAGTTGTCTTACTGTGCAGGAAAGCTTTTCCTTCGCTAAAGACCACATCATACCCCTTGTCTTCCAACATCGCCACTGAGATTAGATTCTTCTTCAATCCTGGAACATGCATTACTCAATACGAAGGGTTTACCAGAATCCCTCTCAAAGGAAATGGTACCGATACCGGTCGCACTGTATCTACCATCATCGCCCATCTCGATGTGCACTCCAAGATCTTTTTCATCCAGATCTGAAAACAAATCCCGATCTCCCGTCATGTGAAAAGACGCACCACTGTCCAAGAACCATACTGATCCCATCACACTTGAAACCAAGCATGCGATCAATAAAAAATATAGCTCGAACTGCGAGGCCAAAGCCTCTCCTCCTGCAGATCTGCCAGCCTTCTTGTTTTTCTTCTTCTGCGGACAATTTGTGGCATAATGTCCGTGCTGGTGACAGTGAAAACACTTCACCTTGGACATATCTTTCTTCTTGCCTTTCGCACCAGACTGAGAAGTTTTCTTACTCTTCCCCTTATTTTCTTTGGCAGCCAAAGCGCAGTTTTCTTCATCAGTTGCCTTTGATGAAGCTCCATCTCTGGTGCTCCGCCTTATCTCCTCTTGCATGAGATCCGACCAAAGTCGCTCCCATCCTGGAAATTTCTCCTGACCATTGACAGAGTCCTGATAGGAATGCAAACTCTTCAGAAGACCAAGGAGAGCCAGGTCCACCAAGTCCTCTTCGTCGATAGTTACCCCCACACTTCCCAGCTCATCCCTGCATTGGGTGAACTTCGTGAGGTACTTCGGTATGCTGTCGCCTTTCTCCATTTTAATGTTCCTGAGTTTATCTTTGAGCGCCAGCTTCCTTTGGTCGCTCTTGCTTTGGAACAAGTCTGTCAGCGCTTTCCACATCAAGTATGGAGAAACCTTTCCATGCAGGCTGGATACAATGTGATCCTTTACGCCCTCCAACAGAATTCTTCGACATTTCGCCATCTTCTTTTGCCAACCATCAACTTGGGCAGCATTAGCAGGCTTTGGAATTTCTTTCTCAGTGAAATCCAACATCCCATTGTCATCTAATACCGCCTCCATCCGGTCTGTTGTTGGTATCCCGTGTTTTGACAGTTTGGCAAATCAAAAGACAAGGCAACATCAGAAGCAATCTTTAGAGTTCCAGGATCTAGTCCTCCTGTTCTCAGAGAGGGATCTCTCAAATATTTGTTTGCAAAGGTTTATCTTGTTTGCTTTGGTTATGGATTTTAGACTAGTTATTACGTGCAAATGTTTTGTTTGGTTGGGTTGAGTTGATACAGCAGAATATGAAAGGTCTAGGAAAGATAGACATAAAGAGGAAATATCTGGTTCATTGGGCAATGGAGTCCAAATAAGGTCATAACAAACTCTTCAAGGGATATGGGATATCAAAGGGCAAATCTAACTTGGCCACAGGATCTTTTGTTTTGGAATGAGATGGACATTAATGCTTTGGAAAAAGAAATTTAATTCTCAAGAAAGGGAACTTGAGAAACATTAACTTATCAATAAAGAGATATTTGATAGACAGGGATAACCATGAATTCTACAAATATTCATTAAGAAAATAATGATTTCAAGACAACTTCTAAAATGAGATCTAAGATTCGGGGAACACCCTATTTCCTCAAAGATCTTATTTTAAAGGATTTTAGAAAACATAAAAGATTTACTGATAGTTGCATTCATAGAAGAGGGAACACCTAAATAACATCTCGTGTTTGCAACTATATGATTCTTCAAAACAATCGTTTAAGTTGTGGGCAAAGGTCCAGATCAAAACCGAATTTCTTTGGTTAACTTAAGACAATGGTACTTCAAAGGGAGACTTCAATAACAGCTTTCAAGTGATAGTAGACAAGCAGGGAAAACCATAAATCATGCTAAAACCAACTGTTTGAGCTATCAAGGAAATGAACGAGCATGAAGACTAAAGAGAAGTTTTAAAGCCTCTAAAATACTTCAGCAGAAGCAAACATAAAACAGTGAAGGGTGAACAGGTCTAAGGTGCTTCCAAGAGTCATTTCTTAGCCTAAAACTTTCAGCCTACTTTAGTAAGAAATTATGGAACATAATGAAAACAAGGAAAAGACATTTAACAGTTCAGAGCACTTCACCAACAGCCAAGCTCATGGATCAAATGATAGAGCCTTCTCAGGAAGAGACATGCAACATCATCATCAAGACATCCAAGACTCCGAATTATCTTCAACTTCAGCAGACTTATATATTTATTTCAGAGAGTTTCGATATTACAACTTGTGATCAAACAACAACCAACCTTTCTCATCTTCTGTAGAGGTACTTATAGGAAGATGAGGAGGTGAGATTTTAACAAAATATCTCAAGGACAGTTAATGCAGAGTGAAGACTTCTCGGCCCTTTGAGAGGCTCAAGGGAAAAATTTACAGGTGGGTCACTACATTAACTGTTTCACAATAAATATCAAAGCTCGGTGGAAGCTTTGTTTGACTTTGAGGCTCTGTGCATGTTTTGGAGTAACTCTGCAGATATTTATTCATTGGTTTCCTTGCAGAAGTAACTCCCTGGCTGTGGTGGAGGCGGATATCTGATTTTCTTCAATAACTCAGCCTTTGGTTTGAATGGTTTGAGGCAACAGGTGGCCTTTACAGTAGCTGGGGAATTAATTCACCTTTAGTTGAAACGGTGGAAGCCTTTCTGCCTGTTTAAACGCTTATGATTTTTCTTTAACTATGTTTAATTTGGGGATTAGGCTTTTGATAGTCAATCTTAGCCGTAATCCCTAAATTTGTCTTCAATCTTCTGCTCTGCTGCACTCTGTTCTTCAACATTGATACTCTTTAACTGTGTTTGATTAAAAACAGTGTCTTGTCGATGTGCAGACCTGCACTGGGCTTTACGGCATCAATACTCATAGAGTACTGACGAGACGTGGAATAGAGCCCCGTGAATGGCCTCTTTAAGATAGTCAGAAGGGACAGGAAACGTCTTTCCCATCCCTCGGCTTTCCTTCATTCTAAAATGGAAAACCATTAAAACACCTTCAAAACACAACAACAGTTAAGAAATCCTGCGGGAATAGGTTAAAACTGCTTCGGATGGCGGGGGAGGAGCGTAGCCGTCGGATGAAGGCAACCAACGGTGGAGATCTGCAAAGAAAGGCAAAAAGGATAGCAGGAGAAGAATAAGGAGGAGAAGTTTTGGACCGTCCGATCTGGACACGTGGACGGTCCAGATTTAATCGGAGGGTCTCAATCGGAGGTGGCACAAAAGGGGATGCGATTGAACTTCCAGTGCGATTAAGCGGTGGCCGTTGATCTGCAGATCAGATCGACGGTGGAAAACGAATCGGCGGGCTTTGAAATGGCGGTAGGACTTGCGATCGGAGGGAATAAGGGCCGTTGGATAGGCGGGAAATGGACGGCTGCGATGCAATCGGGAGGCGGACAGAAGGACCTGCGATTGCGATCGGCGGGACAGAGCGATTGAGCGCAGACCGTCGGATCACGGGACAGATCAACGGTGGAGATGCAATCGGGGCACGCAATCGGAGGAAAAGCAGAAGGAATTGCGATCAGCGGAGGGCCGTCGGATCGCGGGGAGATCAATGGCCACTATGCAATCGGGAGGGTTTCAATCGGAGCATCGCAATTTGGAGGCGCACGATGGGTGTTGCGATTGCGATCGGGGGGAGTGGCGCGATTGAGCGCTGGACGTCAGATCTTGCGACAGATCGACGGCGCGGAACGCGTCGCAAGACTTAACAATATAAACTAATCGCATCGGGGTTTTTAAAATATTTACAAAGGAATTTGTCTCCCGCCCAGCCTTCAATTGCGATTGGCCCGCAATGCTTAAGCTCTTGGTCTTGGGTGACGGGCATATGTGGGGAAGTGGTTTTTAGGACTTAGCCTAAGGGGCTTAGGTCCATAGCAATAAAACTTTGATTTTTTATGAGAAATTTCAAGGATTAAAATGGATTTGGGGGTTCCAAAATAGTTAAAAAGTGATTTTTTAACTATGAAAGGGGAATTTTTCATAAATGGAGGGAGAAATTATAAAAAGTAGAGGAATAATATGGAGAAACAAGGGAAGAAAATGATGGTTTCTTCAGCAGTTTGTTATACGAAATCAGCAGATTTTTCTGAGTAAAAAATGGGACAGCAAATGAGGATTTTGGACAGAGGCATGAGGCCTAGAAGAAGTCTTCAAGAGCCAACAATTTTTAGTGATAAAATTTGTTCCTTGGAGGCTCAAAAAGATTTAGCCACCTTTAGGTGTAACAAAATATTATAGGTGGCTAACAGTGGCTCCACTTGGGGATGGTGCCTTCTTGAAGGCATCAAGAATTCAGACTTGATTTCTCTGGGAGGCTGATCAATTGCCTCATCCATTGGGCTGTCCTTCTGTGATTGAATGATCTTTTCTAAAAACATATTTGGAAGCCATGAAAACAATGGACCTTTATCAACAAGCTTGCTACCTACCCAATCCTACAGATCTAGCATTTTTTCCTTCATCAGAGTGCACTTGGATTGGCAAACTCTATTCACAACATTTTATTCTTTTGAAAGCAGGAAATCTAATCTATTTCTACTCCTTATTTCTCCCTGAACTCAGATTAAACAGTTGAGCTCAGATATTTCTCTACCTAGTCTACTGTCTGTTGGGATTAAACAGTCCAACAAACTTTCATTCTCTAAATTCTACAACATAAATTTAAAAATAGTCAAGTCAAGATTGAGCTGTTCGACTTGCTATGATCTATGGCATAAAAACAAGCTGCACATAGATTATTATTTGCGGAAATTGAACATCAAAAATTGAAGGCTTAAGATCTGAAAGCTTCTTAGTATGGCCTTCTCTCTTCTTTTCATAGCTATGATTTTTCTTTTTTTTTGTGAGCTATCTCTTCCTTGATATCTGATTCAGATTTTGAGCAAATTAGAACCAGTTTTTCCTCTTTTATGACTCAGAAAATAAAATAGTTTTGAGTCATCTCTCTTTGGAAACTTTGGTTCAGATTTTGAGTTTGTTTGAACCTTCATTTCTATCCTAATCTATCTACTGATAATCCAAGATTGAACAGTTTGGAAAATCGAATTCACTATCCTATCAGCAGAAAATTTAAAGCTAATTAGTCAAGATTAGGCAGTTTGACTAACTAGAAGTGTGTTTTGAGGAGTGGCATTTGAGCTTGCACACTTTCAGATTTATTTCTCTTTTTGGTATGGGGTTGTACCTTTATTGTTTTGTCAATCTGCCCTCTTTCCTTTTCTTTGTTTTTGTGTTTTTGATTTTTCATAACTTTGAATGTCATGGTTAGACTATGATATTTACAATGATAAAAACAAAAATGCTTTGAAACTTAAGATTCTAGGCAGAAGTAATGCTTGAGCATCCTGCCATTTACTGGACCTCCATATAGGTCTTCTCCATTCATTTCTTTCGAGAAAAATGTATTATGACCCCTCTCAGCCTGAATAATATATGGCCCTTTCCACAAGTTCTCAAACTTGCCATGTTTTCCCTTCTCTTCTCTCCTTGAATCCCATTTAAGAACAACACTTCCAATCTGGAAGTTGTTTGCCTTAGTCCTTTTATCAAATTGCTTCTTCATTTTTTCTTGGACTAACTGTGTTCTTTCATAAACTTCTTCTCGGGTCTGCTGCAAATGAATTTTTTGGTTGATCCTCCTCTGCATATCATTTTCTTCAACCCGTACTTCTTGAAGGAGCTTCATGACTGGAACTCCTAAAGATGTAGGAAAGATTGCATCCATGCCATAAACTAACTGATAGGGGGACATATTTATTGATTTCTTTGTGGTTAGTCGATCAGCCCATAAGGCATGAACCATCTTACTGTGCCATGATTTTCTATTTTCTTCCAACAGCTTTTTAATGATATTAATGAGACTCTTGTTGGAGGATTCAGCTAATCCATTCCCTTGGGGATAGTAAGCAGTGGAATGGCCCAAGGTTATATGGTATTTGTGACAGAAATCAACCATATTTTTGGATTTGAAAGCAGCAGCATTGTCTGTTATGATTTTTTTGGGACAACCAAATCTCGATAGGATGTGGGTTTCAAGAAACTTGATAATGACAGAGTCATTAGCATTCCTGGTAGGTATAGCTTCTATCCATTTGGTGAAGAAGTCAGTGGCTGTGAGGATCCACTTATGTTGAGCTGAGGAAGATGGATGAATTTCTCCAATGAAGTCCAGGCCCCATTGTTGGAAAGGTGCCTCAACTCGAATAGGATGTAAGGGTAAGGGAAGGAGTTTTCTCTTGCCATCAAAGATTTGACACTTATGGCAAGACATGACCAGCTTCTAAGTGTCTGGGAAAAGGGTAGGCCAATAGTAACCTGATCTGAGAATTTTGTTTGTTGTGGCCTTCCAGTAGAGGTGCCCTCCACATTCTCCATCATGTAGTTCGTGTATGATCTTCCCTGCATCATCTTCAAGTAAACACTTAAGAAAAATTCCAACAGCGTTTTTCCAATATAAAACCCCATCCATAATGCAAAAACTCAAAGCTTTCTGTTTCAAAAATCTAGCTTTAGTTTTAGACAGAGAAGGAGGAGTATTCAAATATAAAAGCACATAAACAATGTCGGCATACCAAGGAGAATTTAGGAAAGTTTCCTCAATAAAAGGGGCATAAGATTCTTCCATTTCTTCCAACACATCCACCATATTTATGTCTAATGCTTGGAAGTTTGACTCAGCCATAAGTTTTGCTAATCCTTGCCCCTTAACCAGTTTGGTGGGCCTAATTTCTAAGTCATATTCAAGAATAGTTGCAATCCATTTTCCCCTTTTACCATCAGGGTCTTGACTTAGAATATCCTTGACAACAGTATGCGGAACAAAAGCAATTATGTGAGAGTGTAAGATGTAGACCCTAAAGTCCTTTAATGCTTTCACTAATGCTAAGTCTTGCTTCTCCATAATGTTATAATTGAGAGGAGCGTCTCTTAGGGCCCTACTAAAAAATGATATTGGTTGTTCTTGTCCGAGATCATTCTTTTGAAGCAAAACTGCAGCTAATGTATGTTCAGATGCAAAAGAAAAAATGTAAAATTCTTTGGTAAAATCAGGACTAATCAGTACTGGCACTTGGGTAAGAGCTTGCTTGACCAGTTCGAATGATTGTTTGGCTGGTAAATTCCATTTTATACCCACATTTTTCTTAAGCATGTTTGTGATGTTTTTTAATAGCTCAGCAAGGTTGGGAATAAATCTTCTCAAAAAATTTATCTTTCCAATGAAAGATTGCAATTCTTTGAGGCTTCTAGGATGGCTGATTTGCAATATGCCATCTATCCTTGTAGGGTCTATTTTGATTCCTTCTTCTGAAATTATATGGCCAAGAAGTTTCCCTTCTTGGAGGCCGAAGAGGGTCTTCTTGGGATTCAGTGATAAGCCAAATTTCCTACATTTCTCAAAAACCTTTCTAAGGTGAATCAAGTGCTCTTCATCAGTTTTTGAGAAAACAGTTATGTCGTCAAGGTAAATAATTATAAAATAGCCAATATCTTCAGAGAAGGCTATGTCCATGGCCCTTTGGAAGGTAGCCCATGCGTTCATTAATCCGAAAGGAATTTTGACATACATAAAAGTTCCCCAAGGTGTGGTAAAAGCAGTTTTGATTTGATCACTTGGGAAAACTAACACCTGATTGTAACCCGAGAACCCATCTAATAGGGATATTCTTCTTGATCCAACTACCCTTTGAAGTATATGGTCCATCTTAGGTAAAGGGCAATTGTCTTTTAAAGAGGCTCTGTTTAAATTTCTGAAGTCAATACAGAGCCTGATTTCCCCAGTTTTCTTTCTAATAGAAACTAAGTTTGATACCCATTCCGAAAATCTAATGGGTACTATGATCCCAGCGTTGTACATTTTCTCAATTTCTGCCTTAACCGAAGGTAATAAAAGGGGATTTATTCTCCTTAGTTTTTGCTTAAAAGGCTTTTGATTTTCCTTCAAAGGGATTTTATGCTGGATGATGCTGGTATCATATGATTTCAAGTCTTTGTATTCCCAAGCAAACACATCCTTAAATTCTTTAAAAATCTTTATGTACTGTGATTTTATGTGGGCTGGGAGGGTGCTGGATAGCTTGATCATCTTGGGTTCTGCGAGACTGCCTATGTTGTGTTCTTCTACATTTGTCTCCACAGGCTCCATTCTGGGTTCTTTAGCTACATCGTTGAGATCAAACATGTGTTCTAAAGGTGTGAGACCTCTTGGAATTTTATCATTTTTGCATTGTAAGACTTCCAAGTCTTCTCGGTCTTCATTGTTCACTACCTCTGCTTCAAAAGGATTTTCGCAATGATTTATATCAGCAGGATATGTCATTTCAGCCTCTGGGATTTGTTCAATATACAAACAGTTTTCTTCATGGCTAGCTTCTGGTGTTGGTTGCTGAAATCATTTTCTGATTTTAAGAAATCATCTATGTGTTTGTCAGATTCGAACACTTGCCAGTGATCTTCGTTATCAGGCACAGCAGGTCTGTGTTTCACCTTTATACTGAGTTGTTCATTTATCTCAGGTACTTGGCAATTGTTTGCAGTGAAGGCAAGTTCATTTGCTAGATGATTCCGTGCTCTAGGGATAAAAATGAGTTCATATTTTTCGAAAGTTTTTAACAGGTCAAGGGCAGCATTTCGATATTCCCTAAGCTTTGGATTCTTGGCTGAGTATTCTCCTTTGATTTGTTTTATGATAAGTTTAGAATCCCCTAAAATGGATATCCTTTGGGCTTCTAATTCTTTAAGCAGTTGTAAGCCTAGGAGAAGTGCTTCATACTCAGCAATATTGTTAGTGCATGGGAAGTCTAATTTGTATGAAAAACTCTGATTTGTGTTTTGAATCCAAACACCTGCCCCTGCACTAGTTTTATTACAGGATCCATCGAAACTTATTGTCCAAAGTATATCTGACTCATTCTCATTTTCTTGTTGCTGTTGATCGTCAATGTTTTGGAGTTTATTCGAGGTGAAATTGGGGGGGTCTATATTTTCTTTACATGGTTGAGTAATTTCATCTTCGTTATACAAGATAAATGAATCTAAACTTGATTGAATAGAATAGATCGGAGTGTTGTTTTGTTTGTCCATGTTACTCACCATATACTTCATGTGGGCTTCCCTGTATAGTCTTCTATTTTGGTTGAAAACAGGGATGGTGGCATAAGACATGTCCATTTGAAGGCTTCCCTGAAGTTTGGCTCCCCATGATCTTGATAAAAGCATGCCATACTTAGGGGGAATGTCAGCTACAACGATATCCATCACTAGATTCTTGGCAGGGATCTGAGCTAAGTTAACACATAAATCTTTGATTAAACCCAAACATTTGTCTCTACTTGAGTCAAAGGAATACAAATCTTTGTATGGTTTAGTAATTTCTAAGCCTAAGCTTTCCATTACTACTTTGGGCATTAGATTGTGTGAAGCTCTGGAATCTAACATGGCATTGTGTAGAATTTTATCGTGTATGTTCAAACTGACATAGAAGGGAGGGACTGGTCCTTCTTGATATTTTCCTTCAACCTCTGGGCCAAACAACAGCTCAGGTTTGTCATCTGTCAAGTTTAAGGTGTCATTATCACTTCCTAAGTTCAAAGCTTTTAAAACTTGGTTTTTGTACACATCTTGGGTTACTAGTTCAGCTAGGGGGATGGTAATTTTAATCTTGGCAATTTCCTCCTCAAGGCTGAAAGGAAAAATTGACTTGTTGATATTTACATATGTTTTTTCAATTAAATTATTTTCAGCAATTTTACTTTGCTGAACCTTGTTTGGGCTAGTATTTGGGATGGTTTTATTGGGACCACTAGCTGAAGTGCTAGGGGTACTCTGTTCAACATTTGGCTGGACAACTTTGTCTTTGTTTGAGTCTGTTTTCTTGGCCGAAATGTTGATTTTTTCTACTGTCCCTTTGGACTGATTTTCCAGGTTCTTCTTGACAGCAGTGCTAGTATTCTTATCTTTCGAATTTTCTACACTTCCCTTACTCCTAAGATCATACTGTTTGTGCACCTCCATGATTGCATTTTCAAAACCCAATCTATAGTCATCAGAATCTTCATAGGTGTTTGTATTTTGATCATTTGAGAAGAAACCTTGTTCTTCCTCGGTGAGGAAAACATCATCCCCACTGTCTGATCCAATCAAGTTGACATGTGATTCTTCCAATCTTTCCAACTCGCTATCTTCCTCATATTGATCTACATAGTTCTGTTGAAAGGGAGGTCTAATTTGTTGGTCACTTTCTTTTTGTTTATCCTGATTGTTATCTCTTCTATAATTCTGATTTCTATTTCTGTTTTGATTGTTTTGAAGTGCAGTCTGGTTTTGATTTGCTTGTGATTTCTTAATTATGTTCATCTCTTTCATCATTTCTTCCAGCATTCTCTCCATTTTTGAGCTTGAAGTAGAGGGAGGGGATTCCTCTCTGAAAGATACTCTCTTCTCAGTTTTCATTCTTGCTCTCTTTTCTATTAAGTTTACTTCCATGGAAAGGGCACCTCTTTGCATATCTTCCAAAGTTGCAAAAACTCTTTCTCTGAGTGAATATGTCATGTCTGGGTCAAACCCTTTAGGAAATTTGTTTAAAGCTGAGCCCTGAGGAGGTTTTAGTTCAGGGGAAAGTGCGTTATACACGCTGTTAAATCTGGTACAATAAGCTTGTACACTTTCCCCAGGGTTCCTATGGAGATTGTTATAACCAGCAAGGACTTGGAGAGGATTTTTTCTCACTTCCCACTTGTTTAAGAATGTTTGATGGAAGCCTTGGAGGTCATTTATACTACGGGGGGCTAAACCTTTAAACCATTTTCTTACTTCTCCCCCTAAGCTCTGAGCAAACATTCTGAGTTTGATAGAATCATCATCGATTTCATTTCGATCAAAATAGTCATTCATCTTATCCACATGTTGTGAGGCAGTTGTAGCATTATTAGCATCATATAATGGAATTTTGGACTGATAGTCCTGTGGAAGATTGACTAGTGGTATATTAAGGGCTAAGGGAGCATACCATGCTGCCATGATATGTGGTGGGGGTGGATTAACAAGTGGTGGATTAACAGGAGGGGGATTTGGCTGGAGTGGAGTGGTTTGAACAATGGATGAATGGTGTACAGAAGTGGATGGAACAGCAGTAGATTGCTGAGCTGATTTTGGATGAGAGACACCTAGGTTAAAAAGAAAATGTGGATCAGGAGGTGTTGATTCTCTATCAGGATATTCACTTGTTTCCGGGGATGAAAGTGAAGACTCAGGATTTATCTGAATTATATCATCAAATGACCTAGTTCTAAATGGGTTTACTAAGTCAACTAGTGATTGTTGTAGAGCTAAAATATTTTCAGGAACTGAATTAGCTCTCAAGGGTGATCTGAAAACAGTTGAAAATTTATCCTTAGGAGACTTCCAAAGGATACTTTCTGGGTCATCAACTATCTCAGGTGGATCGGGGTCAGGATGGGCTCTAGTATAAATCTTCCTAGAAGCCACTATGCCGTAATTTGAGATCCAAATGACAGGAAAAGTTCAACCAAGTATGACAATCTTTGAGAGGTTAGCTTATCTGTTTACACAAATTTTGATCTTACAATCCTCTAACTGGATTAGGAAACTGTATAATGGTAAGGGTTCTTTCCAGTGGAGTCTTTAAGGTCTGCTCAAGATTATGGAGTTGCCAGGTGGAAGCTTTTTAGCACCTAAGGAGGTAAAAGGTTTTATGGTACACCACCATGTTTATTATGAAGCCAAACTTGAAATATTTTGGGTTTTTCTGAGTTTATTTTGTTTTTATAGGTTAAGAGAGTGTTCTAAGTCTGATTTTGCACTTAGCTAAGGTGTTCAAATAGACAGAGTTGCTCTTATGGCTTGGTAACTGGTTCCTTCAAGGTTTGATAATGATTCAAAGGAATCCTAAGGGTTACTTAGTTTGTCACTGATTCAAAGAGTCCTATCATGACTGCCATTATGTTAGGCAGTGCTTGAAGAAAGTTACTTATGTTATACTGGAACTAAAGTTGAAGGAAAGGTTTTGCAAACCTCTAATTCTCAGCAGGTCCCACCGTGATCGCCATTATGTTGGTTCCCCGTGTTTTGACAGTTTGGCAAATCAAAAGACAAGGCAACATCAGAACCAATTTTTAGAGTTCCAGGATCTAGTCCTCCTGTTCTCAGAGAGGGATCTCTCAAATATTTGTTTGCAAAGGTTTATCTTGTTTGCTTTGGTTATGGATTTTAGACTAGTTATTACGTGCAAATGTTTTGTTTGGTTGGGTTGAGTTGATACAACAGAATATGAAAGGTCTAGGAAAGATAGACAGAAAGAGGAAATATCCGGTTCATTGGGCAATGGAGTCCAAATAAGGTCATAACAAACTCTTCAAGGGATATGGGATATCAAAGGGCAAATCTAACTTGGCCACAGGATCTTTTGTTTTGGAATGAGATGGACATTAATGCTTTGGAAAAAGAAATTTAATTCTCAAGAAAGGGAACTTGAGAAACATTAACTTATCAATAAAGAGATATTTGATAGACAGGGCTAACCATGAATTCTACAAATATTCATTAAGCAAATAATTATTTCAAGACAACTTCTAAAATGAGATCTAAGATTCGGGGAACACCCTATTTCCTCAAAGATCTTATTTTAAAGGATTTTAGAAAACATAAAAGATTTACTGATAGTTGCATTCATAGAAGAGGGAACACCTAAATAACATCTGTGTTTGCAACTATAAAGACCTTCAAAACAACTGTTTAAGCAGGAGCAAAGGGTAAGATCAAAACCGACCTCTTTGGTTAACTTAAGACAATGGTACTTCGAAGGGAGATTTCAATAACGGCTTTCAAGTGATGGCAGACAAGCAGGGAGAACCATAACATGCTGAAACCAACTATTTGAGCTATTAAGGAAATAAACGAGCATGAAGACTAAAGAGAAGTTTTAAAGCCTCTAAAATACTTCAGCAGAAGAAAACATAAAACAGTGAAGGGTGAACAGGTCTAAGGTGCTTCCAGGAGTCATTTCTTAGCCTAAAACTTTTAGCCTACTGTAGTAAGAATTTATGGAACATAATGGAAACAAGGGAAAAACATTTAACAGTTCAGAGCACTTCACCAACAGCCAAGCTCATGGATCCAGTGATAGAGCCTTCTCAGGAACAGACACGCAACGGCATCATCAAGACATCCAAGACTCCAAATTATTTTCAACTTCAACAGACTTGTATATTTATTTCAGAGAGTTTCAATATTACAACTTGTGATCAAACAGCAACCAACAACTCCTCATCTTCTGTAGAAGTACTTATAGGAAGATGAGGAGGTGAGATTTTAACAAAATATCTCAAGGACAGTTAATGTAGAGTGAAGACTTCTCGGCCCTTTGAGAGGCTCGAGGAAAAAATTTACAGGTGGATCACTACATTAACTGTTTCACAATAAATATCAAAGCTCGGTGGAAGCTTTGTTTGACTTTGAGGCTCTGTGCATGTTTTGGAGTAACTCTGCAGATATTTATTCATTGGTTTACTTGCAGAAGTAACTCCCTGGCTGTGCTGGAGGTGGATATCTGATTTTCTTCAATAACTCAGCCTTTGGTTTGAATGGTTTGAGGCAACAGGTGGCCTTTACGGTAGCTGAGGAATTAATTCGCCTTAGTTGAAACGGTGGAAGCCTTTCTGTCTGTTTAAACGCTTATGATTTTTCTTTAACTGTGTTTAATTTGGGGATTAGGCTTTTGATAGTCAATCTTAGCCGTAATCCCTAAATTTGTCTTCAATCTTCTACTCTGCTGCGCTCTGTTCTTCAACATTGATACTCTTTAACTGTGTTTTATTAAAAACAGTGTCTTGTCGATGTGCAGACCCGCACTGGGCTTTACGGCATCAATACTCATAGAGTACTGACGAGACATGGAATAGAGCCTCGTGAATGGCCTCTTTAAGATAGCCAGAAGGCACAGGAAACGTCTTTCCCATCCCTCGGCTTTCCTTCATTCTATAATGGAAAACCATTAAAACACCTGCAAAACACAACAACAGTTAAGAAATCCTGCGGGAATAGGTTAAAACTGCTTCGGATGGCGGGGGAGGAGTGTAGCGGTCGGATGAAGGCAACCAACGGTGGAGATCTGCAAAGAAAGGAAAAAAGGATAGCGGGAGAAGAATAAGGAGGAGCAGTTTTGGACCGTCCGATCTGGACACGTGGACGGTCCAGATTTAATCGGAGGGTCTCAATCGGAGGTGGCACAAAAAGGGGATGCGATTGAACTTCCAGTGCGATTAAGCGCTGGCCGTTGATCTGCAGATCAGATCGACGGCGGAAAACGAATCGGCGGGCTTTGAAATGGCGGTAGGACTTGCGATCGGAGGGAGTGTGCAGGGGAGTGGGGCGATCGGAGCCGTTGATCGCGCTGTGATCAACGGTCGGGAGCGATTTGGAAAGCCCGCGGAGGAAAGAGGTTGACTACGTAATGGAATCAGGAATTTGAAGGTGGACCGTCGATCTGCAGAGATCGACGGTGGAGATGGATTCTCAGTTGCACCAGGGCCTAGCTAAACAGTATGCAGCTTGATTGAAGGGCGGGTGACTTCAACGAATGGCAGTCGTTGGATGCGGGGGCCCAGATCGGGCGGCTATTGTTGATTCCGCTGGGCGGTCATGGTCTGACGGATAATGCGAGGGGGACTGACTTTACGCGGTGGTTTTTGAAAATTACAGAGGACGCGTGTCAAGAGGTGTGTGGAATCGCTGGGCCTCGGGCCAAAACAGCCTTTGCCCGAAGAGTGGTGCGGAATAAACCGTGGTTTTGGAAAATAGCGCGGGGAATGGCGGGGTCCACAGGGCAAGTAGCGCTCCGCGCCGTCCGATCTGTGGAGCAGATCGATGGTCGAGATAACTTCATAAATTATTTGGGTGGAAAACCTTAGAAATTAATAAAAACCCGATTTTCATAGTTTACCAAGGTTTTTGGTGTTTTCGGGCGGAGGAATTTCTTTGGAAAGATAAGTGCCTGATGCTTAAATCAGTTGGTTCTGGCACTCATTTATATGGACGGAGGGATGCTAGGAACTTGG
This sequence comes from Pinus albicaulis, assembly GCA_034641835.2. Taxonomy (NCBI): domain Eukaryota; kingdom Viridiplantae; phylum Streptophyta; class Pinopsida; order Pinales; family Pinaceae; genus Pinus; species Pinus albicaulis. Next base: position 1,142,551,722 of record CM076579.1, on the reverse strand, counting down.
CCCACGGGGGCTCAAGTCTAATGTATAGGAAATATGCATTTCCTATGGTTTTTTAATGGGTTTTTCAAGGGAAATGAAGGTTCCGATAAGGCTAAGAAGGGGTCTGAGACCTTATGGAATGGATTCTAATGAGGGGGAACAGGGAGAAATATGAAATTGTGGGGTTTTCATGGGAAATGGAGGAATAGAAGAGGAGGTTAGCTTTGAGGGGAAGGAAAGGAAAAAGGGGTTTAGCAGCAGTAATTTGGCTTTAGGAATCAACAGGATTTCTGAGTTCTGAATGGAAACAGTAGTGAATATTAACCAAGGATAGGACATTATCAAAAAGTCTTCAAGTATCAGCAATTTTAATCATGAAATTGTTTCTTGAAGGCTATCCAACATTATTTAGCCACCATCTGATATGACAGAATTTTATGGGTGGCTAACAGTGGCTCCACTTGGGGATGTTGTCCTTTTGAAGGCATCAAGAACTATAGACTTGTATTCTCTGGGAGGCTGATCAGTTGCCTCATCCATTTGGCTATTTCTTCTGCTTTGAATATCTTTCTTTTCTGTGGAAACCAATTGTCAATCTTTGGAAAACAATGGAAATCTTATCAACAAACTTTCTACCTACCCAAATCTACTGATCTAACATTTTCTCTTCATCAGAGTGCACTTGGATTGGCAAACTCTCTTACAAAATTTTATTCTTTTGAAAGCATAAAAACTAATCTAACTCTACTCCTTATTTCTTCATGGATCCAGATTAAACAGTTGGATCCATATGATTCTCTACCTAATCTACTTTCTGTTGGGATTAAGCTGTCCAACAGACTTCCATTCTCTAAATTCTATAACATAAATTAAAAAACAGTCAAGTCAAGATTAAGATTTTTAACTTGTTGTGATCTGATGGCATAAAAACAAGCTGCACATAGATTATTATTTGCAGAAAATTAAAATAAAAAAGGAAGGTTTAAGATCTGAAAGATTCTCATCATGGCCTTCTCTTTTCTTCACAGCTCTGTTTTTTTTTTTGTTTGAGCTATCTCTTCTTTGATAACTGATTCAGATTTTGGGAAAATTAGAACCAGTTTTTCTCTTTCATGACTCAGAAAATGAAACAGTTTTGAGTCATCTCTCTTTGCAGACTTTGGTTCAGATTTTGAATTTGTTTGAACCTTTAATTTCTATCCTAATCTATCTACTGATAAGCCAAGATTAAACAGTTTGGCAAACCAAATCCACTACTCTATCAGCAGAAAATTTAAAACTAATTAGTCAAGATTAGGCTGTTTGACTAACTAGAAGTGTGGTTATCAGGAGTGGCATTTAAGCTTGCACACTTTCAGATTTGTTTCTCTTTTTTGGCATGGGGCTTTTCCTTTCTTATTTTCAAAACTTGCCCTCTTTTCTTTTCTTTGTTTTTGTGTTTTTGATTTTTCGTAACTTTGAATGCAATGGTTAGACTATGATATTTACAATGATAAGAACAAAAATGATTTAAAACTTAGGATTCTTGGCAGAAGTAATTCTTGAGCATCTTGCCATTGACAGGACCTCCATACAGGTCTTCTCCATTCATTTCTTTCAAGAAAAATGTATTATGACCCCTCTCAGCATGAATAATATATGGCCCTTTCCACAAGATCTCAAACTTGCCATGTTTCCCCTTCCCTTCTCTCCTTGAATCCCATTTAAGAACAACACTTCCACTCTGGAAGTTGTTTGCCTTAGTCATTTTATCAAATTGCTTCTTCATATTTTCTTGGACTAACTGTGTTCTTTCATAAACTTCTTCTTGGGTCTGTTGCAAATGAATTGTTTGGTTAATCCTCCTCTGCATATCATTTTCTTCAACCTGTACTTCTTGAAGGAGATTCATGACTGGAACTCCTAATGAGGTAGGAAAGATTGCATCCATGCCATAAAATAACTGATAGGGGGACATATTTATTGATTTCTTTGTGGTTAGTCTATCAGCCCATAAGGCATGAACCAGCTTACTGTGCCATGATTTTCTATTTTCTTCCAACAGCTTTTTAATGATATTAATGAGACTCTTGTTGGAGGATTCAGCTAACCCATTACCTTGGGGATAGTAAGCAGTGGAATGGCCCAGGGTTATATGGTATTTGTGACAGAAATCAACCATATTTTTGGATTTGAAAGCAACAACATTGTCTGTTATGATTTTTCTGGGACAACCAAATCTGGATAGGATATGGGTTTCAAGAAACTTGATAATGACAGAGTCATTAGCATTCCTGGTAGGTATAGCTTCTATCCATTTGGTGAAGAAGTCAGTGGATGTGAGGATCCACTTATGTTGAGCTGAGGAAGATGGATGAATTTCTCCAATGAAGTCCAGCCCCCATTGTTGAAAAGGTGCCTCAACTCTGATAGGATGTAGGGGTAAGGGAAGGAGCTTTCTCTTGCCATCAAAGATTTGACACTTATGGCAAGACATGACCAACTTCTGAGTATCTGGGAAAAGGGTAGGCCAATAGTAACCTTATCTGAGAATTTTGTTTGCTGTGGCCTTCCAGTAGAGGTGGCCTCCACATTCACCATCGTGCAATTCATGCATGATTCTTCCTGCATCATCTTCAAGAAAACATTTAAGCAAAATTCCAACAGCATATTTCCAATATAATACTCCATCTAATATGCAAAAACTCAAAGCTTTTTTTTTCAAGAATCTAGCTTTAGTTTTAGATAAAGAAGGAAGGGTATTTAAATATAAAAGCACATAAACAATGTCAGCATACCAAGGAGAATTTAGAAAGGTTTCTTCAATAAAAGGAGCATCAGATTCTTCTATTTCTTGCAACACATCTACCATATTCATGTCTAATTCTTGGAAGTTAGACTCAGCAATGAGTTTTGCTAATCCTTTCCCTTTTACTAGTTTGGTGGGCCTGATTTCTAATTCATATTCAAGAATAGTTGCAATCCATTTTCCCCTTTTACCATCAGGGTCTTGATTCAGAATCCTTGACAACAGTATGTGGGATAAAAGCAATTATGTGAGAGTGTAAAATATATACTGTAAAGTCCTTTAATGCTTTCACTAATGCTAAGGCTTGTTTCTCCATGATATTATAATTGAGAGGAGCGTCTCTTAAGGCCCTACTAAAGAAGGATATTGGTTGTTCCTGCCCCAAATCATTCTTTTGAAGTAGCACTGCAGCTATTGTATGCTCAGATGCAAAAGAAAAGATGTAAAAATCTTTGGTAAAATCTGGACTAATCAGGACTGGTGTTTGAGTAATAGCTTGTTTGACCAGTTCGAATGATTGTTTAGCTGGTAAAGTCCATTTAACACCCACATCTTTCTTGAGCATGTTTGTAATTTTTTTTAATAGCTCAGAAAGGTTGGGAATAAACCTTCTCAAAAAATTTATCTTTCCAATGAAGGATTGCAATTCTTTGAGGCTTCTAGGATGGCTAATTTGCAATATGCCATCTATCCTTGTAGGGTCTATTTTGATTCCTTCTTCTGAAATTATATGACCAAGAAGTTTCCCTTCTTGGAGACTAAAGAGGGTCTTCTTGGGATTCAGTGATAAGCCAAATTTCCTACACTTCTCAAAAACCTTTCTTAGGTGAATACACGCGGATGAACACAACTCGCGTATGCTCAGAGATCTAAATATGCATTTAATTCTTAACTTAGATCATTGCATCATTCATTCATCACCACACATAAGCAACACACATGAACACCAGGATTTAAAGTGGAAACCCAATTCGGGAGAAAACCACCACTGCCGTCGTCTCAGTATTCAATATTTATTATATAAAGAAAACTTCTTACAATCATGTATTGGCGCAGACTCATACTAGCACGCAGGCACCCACTTGTAGAATGCCACAACCTTCTCTCGTTTACCAGCCTTTCCTGGAAGGGAGCTACAACCCCCTGCTCTCGTTTACCAGTCTCTCCTGGAAGGGAGCTACTACCCCCTGCTCTCGTTTACCAGCTACCACTGGAAGGGAGCTACTACCCCCTCACTGAAGGCTTCAACCCTCAGCACCACAGCAGACCACGTTTCATCAATTTTCAAACTGGATCAAACAGCTTCAACACAACCCTTCACTTATCAACAAATATACTTCGCCCAATGCTTCAAACAGAACAGTGAAACCACTGTAACCAGAATATCAGAGATAACCTAAACTTCAGAATAGATATGCAGAAACACATTCAACCTTGAGAAATCACTAGTTCAGATACCATACGCACTTTTATTTAATCAGACCTGCGTATACACGCGCTTTTCATGAAACGAACCTGTGTATACATCTGTGCATTTCTCAGAAAACCCTAACTTCCCATACACGCTTTTATTTCATCAGATCCGCGTATACACACGCTTTTAATGAAACGAACCTACGTATAGATCTATAAAAGATAAACTTTGCAGAACAGATCATATCTATGAACTTACCCAGATTTATCAATTTCTTCATCAGATTTGTGCCAGGTCTTCATCACTTCTTTTCAGATCATCCTAGAGATTCATCATTTCTAGATCTAGAGATCTTGAAACTTCATCATATTCATAGGTGCATCATAGATTCAGATTAATTAAGAACAGAGTTCAACCATGCAGATATAATTCAGAGTGAAGTATTCATTAAAGCCCAGACACTTGCACCCCCTTGCACTATGATTTCCTTCTCCTTAAATATAATTAGCCTTTGTCAATACCATGAGTCAAAACCACACCATTTCCGATGGTATTCCTGGACGGGATCAAATAGATAATCCAACGCTCAATACTATGGGTCAATACCATGGTAATGCCCCCTGGTTTTATAAAAATAGAGCACAAATTGGCATATGCGACTTGGCATGTACTTTTCCGCGTGCATACGCTACTTCACCTTAACAAACCTGCGTATGCTTTGTAATATAACTTATTTATCATTATTCTGGCACTTTCTGAATTCCTTTCTTCTGCTACTTCTGAACTGATCTGTAGATACATCAGATTTACATTATTAACAACTCATCAAGTCAGTTTCCATCACGAACAACTTCATTAAGCAGGTTCCATCAAAGTCAACACATTGTATCACATTTCCAACAATCTCATCTTTAACTCATCAAGAAGGTTGTCATAAACTTTATCAAGTATGTTGCCATCAAGGACAACACTTTGCATCATATTTCCAACAATCTTATTTCATCAAGTAGGTTACCATCAACTTCATCAAGTAGGTTGCCATCAAGGACAACATATGCCAACAATCTCCCCCTTTGGACTTGATGGCAACCATGATGGTGTTTGATCATCACAACAGATATATACATTGAATATAACCATTATGCAAACACCATGATGCTCTCCCCGTATTCAAACACCATGTTACTCTCCCCCTTTGACATTAAGGGCAAAGGGCGGATGAAAACCAAAACAAGGTTTTTCTCCTCATGTAGAAAGAAAAGCTCTGTAGATCTGATGTGCACTGAAGTTACCTTGCTCCCCCTGAGTTCATGTTGAATCTTTAAACAAATTATTCAATGAAGTACATGACTCTATGACCCACCAAGGACTCATACTTACAGCAAAGATCCAACCAAGTGGATTTACACATTTTGACTCAACTACCCAACCAAGTGGGTTTACAAATTTTAACAAGTCCTTTACATGACTGAATATTATAATTTACATCATAGGTCACAGCCTTTTCATCAAATTACACATATGAATTTTTTATAACCAATATCAAAAATACCTCAAGAGAGATCAAAATTCAGAATCATCATAATGCCAACAATGCATTACATTCAGCAAGGCTAATGCTCCCCCTGAAACTGTGCATCCAATGCATCCTTTCCATATGACCAAAACTCCTCCTTAGCTTGTGCAACCTGAACACTTTTAACAGCCAATCATCAAGGCATCTTTACCCAAAATCAGAGAATGAAACATAAATATAAGAGCTGAAACATCATTAGAGATACCAAACAGCACTGCAGTTGTGCTGAAGAATGCTGAACCCAAGTAAAATTTGTCAGCAACTAACCATACGCGGTTTTCTTTGTATAAAATTGCGTATATACGTGACTGTCTTTCAGGAAACTCACGTTTCCAATTTAATCTTCTGAATTTAAGTAGTTTTGATTTTCTGCATGGCAGAGACTACTCCCAGCTTCTGTCTGAGATATTTGAACGCTTCCCTAGGCAGAGGTTTGGTCAGTATATCAGCAACTTGTTCTTTGGATGGAACATACTCCAACTTCACCTTTTGTTCAAGCACTTGTTCACGTAAGAAGTGATACTTGATGGGAATGTGCTTGGTCTTGGAGTGCATAACAGTATTCTTTGAGATACTGATGGCACTTGTATTATCACACATAGTGGACACAGGAGGAGAACATTTGATTTGAAAGTCTTATAAGGTTTTCATCATCCAAATAAGTTGAGTGCAACATGATGCGGCAGCCACATATTCTACTTCTGCTGTAGATAAGGAAATAGAGTTTTGCTTCTTGCTGAACCAGGATACTAATCGGGGCCCCATATAGAATGCACCACCACTAGTGCTTTTCCGATCATCAACATTTCCAGCCCAATCTGCATCAGTGTAAGCATGAAGAGTAAGATCAGCATTCTTTGGATACCATAGTCCAAAGTCTTGAGTTCCTTGTAGATATTTGAATATTCTTTTGACAGCCTGAAGGTGAGACTCTTTTGGATTAGCTTGGAATCGTCCAACAATCCCAACTGCATGCATAATGTCTGGTCTAGTCCCAGTGAGATAAAGTAGACTTCCTATCATATATCTGTATTCTGGTTGATTCACCATGGGAGAATCATCATGAGAACTAAGATTACATCCGGTTATCATTGGTGTACTTACAGGTTTGCACTCTTCCATGCCATACTTCTTCAGAATTTGCTTAAGGTATTTTTCCTGTGATAAGAATATGCCATATGTAGTTTGATGCACTTGTAAGCCAATAAAGAATGTTAGTTCCCCAAGTAAAGACATTTCAAATTCTTGCTGCATAACAGAAGCAAATTTCTGACTCATAGATTCTTCATTACTTCCAAAAATGATATCATCAACATATACAACCACAATCAATAGTTTTTCATTTTCAATTTTTGTGTACAAGTTGCTATCAGCAGATCCCTTTGAAAATCCTTATTGATGAAGATATTTGTCAAGACGATAATACCATGCCCTTGGAGCTTGTTTGAGACCATATAGAGCCTTTTTAAGTCTACAAACAAGATTTTCATCATTTCCCAAAATGAAGCCTTCTGGTTGTTCTATATAAACTTCTTCTTCTAGATCACCATTGAGAAATGTAGATTTAACATCCATTTGATAAACTTTGATTTGTTGAAAACTTGAAAAAGCAAGAAACATTCTTATGGCTTCAAGTCTAGCTACAGGAGCAAAAGTTTCTTCAAAGTCTATACCTTCTTGTTGAGTTTACACCTTGCAAACAAGTCTAGCTTTATTTCTTACAACATCCCCATTCTCATTTAACTTGTTTTTGAATATCCATTTAGTTCCAATGAAATTTTTGTTATGAGGTCTTGGCACTAATTCCCAAGTGTGATTCTTTTCAATTTGATCAAGCTCTTCATTCATGGCTTGAACCCAACATGCATCTTTGCTAGCTTGATTGACATTGTGTGGTTCAATAGTGGATAGAAATGCCAGATAGCTAGAAGATCCCACAAGAGTCCTTCTTGTTTGTACACTTGATCCCTTTTCTCCCAAAATTTGAGATTCTGGATGATTCTTTTGAACATATCTGGATGGAGCTTTTTCAGATAAATCATCTTCAGGTTCTTCATTGGGTTCACTGTCTATATCATTTCTATTTGATGTAAAAGGACATAAGTCACCATCGTCTTCATTTTTTGTTTGTTTTTCTTCTTTTGGGGCTGCAGGAGACTCATCAATAACAACATCAATACATTCAACAATCTTCTGAAGTCTTTTATTGTAACATTTATAAGCTCTACTCGTAGAGGAGTAACCAAGAAGTATTCCTTCATCTGCTCTAGGTTCAAAATTGCCCAGTTTTTCATCATTATTTTTTATAAAGCATTTACTTCCAAAAACTCTAAAATGCTTCACAGAGGGTGAATTACCATACCAAAGTTCATATGGATTTTTGTCACTATTTACACAAACATGTGCCTTGTTGATAATTTTTACCGTTGTATGTGCTGCTTCTCCCCAAAATGTGTCAGGTGTTCCAGAATCATCAAGCATAGCTCTAGTCATTTGTTGAACTGTTCTATTCATTCTTTCTGCTATGCCATTTTGTTGTGGAGTGCCAACTACAGAGAACTGTATTTTTATGCCATGTTGTTCACAAAATTCAAGGAATTCATTTGAAGTATATTCTCCTCCTCGATCAGATCTAAGACATTTGAGTTTTAGATCTAATTCATTTTCAACCAGAGCCTTGAAGATATGAAATTTCTCAAATGCTTCATCTTTGTGTTTAAGCAACCCAATCCAACACATTCTAGAGAAATCATCAATAAATAAGATATAGTATTGTTCACCACAAGGTGAATTTTTACTCATAGGTCCACATATGTCAGTATGAATGAGTTCAAGAGGCCTACTTGATGATACTTCCTTGGCATTAAATTGCACTCTGGTCTACTTGCCGAATTGGCAAGATTTGCATATGGTACTTTCAGGTAGAGTAATATTGGGAAGACCACGAATAGCATTAAGTCTGCTTGATTTGTTGATTTGAGAGAAGCTTAGATGCCCCAACCTTCTATGCCATAGCCAGTTTTCTAAAGATTTACTCAAGTAACATTGTTCTTTGCAGTTCTTCAATACATACAGGTTTCTTGGAGTTCTTTTTCCTTTTATAATTGTTTTACCTGTATCAAGATCACGAACCACACATTCTTTTGAACTAAAGACAACTTCAGTTCCTTGATCACACATTTGATTTACACTTAACAGGTTATGCCTTAAACCATCCACATACATGAAATCATTAGCCTTCACCTTTTCTTTTAGAAACACAGACCCTTTTCCTTTAATTACAGTAGGAGTATCATTTCCAAATGTAACTTTCTTTTCCTTTTCTAGAGCACTATATGCAAGAAGTTTGTTTTTGTCACCTGTCATGTGTCTTGAGCATCCACTATCAATGTACCATTGATTTTATTCACCTTCTGCAAATAACGCTATGCCACAATTTTCAACCTGTAATTCCTTCTTTTTCCATACTTTGGAGCTTGAAGGAAAATGCCCTTTTGGCTGAACTTTGCTCCTGCATTCAGATTCTTCATGGCCAAAGTTATTGCAATAAGCACATTCAACTTCATTTAGAAGAGGAGAAAAGTTGTTATAGGTATTCTTCTCAAATTCAATCCTTTTCTTTCTTGCTTCTCTAGTCATGATGGTTTTATATGCAACACATTGAACAACTTTATGACCAAAATTGTGACATGAGAAACATTGTCCATTGAAGAAGAAATTTCTACGATCATGAAATCTTCTACTTGGATTTACCTGTTGATTGGTGTTTCTTTGAGAGATATTCCTATTAGTGTTCTTTGAATTGAGATGATCATGCTTTACTTGTAATGATTCATTATTCCCTTGCTGAGTGGTAGAATTTTGTAAACTAGCTGTGGCTGCTTTTAGATAATTTGGTGCTGAAGCTTGAGAGGATTCTCCAGTATATCCAAGACCTATTTTTATAAGAGGAGAACGTTGTACCTTGATAATCTCATCTAAAGTTTCAGATCCTTTATAAAATCTAAGATTCAGAGTTTTTACTTTCTCAAAATCTTTTCTTAGACTTACCACTTCACATTCTAATTTCTCAATGTGTTTCTTTGCTTCTTCAACCTTCTTTTCCAGAGTCTCTATGGTTATTTTCCTTTCTTCTAAGAGTATTTTACTTTCTTCTAAGCGTATTTTGAGTTGATTGTTTTCTTCAAGAAAGTCATTGTCCTCTAGAGCATCCACAAAAGTATCATTTTCTTCTCTAGATTCAAATGCCATGAGAATTCTAAGATCTTGTTCAAATTCTTCCTCACTATCAGATAACCCATCACTGTCTTCATGAGTATAGTAACTTTTCTAGTGTTAAACTGATTCTTATTCCTTCTTGCTACATCCTTCTATTTTGCAGGTGTTTCTTTATGAGGACACTTAGCAGCATAATGACCAATTCTTCCACACTCAAAACATTTGAAAGGAAGCTTACCTCTGAACTGTCCTGTGCCAAGTTGAAGTTTCTTTACAAAATTTGCCTCATCTTCTTCTGTGATATATCCTAATTCCTCTACTTCTTGTACTTATTTCCCTTTATTAGAAGCTCTGAAGACAGCCTCTTTGACTTCATATGGTCCTCCTCTTCTCATTTCATATGCGGTTAGTATGCCATGAAGTTGTACCATAGTAAGATTTTAAAGATCCTGTTTTTCTTCAAGAGCAGAAACTTTTGACTCAAATTTTGCTGTTAGCGATCTTAAAATTTTCTCAACCAAAGTAGATTCGGTTATTGTTTCTCCTAGATTTCTCATACGATTTACAACATCATCAACACGTAAAAATAAACTGGCAATACTCTCATCACTATGCATCTTTAAATTTTCATATTCAATTCTGAGAGTTTGGAGTTTTGCACTTTTTACCTTTGCATCACCTTCATAACTTAGAATTATTTTGTCCCACATTTCCTTTGTTGTGTTTAGCTGCGTAACTTTGACAAATTCAGATTCAGTCAGACTTCCCGTTATAGCATTGACCGCCTTTGCATTTGATTCATAATTCTTATTTTCAGTCGGATCTGTTGGTATTGTAGCTGGATATTGATATCCTTGTTGAAAAATGGCCCATACATCTATTCCCATAGACTGAAGATAGGATCTCATCCTTGTTTTCCAGAAGATTAAATTTCTTCCATTAAAGAGCGGAGGCTTGATAGAGGCTGTTCCATCTTGATTGCTCATCTTGCTTGATCTTCCTTCTAGCAGCTAAGCTTTTCCAGAAGGACCTGCTCCGATACCAATTGTTGGGAAAAATACTGAGAGGGGGGGTGAATCAGTATTTAGTGTTGACTGAAATTTTTTTTAACTTTTTCTAGCTTTTAAACCCATACGCTACTTTAATGAACACAACTCGCGTATACACGCGGATCTCCTTAAGTAAACTCGCGTATGCTCAGAGATCTAAATATGCATTTAATTCTTAACTTAGATCATTGCATCATTCATTCATCAGATGTTTAGTAAGCAGTAAACAGGTGCAGTAAGAACAGAATAAATCACCACACATAAGCAACACACATGAACACCAGGATTTAAGGTGGAAACCCAATTCAAGAGAAAACCACTGCTGTCGTCATCTCAGTCTTCAATATTTATTATATAAAGAAAAATTCTTACAATCATGTACTGGCACATACTCATACCAGCACGCAGGCACCCACCTGCAGAAGGCTACAACCTTCTCTCATTTACCAGCCTTTCCTGGAAGGGAGCTACAACCCCCTGCTCTCATTTACCAGCCTCACCTGGAAGGGAGCTACTACCCCCTGCTCTCGTTTACTCGGGGGCCCCTCTCCCCCGAAGGATACTACCCCCCGCTCCTCACTTACCAGGCCATTGTTCAGCGGGAGCTACTACCCCTCACCGAAGGCTTCGACCCCAAGACCACCTGCACCACGTTTCATCAATTTTCAACCAGATCAAATAAATTAACACAACCCTTCACTTATCAACAAATATCACCTAAGGTTTAAACGTAATAGTAGAAACCACCGTAATAATACTGTAGATAACCTGCATTCTCTAATAGATATGCAGAAACACATTCAACCTTGAGCAATCACTAGTTCAGATACCATACGCGCTTTTATTTAATCAGACCCGCGTATACACGCACTTTTCATGAAACGAACTCGTGTATACATCTGTGCATTTCTCAGAAAACCCTAACTTCCCATACGCGCTTTTATTTCATCAGATCCGCGTATACACATGCTTTTCATGAAACAAACCTGCGTATAGATCTATAATAGATAAACTTTACAGAACAGATCAGATCTATGAACTTACCCAGATTTATCAGTTTCTTCATCAGATTTGCACCAGGTCTTCATCACTTCTTTTCAGAACATCCTAGAGATTCATCATTTATAGATCTAGAGATCTTGAAGCTTCATCATATTCATAGGTGCATCATAGATTCAGATTAATTAAGAACAGAGTTCAACCATGCAGATATACTTCAAAGTGAAGTATTCATTAAAGCCCAGACACTTGCACCCCCTTGCACTATGATTTCCTTCTCCTTAAATAGAATTAGCCTTTGTCAATACCATGAGTCAAAACCACACCACTTCCGATGGTATTCCTGGACGGGATCAAATAGATAATCCAGCACTCAATACAATGGGTCAATACCATGGTAATGCCCCCTGGTTTTATAAAAATAGAGCGCAAATTGGCATGCGACTTGGAATATACTTTTTCGCGTGCATACGCTACTTCACCTTAAAAAACCCGCGTATGCTTTGTAATATAACTTATTTATCATTATTCTGGCACTTTTTGAATTCCTTTCTTCTGCTACTGTAGATACATCAGATTTACATTTTAACAACTCATCAATTCAGTTTCCATCAAGAACAACTTCATTAAGCAGGTTCCATCAAAGTCAACACATTGTATCACATTGCCAACAATCTTCCCTTTAACTCATCAAGTAGGTTGTCATCAACTTTATTAAGTAGGTTGCCATCAAGGAAAACACTCTGCATCATATTGCCAACAATCTTATTTCATCAAGTAGGTTACCATCAACTTCATCAAGTAGGTTGCCATCAAGGACAACATATGCCAAAAACAACATCTCAATAAAGATATGTCTAATATCCTGCAGAATAGTCCACAAGGATGGGAAAAAAATACATACACGGTAATATGAGAGCGATCTGTCTAATATCCCGAGGAATAGTTCACAAGGATGGGAAAATAGTTACAACCATTATAGCACATTCTCAATAACATATGCATTAAAATAACTGAAATAGTTCAACTATCTTAGTACATGTGAAAAGCGAACATGAAATATAAACATTCCGTTGAATAGTCTTACAAACATTCATAAGTCATGCATGAGGAACATGTTGGCCTTGAAAGGATTTTGTTATGAAGTAAAAGTTCTGAGACACATATATACAATGAACATCACTAGCTCCAATAGTGGAGTGTTGGATCCACTCCTTTCTCCATAAAAGAACCATATAATCATTTTGTTGCTTTGTTGGTGGAGCCAAGGTGAAAAGTCATATGCTCATACAATGAGGGGGTATATATAACCAAGGGTGACTCTTTGACTAACCTCGTGATTATTTTACTTCCCATGACTCTTCAACTTACATGACTCTTTATATTCATGTGTGTCCTTTGGACTCCCACTTTATATTACATTTGATTACAATGGACATGATATACAACAGTGATGTGGCAGTATGACTACTCATGACATGACATGACATGACACTACTAACATGGACTCGTTTATGAAATGGAAATGTGAACCAATATCTGCTGCTAGGATTTGAATGTATTCATGAAATATATCTCATTCACTCCTCAACATGCCTTGAGGATATTGAGTCTTTAATGATCTCAAGTCTTGGAAAGTGGTTGCAAACTAGTGTCCTTTCACTTTCTCTCGATCAATAATCTTGTAAGTTGAGATGCAAGAGTGTCTTTGAGCATGATTTCTCCCTTCCTTTCCTCCTTCATCATTTCTCAATGACTTGATAGACAACATGTTCCTGCAATTCACTCATGACGGGACGAAATCAATCCGAAAACACCTAGCCTAAGGTGACGCTGTTTGATCCATGAACTGAGCCCGCGACAGGTGACAGGCTGGGAAAGGAGGCTCAATGAATGCATAGCTACATAGTTCAGGAAGGCAGAGGGAAGCCTTGAGCATTGAAACTACACAATGTGTAGTTTAGGCTAGACTAGGGGACATGATTGTGCAGTTTCCAGAGTCATTGAGGACAAGTAGCGGGAATGAGAGTTGGGAAAGTCAACTGCTTAGTTCAGGAGATCAAGGAGTCTTAGGTGACTGTGTAGTGCAAATATCTAAGGCTTTGGGATGTGCTTGTGTCTTGAAGTTTCAAAGTATGTATTTTAAGTTGGGCTAGAGGCCTCAACTGCACAATTCCGGAGGTCAAGGTCGGGTGCTGGTGACCCAAATTACGCAATGGGCCAGTCTTGGGAGGCTAGTACTATGCACTGCACAATTCCAAGTAGCAATTTCATAGCTAGAGGAATGATACTATGCAATGTGTAGCTCAGGTGAGGCCCAGAGAGGCTAAGTTGCTTGGTCATGAAGTTTTCTAGAAAATGACTATGTGTGGGACAGGTGAGATTGATGTGAACATCGATGGATTTTTACTATGATCATACACTCAACATACTTGTTGAATCAAAATATATAGCTCATATGAGACATACAAAAAAGTAATTTTCCTCTGTGTTACATCTTTATGACCAGCTATGATAAGCGTGACATTGAAGATACACTTTACGACGATTGTGATGACACTTGTGCAACGGTGCTCATAACTTTGGAAATGAGTGCGATGGATACCTAAATTGTTTAAAAAAATCATTTACACAAATATGACCTCTTGAAATCACTATAACAATATTATCAATTCACTTTAGTAACCAATATGCAAAAATGTGACACTTTTCCTATCTTGTGAAACGGATCACAACTCTTTAAGAAAAGCAATGAAATGAAATACAAGGTTTGTGACAGCCATAAAAAATACTAAGGAAGGCTCTTAAATTTGGTATAGGACAAAATTTTGGAGGGGTTTGTAGTGGATACAACACTAAGAAATCTATTTCCCACATCTAGGCATAGATCCCATCATATTGTAGCGACTAGTAGTAGGATTGGTCGGTTGATTAATTGAACTAGCCTACTAAGGATTGTTCATTGAAAACCTAGGGTTTTAACTGTAACATGGTATACTTTATTTTAATGGAGGAAATCCTCCACTCAACAATATCATTGGTGGATATAAATTTTTCCCCCTTTTGATACCCCATAATGTGTGAAAGCACCATGCATAGGGGCCCCATAAGAAGGATGGGGATTTATTGCCAAAAATATCTAAAAATAAGGGAAGAAATTAGTCCCCTATTTTCCAAACACTGAAAAATGGATGTTACTAGTAAACACACTAGAATATGAAAATGTTCCATCCATTTGTCTTTCATATCCTTGGAAAGGGTTCACTCCAATTAAGAAACCAAAAAATAGGAATGACCTACTTACTGATGAACTATATGGAGTATAGATATCTCCCCTTCCAAATGGGAAATCTTGAAGATGATTTGTTGAAATATTGACTTCTGAACTTGAACTAGAAGGAAAAAAGAATAAGTCAAAGGAATAGTAGGAATCACAATATATGACATTCCAAAAGAGAAGGAGCCTTCAGTTTAATAAGTGGAGGGTTGAGCAATCCCAAGTGGTCCAAACCATAGGATAAACAATAGAAACAACCTAAGAAGTTAGGACAAGAGGAATGACCCTTGCCACAAATATGGTTGAGAGGAAGTTTGGATACCCCCTATCTTAGAGGCATTACTAGAAGAGCTCATATTAGACCCATATAAAGAAGGGTCATAAAGAAGATTTGGATTTGATGTAGACCCCACAAATAGAAAAAATAGGTTATTATACCTATTAAGAAACTTATTATTTATGCCAATAGTGTTTGGGATATCAATAATTTTAATGGGCGTAATATCATCATGGGTGATGGGTACATATTGCCTAGAGATAGGGATATAACCATCTATATCACAAATATAGCCTTCATATTTAAGCTCTTATTCACTCTATTTCTCCTCCAAATGAGGGTTCACTTATACTTGAGCTAGTTGAATTGGTTATGATGGACTAGACTCGTCTAGTTTACACCTTTGAACAAGTAGCTCCACCCTTTCAAGAGAAAGGACATGGGCCCTTACATAAAAAATGGGTGTTCTATGAGCCACTTTGAATCAAAGACTGAAAATGTGATTATTTAGAGACTCCTTAAGGTATTCTAGAGACAAAGAGCACACCACTTTAAAAAAATACCTAAAGATAATAAAAATTCAAAATGCTCTTCTAGATTTTAGGTTAGGTTGCTTAGGAATTGACACCAAAATAAAGAAGATTGGGGAAAAGGTCATACTAGAGGAAATATTTGGATGATTAGGACCCAAGAACGACTAATGAAGATTTGAGAAATATCTATACTAGCCTCGTCATGTAGCATTTACAAGTCCAAGTACCCTCACTTTGCGAGAAACTCTTTAGGAACACTATAAAATTGATGCAATTTCTATCTTAGAAATTGTATGTATCTCCCCTTACATTCACCTAGATGGAACCTAGGATAGGAATCCAAGGATGAAAATTTGTACTTAGTTACCAAAAGAAGCAATCATAAGTTAGAACCATGCATGTAGGAAAGATAAATAAGCTTGTAACTTGATTATGGGAAATTCCATAGAGACCAAATCCAATAGTAGTTTCCATATGCAAAATAATCCACAACATCTAAATAAGCTAGAGTGGGGGCATTTCCCTTCACTTACCTGAACATGACCTAGTTCTTAACTCCATTTTTAAAGGATATTCTCTAGCAATACCTATATGATATTATAATTTTACCACTCATTAATAACACTAAGGTTATGTTTTTTGGCCTTCAAGAGTCTACTCTCCGATCATAGTTGAATGCCCTACAACTTTGATTGAATATTGGTCTTCTATAACCCAAATGTCTAGTTGTTTTTAGATTGAAATGTTTATTTTATTAGGTTGTTGATCACTCAAGATGTGATTATGCAACTAGCGATGTTAATTTACTCATGTATTTAGCTAGTAACAATTTATAAGTAACTTGAAATAAAGTTTTTTATATTCTTCAATGAAAATATAAATAAAGTGAACAATTTTTTTCACTTTTCAACTTTCAACAATGCAATTACTCGATGGATTTTTGTTTTCTTTTTCAAGATACAATTCCCTCAATATAAAAATTATATCTTCAAAAACAAAACTAATCTAACCTAAATATGTACTTGCTTAATTTTTTTATTATTATAAAGCATCAAAAGACATAGGATTTATTTCACTTTTCTCAATGTAAAATGCAGAGAAGAAGCAGACTGAGAGAAGGATAAGCAAGAAATACTTTCTTTCTTTTTTTTAACTTTCAATGCAAATAATTCAAAATCATCAACTAAAAATGCTTAAAAAACATTTTTTTATTTTTATTTTTATTTTTCTTGATTTCAAACCTAAAAATTCTCAGAACTTATAACCAACATAACCTAGAAATAGGGAAAAACTCTTTAGAAGAGATCACAATTCTCAGATAAAGTCAAGTTATTTTCAAAACGGTGAAAATTTTCACTTTCAAGACATATATGTGTCTCTCATTAAGGAAACACATATATAAGCTTGACTCTAATAAGAGAAACATGAATATGTATGCATTATGGGAACTTTGAGGTCTAAAATAAGTCTCCTAAGGAAATCAATAAATAATAGTTAAAAAAAACAAGAGTTATGAATTTTAAGAAAAAGACAAAAAAATAATAAAATTATTGTGTTTTTTACTTATCTGTAGACACCCATTGGATGCGAAATTAAATTCCACATGTAGCAAATACCCACTATAAATAATTTTGAATAGACTCACATCAAACCTTTTTTTTTTCTTTTTTTTTTCTAAAAAAGACTAATTCTATTAAGCGATCATATGTTACAAAATGAGGTCACAATCAAGAGAAGTAAGAAACAGGCAAGAAGGAAATGATAAAATATCAACCTCAGTCTCGAGAAGTAATCATGAAACAAGAAAAAGAGTCAGGAAGCGTAACAAGGAAACAAAATAAGATAGATACTAGAATCTACCTAGAATGGGTCGAATCCTCCATGCAAAATTTTTTTCCTTTCTTTTTGTTGACTTTGACCCATCTAGCCTGGTGTGGATGGGTGAGAACCACATGTAGAATATTGTTGAATGTGGGAGGAGTCTCCTTATCCGTATCGGAGGAGGAGGACTCATGAGTGCATTTTTTATATATCGTCATGATCGAGGGCACCTCAGGGTCAGTAGAGGAAGTAGGCTTTTGTCTGCTTTGCATGCTCCATTTTTGTGTCAATCTCCTCCTCATCTGAGCTCAAGGAATCAATGTCATCCATGGGGGGAGGATCACATGGTATCCATCTTTTGGATTTTGATTTGAAATTTATTTTCTTCTTTTGGGCAAGGAATGTGGGGCAGGAGTTTTGAAGGTGCCATGTTTGGTGATAATGGCAGCAACAGAAGGCAGTGTTCTCATATTCCAGAGTCTATGTTGACAGGAAATCACCAATATTGAGATTAATTTGATCGGTCATACGCTTACTTATGTCTATTTCAGCACATATTCTGTCGTATGTGTATATTCCTTGTTCCTCCCTAATGGGATCTGTTATCATAAAGTGGCCCAAGGTGTTTCCTATTCCTTGGAAGACAGAAAAGTGCCATAAATGGGTAGGTAAATTGGGAAGCTTGACCCAGGCATGAATCTTGGTGATGAATGTCGTAGAGGGGTCAAATTTTGGGAACCAGGGGGTGAGGAATAGCCCTACTGTTCCCCAAAACCACGGACCTTATGTTAAGGCCTTTTGATAATATTTTCTGAGATTGAACACTACTATGAAGAAACCCTTCGAGAATAATATGGCCTTGTAGTTGTTGGTCCAATTGGCATGAATCCACTGGTAGAGATCCATTGTACGAGGCCAAAGTCTATTGAATCTACAGATGATGGCAGAATCTGCATATTTTTGAAGTTGATCTTCAAGACCTGGATGGGAAATCTCTAAGGGAACTTCCTTGAGCTTATCAACCAGAAAAGGCTTGAGGGCCTTAGGGGGTTGAGCAGATTTCTTGGGTTGTGTATTGATAACATCGTTGTCAATCAGTGCGGGAAGGCTCCTGGCATCTTTCGGGAGTTCCACGGGGTCGGGTGCATCATTCTGCATGGCTGTCGGGGACCTCCTGGCGAGGAGGAGCCGCCTCCAAGTCTGCTTCAGTGATTGCGCCTCTGGCAAGGAGCCCAAAACTTGTATGTATTCCATGTTTCTTCGCTTGGCTACTCGTGTGATCATTTGCTTGAGCAGGCCTGAGTGGAATCAAGGCCAATGTCCTCTGGACGCCATGATCCACAGGGCCAGGCGGAGGCCTGACAACGACGGAGGGATGGGGATCGACTGCAGGGGCACTAGGGTTCATATTCTCTTCAAACTTGTTGTCGACCTAGTTCCTTATTATTGAACTCTTTCTGACAACCCACATCAAACTTGAAAATACATGAAAAATGTGTTAAACATGAAATGCCTCCAAGGAAGGTGTTCATAAAACTTTTTTCATAGGTTTTGTTTCCAGGATGGAATGAAATATTTATGAAATTCATAAATGAGTAATATCTCATATCCATGCCACATAGTGACCATTCCTTTTGGGAAATGAATGTTAATTTTTTCCAAATTTCATATGGTATCAATTAACTTAAATTTATAATCCAAGTCGTAGTTGCAAATAGAGGAGCGCAAGAAGATAAATGGGTTGGGGAAATAAGTATAAAATAAGAGGATAAATGCAAAGTTATACAAGTTGAACAAGACAAGATTATTTGTGAACAATAAATTTAGTGTAAAGTAAATGAAGAACTGAAAAATAAGCTCAAAGGGATTTATCCCAAAATAACTTGACAAATGGAGAGAGGATTCAGAAGAAAAGAAAGGAAGAAAATTAAACCTGCTAGAACAATGGAGAAAAGAAAATAAAGAAAAAAGTAGATGATATTTAAAAGAATGAAAAGGAAAATACGGGAGTTAGAAAAAAAATAAAGGAAGGTTGAAACTAATAAAATAAGAAATAATTAGAAGAATATATCAAAAGAGAAGAAGAAGAGAAAAGGAAAAAACTATAAGAGTAGAATAAGGAAGTAGAGGATTTTCTAAGAAGGAAAGAGGAGGAGAAGAAAAGTATAGAGTAGGATAAATAAAAACATCTAACATAGTAACAATTATCAACCTATCAATTAGAGTAATTTCAACCACACTCCTTAAACATAATGGATTTAACTCAAGAGGAGGAGGAGGGAGTCAAAATACACACCCTAACAGTGAATTAAAACCCCTCTTGCACTAAAAATCCTACTAAGGAAGCTATGAAAGATAATGATACTAATGAGGTTAAAGGGAGCACTACAACAAAAAATACTTATCAAAAGGATGAAATTACATCACCAATGTCTAATGAGACCCAAGTTCCTATTCCAACCTCTTCTAAAGAGATTACAAGACCTTACAACACTAAATAAATATTTGGGATCAGTAGAAAATAAAAATACTAGCTTCTACACATGAGAAAGTTTAAAAAAAGGCGCAAGCATTGGACAAAGGTAAAGAACATATGACAACATTTCAATACTCTTGGTAGTTTGAAAACATATTTTCATGGGGGTATTAGTCAATCCTCCTCTGATATATTAAGTATAAAATGTAGGTTTCAAGACGCTATGATTGTGGGAGGAAATAAATTGTTCGGAGGACTTAAAGGAAACAAAAAATAAATGTAGATGATGGTGTACTTTGCATCTATGAAGAGGCCCTATTGATGTGAAAAGGGATAGGGTGGATGAGATGATATCTAAAAGGTTGCATGCTTCTCTATACAAAACTAAAGAAAAGGATAAATATATAGATGATATACAAAAAAATGGTATCACTTATTAATCAATTCCAATACTATAAATAACCCACAAAGGGTGTCTCTAAATTTGTAGAAGATTTTTTCGAAGAAGACACCTAGCATGATCAATTCAGGGATACATTTTTTCAAAATATGATCAACTTCCAAGAAGAGAAAATACAACTTTTAATGGTACAAAAATAAATTCTTCAATGGAGAGAAAAACGTGTCAAGGTTTTAAACTAGATTGCATTTATTAACAAAATTAAAAAGGTATAAGGTGAGGAATAACACAATATTAAGATGTTTCATTGTGATTATATAACTAGGATGTGCTCTATAAAATAATATTAGATGAATATTGCTAATGATTTGAGAGCTTATATGTAGGAAGAGTGGTCCACATGTTGTAGATATTGGGAGGAAATCAATAAGAAAATGGTCAACCTCTAGTTTCCAACTTTCAGGTCACCAAAGGATTTTCAAATGATTGAAGAGGTGTCAATGGAATTCCAACAAATATTTAAAAAACATAAAATTGACGCCAATAGGATAGTGATAATTGAATATGGCCATGTGTAGAAGTTTTTGGTTTTCAAAGTCACAATGGATAATAGGATGGAGTAGATGGCATCAGAAATAGAAAATTACGCTCATTGCTAAAAAGAAAAGAAGGAAACTCCTACTATCTAGAAGGATTAGCACAAGTTTCTTACAGTAATGTCTGTGATGATTTGTTTTCATAAAGGGTCTCCTATGATGGAGAGAATACACACCTCATGACACAAAAATCACATGAGCCATCCTAACTTGCATGTTTTGTTTAGTTATTGTCAATTTTGTATTATAGTAGGTTTTTAATTTTTAGTCGTGGAAAGTGTAATAAATAGAGGCATTGACCTCTTTCAAGAGGTATTTGGATAATAGAAGAAGCTCTATATATTGTCATTGGGTATTATTTTGAAGCATAATTAATCTCTTCAAGAGGTGATTTACCAAGTTCCTATACAATTTTCTTCTATTATGGATTGTTATGACAAAAAATTAATATGTTAGGTGATTATAGTAAGGATTTCAAAAATATTTAAGATTATTCTTTATGAACGAATGAATTATATAATTTTTAGTGAAAAAACAATGCAAGCCCAATTATGAGCCTGCTTAAATTTCACATTCCTGAATCTATTTTGAATAGACACTTCCTTCAGCCCTATTCATGATCATCTTACATAATCACGATGATATATATACACACACACAAACACACACACACACACACAACGCCCGCTTACATAAATCAACCCCTTTTATTCACTGTCGCAATAGTGGCACAACTAAAGCTCTTATTTTATACAATCAATGTGTATATGAGTTGTGATCTTCCTTAGATCCTCTTTACTCCATCGTAAAACCTTGCCCTATAAGAAAGAACATAAATGGCCCAAGTCTCTGAATTTCGACATTTCCTGATTGAAAATTCTTCCATCCACTGGGATAAAGCCCTTTCAGGCTAGCCCACTTGCAATCACTGCTCCTGAATGCTTTGAATTGTCTACTGCAAGGTTGGACCACAGTTCCAAGTAAGCCTATTAATTCAAGCTTGAATCCATGGAAGATGTATCTACCAACACTACTAGGTAGAGACCTTTGAGTGGGTCCACTTCACCATGTGACCCAAATAATTTAAGCCCAAACTTTATTCATTTGTACATTAACGGAAGGTCCCATTGAAAAATCCTCTTATCCGCTTTAAATAGCTCGACACTATAAGAAATTTTTTTACAAAACCTTCCATGGTGGAAACCCTCTGGGAGAGATCCATTCTCTATATTTTTAAGGCAACATAAGCTTGGCCACAATAGTTTGTCTCGTCAACAAGTGGAAGTAATAAAACTGTTAGCACTCAAATCTACCTCAGGCTGAAATGAAGTAAAACTCAAGGCTACATCAAACCATGCTCAGCCTCGTAGCTAGCCCTACGAGGACAGGAGAGGTCTCTCTCTGTCAATCTCGATAAAATGAGCAATAGGATGCGAGATGACTTACAATAGGAACTGATTTTAGGCTAGTAAAGAGATAGGTATGTTTGATTTTTTGATTTTTGGGTTTTCGCTGGAGAAATGGGAAAACAGATTTTGGGTCCGGGGATAAGGTCAGACCTTTGCAGAGTTCGAGTTGGGGCGAGGTAGGTGATGATCTTGATGCTTTAAATTGGATATATGGATAGATTAGACCGACGAGGAGCTGAAGAGGGAAAAGAAGAACTTGGATCCTCTCCAAACAGCTGAAAACATATAGAACTAACTGAATTCAAAGGCCAAGCACTGTAAACAATGGATTTAACCTTATTTCACTCATTCAACTTAGTTCAGAAGCATAATGAAAGGATGGTATACATTAAACATGAAGAAACTTACAGTAAACAAAGAAGAAAAACCATCAAGAACAGAACACCACAAGGATCCCAACAAGTGCCGCAAAACCCCCGATCTTTCCTTAGCCAAAATATGAAAAGTATGTACAATGATATCAAAAGTATCCCAAGAGTCCAACCTGTAGAATGCCTCAGAAATTACAATATATAGATCACTCTAACACCTTTCCCCACCTCTAGGGGTCGAATTCCCTCTTCAAGGATCAGTTTCAACCAATTCTAATCATGGAACTACAATCTAGGCAACTAACAACTTGCCTCTAAAAGAGTGGAAACTGATCCATTACATGATTTTTTACTCATTTGAGAGTGAATCTTCTAGAAGAGATAAAAATAAGCCAAAGTTACATGCCAAACATGAATTTACATCATAAAAACCCAAAAATTCTATCCATAAGCAAAATTGGTCCATACTAGGCGAAAAACTGAGCTGGAAGCTGAAAATTCAGGAAAAATTTCAAGTAGGACGCTCCTGAGCCGCGTGGGTCGCTCATGTTCCAGGCTGAATTTGAGATACTTCCCGGCATCCCAATTGAGCTCATGATAGCTCGTTGGAAAGCCCTGGATGTCTACTTTCCAACCCAAGTGGAATTTCTGAATTTGGAGCTCATTTGACCCTCCAAAACCTCATTCGCCCAGAGGTACTCCCTGCTGGTGCAAAAGGTGGCAGCAAGGTGGTTTTCATGGTGTTTTTGAGCTTTTTGACCATCCAGATTTTGATGAAATGCTAAATTGACTTCAGAGGATGCATAATTAACCATGACAAATCCAAAAATGTAAAAATTTCCTCCAGCAAGTGTCCCAAAAAAAAGTGAGCGCATGAGCGCGCGACCCACGTAACTGCAAAACCTGTTTTTTTACCCAAAAATTTGAAAATGACAAAATTTTCTCCAAATTTGCCCAAATTCGGAGTGGAGGTCCTCCATCATGTGTCCTGCCTAGTCAATGAAGCCTCGGCCAAAATCCGAAGTGGATTAGGCCTTTTCTGCCGTCTAAGTGCCTTGCGCAACCTCCTCTTCAAGATCTTCATTCTCGCTTTGCACACATGCATGCGAGCCCAATAATGGCCTTTCATGTGGCGAAGCATGTATTTGTCTCGATTGGCCTTCGCCAACAACTTCTCCAGATGGATATTCACATGCGTGAGTACAGTATCTCTGTCAGTCGGTGTCATGTCACCGGGTCTCTTTCGATTCCACTGTCTGTCCTCACGGATTTGGCGTACCTCATAAAATGTGAGCTCATCCTCAAGCTGTTTGTTGCGCTACTCCAAATAGTTAATCACCCACTGAGCCTTTTGCAATTGATCTTTCAGCTGGTCATTCTCGGCCCTTTGCTCCTGGATGACTTCCCTCAGTTTCGAGCTGGGAGAGCCCGCATCAACATCAATGACTGTCAAATCTGTATCCCGGCCTCCTGATGGGCCCTCATCATGCATGGGCCTCTTGCCCCTGTCCTGTACCTGCACTGAAGAAGAAGGCGAGACCCCTTCCACATCATGTGGAGATAATACTCGCCGTGTCGATGAAGTCGGCAAGACCCCTTCCACCTCACGTGGAGATAATACTCGTCGTGTCGCTGCAAATAAGGCCCTGGGACCTCGCTGATATGTCTGAACCAAAGGAGTGCTGATATGCTCAACCTCAAGTATGTCCGGCTGGTGTGAAGGCTCTCCTGCATCATGAACTGTCTCGAGAAGCGGCTGTGGCACTCTGAAAAAGTCTCTAGAAATGAAATCCTCCCAAGTGATGCCCTGCTCTACCAACTGATGTGACACCATGATCTTGATCAAAGTGAAATGATATATACTCCTGTACTGCTGCACTGGGCTCGTCTTCTTCTGCACAAACATCACCATCCTCTCTATGTTGCGGTATATGAAATACGGGATATTCATCATACGTACCCTTGTGAAGTGCATCAACAAACGAATATGGTACGCGAAAAGACGAGCATACCTGCCCTCACAACTAAAATACTGAATGATGAGCCTCATGAGCGGTGCATACTCATCTCTCAAGAATCTGAATGGAAAAACTCTGCTCAAGTAAGCCCTATATCCAGTTTTAATGTATGGCTCATAGTGAAATTTCTCTAACTGTTGACCCTTGTTCCATTCCTCGCCCATGTTCGGTATACCAGTGGCTTGAGCAATAGTCAAGGGTGACACAATGAAATCAACCCCAGCAAGGCTTACCCGACCATCCCGTAAATGAAGAACAAACAGACGGGCCAATTCACGATGAGGCCGAGTTTGTGCAACCATCTCACAAAATCTGAAACATGACAAGTATCGAAAACAATCCATAGCTAATGGACATGCCTGCAACCGAGCCAAAGAAGTAGGCTCCTCTCTGCGATGATTACCACTTATGTTATCTCTGTGAGACCCCCGTGGCACATTGCCTTCAGTCACCGAATCACTACCTGACCCTAGCTCATACTCTGACTCTGTCTCTGACATGGCTCTGACCAAGCTATTGGCACTATGTATACTGATATGAAAGCAGTGCAAACAAAGTTATGATGTGTGTTTCAACACCCAACAAATATCCTCACCGTCAAAACACCATAAGGAAACAAACCATGATAATATCTCTGTTTTAAATGGATTGGAAAAGAGGCACAATCTCTGTTTTAAATGCAAGTGAAACTTTGACCAAAGGGAGCAGGCAACCTTCAGAATATTGAACAAATCTTGTCAAAGGGAGCATGGCATCATATGAATGTGTTTGTCTATGAGCAATTACAACAGAGTTATAAGTGTCAATAGGAAATGAAACAGAGCTATGAGAGTGTTTTTATCATTGGGCAGTGAGACACAATACACCATAGTCACCATGGAACGAAAGTCTTAAACATGGTAAAGTAATAGCAATGGTCACAATGGTATAATGGGTATGAGAATAATATGGTTTTGATAATATATGCAAGGCTGGATATATCACTGACATAAAATAGGAGACAAATTCATGCAACCATCCATATTCATTTTAAAACCCTGAAAACGATATTGCCATGACTGTGGGGTTTAAATCCTCCATTTGAAACGTTTGAAACCATCAATGATGCCACCAACGCATTTAAAAACATCAAGCAATTGCAAAAAACCTGTTTGAAGGCCGATGGGGGCGATCCCAAACAAGACTGGGCGCTCAAAACGAAATTTCGAACCTCTGTTGACGCGTGGGTCGCTCACCTCTACGTGGGTCGCTCTGCCCAGGTGGGTCGCTCACCTTGTAAGCTCACACTGCGAAAATAACCCAGGTGGGTCGCTCTGCCCAGGTGGGTCGCTCGAGCTCCAAGACCCTGTCAACGCAATTTTAAAACTTGAAATCGGCCATCCAACTCCAAATCTCGACTTGGGTGCTGTAGATTGGTGCAAATGAAATTGGTTTGGCTTTTATATATGCTGCAAATATCTTCCACAATATGATTTGTTTCAAATCTAATTGAAAACCCATATTACAATGTTTTTGAAATTTCACATTTGGCTTTTTTAAATACAATCTTCTTTTGGCTTTTCTGAGCTCGATTTTGATGATTTTGCTGTCTTCTTGCAGGGATATGGCTATTCAGCTAAGGAAAAGACCAGGGGTCTACTTTTGACATTTTCTTCTTGGTGGAATAAGTACAATTTATTACAAAAATAATAATGAACAATTTCTAGTTCCAAAACAGAGTTTTGGACTAGAAATGTTTTTTTTTTAAATGCTGATGATAATAAAACAAAAAATCAAAATATGCGGAACCTTCCTCACCTTGCAGGCTTTATGAATGGTATACAAATGACTCAAAAACCCTAGAAACTAGGACCAAAGACACTTATTGACATTTTAATGACCAAAAATGAAATGACAATGACTTTGAGTGATTTTTTGAGAAAAATTTTTAAAATAGCACTGCAGGTGTACACATGAGGAAACATAAGACGACAGACCCCTTCGTCAGTCCATGGCATGCTCCTAGTGAAATGCAACGAAGTGGAACAAGCGAGACACCTAAAAATGAATATGCAAAAGACGAAATGATCACT
Source organism: Pinus albicaulis (assembly GCA_034641835.2). NCBI lineage: Eukaryota > Viridiplantae > Streptophyta > Pinopsida > Pinales > Pinaceae > Pinus > Pinus albicaulis. The sequence continues at coordinate 1,142,524,449 of CM076579.1, read as the reverse complement.
AACGGAGGGCTGTAAGGGCCGACTCTAACATTGGCTCCAATGGGGATGGTGGCTCCATGGAGATGCCAAGAACGGCAGATCTCTGGGGGAGTCGGACAGTGCCTTTCATCCATTGGGCGATGGAATCATTATTTCAACTGATAAAACAAACTTTGGACAATTTTATTGACTGCAGATTTGACTAACGACGGACTGCAATTTGACCAAAACTGACATGACCCAAACTGACATGACTTTAAAACTAGAAGACTGATAAAACTAACTTGACAATTTCAAACCAACCAACCTCTATCTCCAGAATTATAGCCTTCGCTCCGGGCCCCAGACTGAAAATGAGAGATCAGTGCACACTTGGAACGAAACAAAAGTAAAATGATATATACAATGACAATGAGATCAGCAGCAAGTACTCAGAAATAATAACGCTTCAGCAACCGACCATTGATCGGTCCTCCAGGACAATCATCTCCATTCATTTTCTTGAGAAGAAATGCATTCCGAATTCCGATACGCTCGCAATCTTAAAAGGACCCTTCCAGCTGCATTTTCAAATTTGCCGTGCTTTCCCTTATCTTCATTCCGAGCATCCCATTTCAAAACTACCTCATCCAACCGAAACTTATCTCGCTTTCGGGAGATTGCCGTAGATCTTCTTTATGCGTCTCGTAACTGAAAGTATTTTGAAATACCTCCTCTCGTGTCTCACACAGAATGAATCATCCGATTAATCCTCCGCCGCATAGGATCTTCTTCACTTCCACCTCCTCTAAGTACTCCGACTAACGGGATGTTAGTGAAGTAGGAAAAACTGTATCCGTCCCATACACCACCGAAAGGAGACATGCCAATAGACTTTTTCTGACTTACCCGATTTCCACCCATAATGCATTCACTTAACTTCTGTGCTGTGCCTTTTTTATTGATTTTATTAATTTCTTAATGATATTCGAACAAGGATTTATTTGAAGATTCCGCTTTCAAACCATTTTCGTTGATGGTAGGCGTCGAATGTCCCATGTATATTTGTAATTTTAGCTAAAAATCAACCATCCTCTTAGACTTAAAGGCCGCCGCATTATCCGTGATTATTTTACTAGGACATCCAAAACGCATGTATCATTGTTTTCAAGAAAAGAAATGGACACGCACGTTGGTCACAGTGGGAATCGCCTCAATCCACTTTGTGAAGCAGTCTAAGAGTCGTCAAGATCCATTTACAGTTTGTTCCAGATGTCAGATTTCCGATAAAACTTAATCCCCACCGTCGGGAATGGTGCACTAACTCGATTACGAGAGGCAGCGCTAGTTTTAAGCCCTTCCGAAAATTTGACACCTATGGACAATTTTTAACAAAATTTCTCAACACATCGGGGAACAAAGAAGGCCAATAATACCTGAATCTTATTCGCCGTGGTCTTCCAAAACAAATGACCTCCACAATCACCTTTGTGAAAATCCTCCAAAAATCCTTGAGCTTCCTCCTCTACCAAACAATTCAACAACATACCTCCGTGGTCTTTTCCTAATATAATGCATCCAGAATTTTAATTTAGCAGCCTTCCTAACTTCAATGTTCTACTTTTGTCTTAGGCATCCCCAAGCACAGACAAATTCTCCGAAGCACATATAAAATGTCGCATACCAAGGAAGAAACAAAAATATTTGACACCTGAACCGACGTACTTTCCTCATTCTTCATCGACATGGCAAAGAATCAAATTTATGGGCTCAGAGTATGTGACTTGTTTCCGCCATGAGCCACAGTCCTTGCTTCCCATCACCTTGGTTTGCTTAATCTCCACATCGTATTCTAACAAACGCAGCGATCCACTTAATTCTTCTTCCTCCGGATCCTGGCCTCTACTAAAACATCTTTAATCGCTGCGTTGTGTTCGATGCCGTAATGTGACACAATATGTACACACGGAAATCCTTCATAGCCTTTACAAGCACAAGTGCTTGTTTCTCAATGATATTATACTTCTTCAATGCTCCATCTCTTATGATCCGACCGAAGAAAGCAATGGGGCTTCTCAACTCCGTCCCTTTTTGCATCAAAACAATCGCCAATGTGTGCTCAAGCAAAGAAAATAAAATGAAGTCTTGTGTGTAACTGGGTCGATTAAAATAGAAAACAGGAAAGAGCTATCTTCACCAAATTGAATGACTTTGGATTTCTTCTCGTCCACCTACTCGATCGTCCTTTTTTCAAGATGTTCGTGATTTCTCTAAGGTGTTCGCAAGATTTGGAATGAAAACGACGCAGAAAATTCATTTTGCCATTGTTCTGATCGTATTTCTTTCTTGTTCGACAGTTTCAATCGTTTCGTATGGCTTCAACACGTGCGGATCAACTCCGAATGCCATCTTTCGATATGATGTGTACAAGGGAGCTTTCCTTCATCCATGGCTAAAAGGTTTCTTTTCTGATTCAGCGTAAAATGCCATATTTTCCGCACTTCGGAAAATAATTTTCAAATGATATAAATGTTCCTCACTGAATTGGAAAACACAGCTAGATCATCTTAAGGTAAACAACCAAAACACATCTTTCATCGTTAAAATCCATGTCCATCGTGACGCCGGAAGGTAGCGCCCGCATTCTTTAAACCAAACGGCATCTTTGCATAATGAAATGTCTCCAGTTATGCAGAACACAGCCTTGTCACGATCATCTTCCGCACTAAAACTGATTGCAACCCGAGTATCCGTCGAGTAGTGACATCCCCATGTCTGAACTACTCGCCGGGGGAATATATGATCCATTTTTGGCAGCGGATAATTGCTCTTATTATGCTTCCTATTCAGCTCAAGTCACTGGCTAAACGGATCTCACCGTCTTCTTCTCATCAAACAAAGTTTGATATCCAATCAAAATCGAATAGGCACAATGATTCCGACTTTATACAAACTCATTTACCTCTTTTTCGATTGATGGTAGCGCCTTTGGGATCGATCCTCCTCAACTTTTCGACGAAAAGGCTTCCGATTTGGTTTGGTGGGAATAAGATGCCGAATGATGTTGGTATCATATGTTTAAGATCTGAATAATCCCAGGAAAACGCATCGGTGTTGTGAAGACAACAATTTCACATATTCTCATAGCTCTCTTTACCTTTGGCATGTCATCTTTGACAATTTTACCATCTTGGGATTCTCACTGTCCTAATATTTACCTCTTCTTTTCGACACCTTTTTCTCGTTGTTTCACGTAGGTTTTAAGTGTCACATCATCTTGATTAAACAACTCTTCCAAAGGAATCAGAACCCTGGGAATGATGTTATCCCTAGCAAAGACATCCATTTGGTTTATCTGTATGTCATCACTACCATCATCAAATTCGTATCTATGAGGAATCTTGAAACTTTTCTCTCTCCCCTTATTCTCGGGCAGCAGATTCATCAATCTCCTAATGACCTTCTCACACTCAAGCAACATCGCTCGATTGTCCTGGAACGGTGGCCGGTGTTTCTCACATGTATCTCAAACTTGTTACCGGAATTCATTGGAATCTTAAGATTATCATACCTAGCAAGTCCATCAAGAATACCCATTCTCAGAAAAGTGGCACACATGTCAAAGTATGATCAAAATAATCAGAATGTCCAAAATCAAGATTTTCGCAAGCCCTCATGAGAGTTAGCCCGAAACTCACCTTTAACTTTGTTTTACTTCACTACCTTCAATCATAGCATTCTGAATCCTCTTCGCTTTACCTTCTTAAGAATCTAAGGCCGGCAATAAGAGCCTTTGTATTCCGCTTCATTATTAGGAAGAATCAAATGCTTGTAAGAACACACTCACATTGTCGAACTCTATCCGAGTGAAAATTAATGGCTTAATCCACACACCAATCCCAAGACCATCGCTGCCTACCTGCATCAAAATCCACAGTCCAAAGACTGAATTATCGCCCTCTAAATGTCAACTGTGCCGGCTCGTTTTTTCCGTTTGTCGCCCATTGTCTTCACCGATTGCTCCAAAACAAATTTTGTTTTTTTCTTCTTTTTCTTTTTAAACTTCTTAAAATTCTCATTTATTTCTGGCATGTCTTCTCGCCTGAACTAATCGACTTTCTATATCATTGTGTCCATCAGCAAGCAACACAACACTTAAATAAGTATGTGTACATACTCAGGATATTTTATCATTTCTCTTTGCTAGTTATCATGTATTTCATCTTCTGCCTCGGAGAGGCAACTTTTCTCATTTGACCAAGACCGGAATTTTCAGCATAGTAGAGTCCAACTGCGGTGTACCTTTCAACTTTTCCCCCAAGATCTTGCAAGGAGCATCCCGAACCGTGGAGGAATGCTCTGCTAAATCACATCCATCAAAACATTCTTTGGCCGGGATTTGATCTTAAGCTTACCACCAAATTCGATGAGTCCTATACACTACTCCTACTGAATCGAATGAATACAAATCATGATACTCTGTAATGTCTAATCCCAAATTTTCCCTGCATGATTGCCTTGTATCAAATTAAAGGTACAATCGAATTCCAGCATAGCATTATGCAATATATATTCGCAGCAACCTCAAACCGATGTAAAACTGAGGAACATTACTCTGCCGGGGGAGACTCACCATTTAATGTGCCGAAAATCAATTCCGCCGATCATCCCTCAACATTTAATGTGTCAATCATTGATCAGTTCAGAATTTTGGAGACTTGACTAATGTAGTCGCTGTTCTTCATAATTTCGTCAAAGGAATAGATATTTTCGCCATAACTGATGCCCAAACTAAATGTCATAAACCTTTTCAGTCCCTCTTTGACCTGAACTTCCTTCTTTTCACATTTGTTCTTCACTATGTTTGACTGATTTACCTTTTCTCAACATGATACTTTACTTGTCGCAGGTCAGTACTGTTTCTTTTCCTCTTTTTTCGTGGCATCGGTGAATCCGTCTCGTGTCGGCTTCTTTTCTTTTCCGAATGGGATTATGGGCACATCTCGATTTCTCAATGAATATCGTTTTCTGCCGGGCAAATAATGCATTCATATATCCTTTGATATCTATTATCCTACCTTCCTCTAACCAAGATTACTTGTTAGGATGAAATCTCATCTTTCGAACAATCGAACTTTCTCCATATTTTTCATCCTCAAGGATACAGATGAGGCATCATCTAGAGTGAAGAAATGATTCTTCTCACCCGACACATCATCATCATCGGAATCATGACTCACAAAATTCTGTAAAAGAGGTCTTAATCACGTTGGGCCGTCGGCTCTGAGCTCTTTGCTCACGCTCATAATTCTGGAATTGTACGCTCGCTGGCCACGGAAATTGGATTTCGAAACTCGTGTTTCGATTTGTCGAGATTCATTCTTTTTAAAAACCTTTTCCAACCTACGAGCCAAGTGCCGTTCTGATATAGATGTGGAAGGCTCTTCCTTTATTGTCACTTCTTTCTCGTCAACTAGGTTTTTTATCATCTGCATTCTGCCCAACGTACCTTGAATAATGTCTTCTGATATTTTCAGCAGTAGGTGGATCTCTATCACGAAGGAATACCATCTCCTGGATCAAAAGCTATCCTAGAATTGAGAGGAGTGTGACTTTTAGACGGCCTCAAGTCATCTCGACTAAAGATTATATCGTATTGAATCTAATGATATAACTGGAATGGCTCATCAGATTGTGCTGAGGTTTGCATATTCTAAAGTAATCACAATGATCCTTCTTCATCTCCATCGCATCTAAAAACCGTCCGAGTTCTCGTCACAAGATGCTTTGCGGCAAGGCTCTAAACCATTTTTCTTTACTCTCCTCCAAAAGTTTGCACAAAAAGCCTCATACCACATTCTCTTCATCAATCTCGAAACGATCAAAGAAATCTCGCCATATTGTCTACATGTCACAGGGAGGAAGACTTGTGGAGGCCATCGAATGTTAATCTTGCTCGATAGCGTCCATGATATCATTCAATCATTGCGGGTTAACACAAGAGGTGCAAATGCAGCGGTAGCTCTCGTGATTGATGACAACTGTTGTCTAGAGACATGTGAGGACTAGGAGCAAGAGGACCGCGAGATGTATTCATGGAGACGAGGAGAAATTACTATTATCTGCTGATCGAAAGCCTGTGCTGAACCTAATGGTAGGAGAAGTAAGAGGTCGGTGAGGGAACCGTGAACTCGATGTACTCGCATGGCTCAAGAATTTGTAAAGGCATTCGGCAGTAGAAATCTTGAGTGTTAGTATCCACAATGGAACTTTAAAATCGTCTATCCGTAATGTGAAACAAATCTATATTGCAAATCTTCAAGAAACAATGGATCCGGAACTAATCTTGACAATTCAAATTTTAAAAATTTACAAACAAGGATGTTTCTAAACCGCGCATCAAAAGGGGATTTCATCAACATATATGATTTTCACAGGATGATGCAGATCGGGTAAGCAACTGAACTCCCCAAATCCTTAATTGGCTTTCTCTTTCTGCACTTTCTTAATTTTGTTTTCTAAGGGTCCTCGAAATCGATTTGGATTTTCGAATATTGTTGTAGGATCAGTCGTATCGCCCTAGTATTCCTTCAGGCTGCCATTGATCTTCTCAGATAAATTTCAAAGAACACAAACTTCAATTATTTTCAGCCTTTCGACTTCTAGACTCAATCATCCAAAGGTCTAGAACGAATAAGTATACTCGGGGTGATTTACAAATCAAGTACCGCATTAATGGAGCTACTCTGAGATCGACCAAGCAGCGTTTATCTACTTCCGCTTTTACGAGAAACAAAAGCAAGCCAAAGCACTGCGTGACTTCGTACCGTCTAAGACTCATGGAACAAACACATCAACAAGAAAAACCATTGAGATCTTCTCAAGTATGGTCGCCACTATGTTAGTACCAAATCTACCTCAAAGGAAATGAAGTAAAAACCCAAGGCTACATCAAACTACGCTCGACTTCGTAGCTAGCCCTACCAGGACAAATGAGAGGGTTCTCCGTCAATCCCTGAAGTAAGCAAGTAGATGCTAGATGACTTACAATAGGAAATGATTTAGGCTAGTAAAGAGATAAGAATGCTTGATTTTTGGTTTTTTGGGTTTTCGCTGAGTACTAGAAAACAAATTTTGGGTCCGGTGGACAGGTCGTACCTTGCAGAAGTTCAAGTCAGCGGAGAGAGGATGATCTTGATGCTTTAAATTGATATATGGAGTGATTAGACTGACGAGGAGATGAAGAGGGCAAAGAAGAACTTGGATCCTCTCCAAACAGCTGAAATATACAGAACTAACCTAATTCAAAGGCCAAGCACCGTAAACAATGGATTCAACTCCATTTCACTCATTCAACTTAGTTCACATAATGAAAGGATGGCATACATTAAACATGAAGAAACTTACAAAGAAACAAAGAAGAAACACCATCAAGAACACGTAACACCACAAGGATCCCAACAAGTGCAGCTGCAAACCCTCGATCTTTTCCTTAGCCAAAATATGAAAAGTATGTACAATATATTTCAAAAGTATCCCAAGAGTCCTAACCAGAATGTACTGTAAATTACAATATATAGATCACTCTAACACCTTTCCCCCACCCTCTAGGGTCGACCTCTTCAGGGATCAGTTTCAACCAATTCTAATCATGGAACTACAATCTAGGCAACATCAACTTGCCTTCAAAAGAGGGAAACTGATCTATTACATGATTTTTACTCATTTGAGAGTGAATTCTAGAATAGATAAAAATAAGCCAAAGTTACATGCCAAACATGAATTTACATCATAAAAACTCCAAAAATTGCATCTTACAAGCAAAACTGGTCCATACTAGGCGAAAAACTCGAGCTGGCACTGTACCCAGAAAATTTCAAGTAGGTCGTTCCCGAGCCGCGGCATTTTCCATGTTCCAGGCTAAATTTGGAAAGGGGTTTCTCCCCGGCATCCAAATTGAGTCTGTGATAGCTCGTTGGAAAGCCCTAGATGGCTATTTTCAACCAATTTGAATTTCTGAATTTGGAGCTCATTTGGATCTTCAAAACCTCATTCTCCCAGAGGTACCTTCTGCTGGTGCAAAGGTGTTGAAGAAGAAGTTTTATGAAAGCTGAGCTTGATCTTATTTTGATGAAATGATAAATTGACCAGAGGATGCATAATTAACCATGAAAAATCCAAAATGTAAAAATTTCTCCAGCAAGTAACCTCAGGTGCAGTGAGCGCATGAGCGTCAATCTAATGGAATCGCAAACTCGTTTTTACCCAAAATTTGAAATGACAAACTTTTCTCCGAATTTGCCTAAATTCGAGCGGAGGTCCCTCCATCATGTGTCCTGCCCAGTCAATGAAGCCTCGGCCAAAATCCGAAGTGATTAGGCCTTTTCTCGCCGTTCAAGTGCCTTGCGCAACCTCCTTCATGATCTTCATTCTCGCTTCGCACACATGCATGCGAGCCTAATAATGGCTCTTCATGTGGCGAAGCATGTCTTTGTCTCGATTAGCCTTTACCAAAAAACTTCTCCAGATGGATATTCACACGCGTGAGTACAATATCTCTCGCTACTTGCCGGTGTCACCGGTCTCTTTCGATTCGATCGTCTGATTCCGACGGGACGGCGCACCCCTTGAAATGTGAGCTCATCCTCGTCGTTTTCTGCGCCGGCCCAAATAGCGACCCACGCCCGAGCCTCTCGCAATTGGTCTTTCAGCTGGTCATTCTCGCCCTTGCTCCCCGGATGACTTCCCGCCTTCGAGTCGCCGGAGAGCCCGCATCAACATCAATGATCAGCTGGGACCGTATCCCGCCTCCCCGATGGGCCTCACCGGCGATGCGGGGCCCCGCCTTCCCCGCCCCGTACTCTCCGTACCGCACCGAAGAAGAAGGCGAGACCCTTCCACCTCACGTGGAGATGGAATATCAGCCGTGGCCGCCGCAAATAAGGCCCGTGGCCTTGCTGATATGTCTGAACCAACGGGGAGGCCGATATGCTCGACCTCAAGTATGTCCTACGGGTGTGAAGGCTCTCCCGCATCATGAACCGGCTCCCGCGAAGCGGTTGTGGCACTCGAAAAGTCTCTAGAAATGAAATCCTCCCAAGTGATGCCCTGCTCTGCCAACTGATACCAAGATTTTGATCAAAGCGAAATGATATATACTCCTGTACTGCTGCACTGGGCTCGTCTTCTTCTGCACAAATGTAACCATCCTCTCTATGTTGCGGTGTATGAAATACGGAATATTCATCATACGCACCCTTGTGAAGTGCATCAGCAAACGAACATGGTATGAGAAAAGACGAGCATACCTGCCCTCACAACTAAAATACTGAATAATGAGCCTCATGAGTGGTGCATACTCATGTCTCAAGAATCTAAATGGAAAAACTCTGCTCAAGTAAGCCCTATATCCAGTTTTAATGTATGGCTCATAGTGAAATTTCTCTAACTGCTTACCCTTGCTCCATTCCTCGCCTATGTTCGGTATACCAGTGGCTTGAGCAATAGTCAAAGGCGATACAATGAGAATCAACCCCGGCGAGGTTTACCCGATCACCCTGTAAATGAAGAACAAACAGACGTGCTAATTCACGATGAGGTCGGGTTTGTACAACCGTCTCACAAAATCTGAAACATGACAAGAATCGAAAACAATCCATAGCTAATGGACATGCCTGCAACCGAGCCAAAGGAGTAGGCTCCTCTCTGCGATGATCACCACTTCTATTTTCTCTGCGGGAACCCCGTGGCACATTACCTTCAGCCACCGAATCAACACTGAACCCTGGCTCATATTCTGACTCTGTCTCTGACATATCTCTGATCAAGTTTTTGGCAATGTGTACACTGATATGAATGCAGTGAAAGCAAAATGAGGATGTATGTTTAACACTCAACCAATATTCCCATCGTCAAAGCACTATCAAGGAATCAAATTATGGATAAAATCTCAGCTTTAAATGGACTGAAAAAGGCACCATCTCTGTTTTGAATGCAAATGAAATTTTGACCAAATAGGAGTAGGCAACCTTCAAATGTTTGAACACATCTAGTCAAAGGAGAGCATGGCATTAATAATAATATGTCTGTCTATGAGTAATGACCATAAAGGTTTCAATGGGCCATTTGAAACAAAGAAATGAGCATATTTTTACATTGGGCAATGTGACCCATTACAAACATGGGCAATGTGATTCCATTACAACATAGTATGATAGCGATGGTTGCGGTGGTATAATAGGTATGAAATTAAATTGATTTTGATATATGGAAGAATTTGACCATATCCTTGTCTTAAGATAACAACAACACACCTGGTGGCTGCATTTCAAGCCCTAAAAACAATGATATTGGCAAATTGGGGTTTTAAAACTATCACATTTGAATATTGGCAACCATCCATGATGCCACAAATACGTTGAAAAATATCAAACAATGGACAAAAACACCCATTTGGAGGTAGCTTGGTCGATTCCAAGCCAATGCGTCGCGCAAAGCCCCAGATTCGAACTACCGGCCAATACTTGCGTGGTCGCGCGAGGCTGCAAGTGGTCGCTCGGCCCGGAGTGGGTCGCTCACCTGCAAACCTACAGTGCTGAAGTGACTCTGCGTGGGTCGCGCAGCCCAGGTGGGTCGCTCTGCCTCAACGTGGGTCGCGCAGCCCCAAAACTCTGCCCACGCACTTCAAAACTCTGAAATCGGCCCTCCACTTTGCAAACACGATATGGGAGCTATGAAATTGGTTCAAATGAAACTTGTTTGGCTTTTATAATGTCACAAATATCTTCACAATCAGATTTTATTTCAAATCAAACTTCAAACCCATATTACAAATGTTTTTTGTAATTTCACTTTTGGCTTTTCAAATACAACTTCCTTTGGCTTTTTTGAGGTCGATACTAATGATTTTGCTGTCTTCTTGCAGGGATATGGCTATCTTGGCTAGAGAAAAGACCAGGGGTCTGGTTTTGACAATGTCTTCATGGCGGTGCAATTACAAATTTATTACAAAATGATAATGACAAATTTCTAGTTCCAAAACAGAGTTTTGGACTAGAAATGTATTTTTTTAGAAAATGCTGATGATAATAAAAATAGAAATCCAAGTACTGGACTCTCCTCGCCTTGCAGGCTTTATGACCAGTATATAAATGACTCAAAAACCCTAGACACCAAGACCTAGGACACTTATTGAAATTTTAATGACCTCATACATAATGACAATGACTATAAATAATTTTTTGAGGAAATATTTTTAAAATAGCGCTGCAGGTATAAACATGAGGAAACAAAGGACAACAGACCCCCACGTCATTTTATGGCATGATCCTAGTGAAATGCAACGAAGTGGAACAAACGAGACACCTAATAATGAATATGCAAAAGACGAAATGATCATTGACGGAGGGCTGCAAGGACCGACTCTAACATTGGCTCCAATGGGGATGGTGGCTCCATGGAGATGCCAAGAACAGCAAATCTCTGGGGGAGTCAGACAGTGCCTCTCATCCATTGGGCGATGGAATCATTATTTCAACTGACAAGACAAACTTTGGACAATTTTATTGATTGCAGATTTGACTAATGATAGACTGCAATTTGACCAAAACTGACTAGACTCAAACTGACATGACTTTAAATAAGAAGACTGATAAAACTTAACTTTACAATCTCAAACCAACCAACCTCTATTTCCAGAATTATAGCCTTCGCTCCGGGCCCCAGACTAAAAACGAGAGATCAGTGCACACTTGCAATGAAACAAAAGTAAAATGATATATACAATGACAATGAGATCAGCAGCAAGTACTCAGAAATAATAACGCTTCAGCAACCGACCATTGATCGGTCCACCAGGACAATCATCTCCATTCATTTCTTTGAGGAGAAATGCATTCTGACCCCGATACGCTGCAATATTAAACGGTCCTTTCCACAAATTTTCAAATTTGCCGTGCTTTCCCTTGTCTTCATTCCGAGCATCCCATTTCAAAACTACTTCATCCAACTGAAACTTATCTGATTTTGCCTTTCTGTCGTAGATCTTCTTAATGCGCTCCTGCAACTTGAAAGTATTTTGAAATAACTCCTCTCGTGTCTGCTGTAAATGAATCATCTCATTAATCCTCCGCTGCATAGGATCCTCTTCACTTCCAGCCTCCTGAAGCAATCTGACCACCGGGACAGCAAGTGAAGTAGGAAAAACTGTATCCGTCCCATACACCAACTCGAAAGGAGACATACCAATAGACCTTTTCTGACTTACCCTGTCAGCCCACAATGCATTTACCAACTTTTTGTGCCAAGCCTTCTTGTTGATTTCCAGCAATTTCTTAATGATATTCACCAAGGATTTATTTGAAGATTCCGCCAAGCCATTCCCTTGCGGATGGTATGCGGTTGAATGTCCCAAGGTAATATTGTACTTAAAAAAAAAATCAACCATCCTCTTAGACTTAAAAGCTGCTGCATTATCTGTGATTATTTTACTAGGACACCCAAAGCGTGACAGAATATTGTTTTCAAGGAAAGAGATAATTACCGCATCAGTGGCCTGTCGAGTGGGAATCGCCTCAATCCACTTCGTGAAGTAGTCTGTAGCTGTCAAGATCCATCTATGCTGTTCGGAAGATGCTGGGTGGATTTCTCCGATAAAATCCAATCCCCACTGCTGGAATGGTGCATTAACTTCGATTGGTTTTAGAGGCAAAGGCTGTAGTTTCTGCTTCCCTTCGAATATTTGACACTCATGACAATTTTTAACAACCTTGAACACATCAGAAAACAAAGAAGGCCAATAATACCCTGCCCTTAGAATCTTATTTGCTGTGGTCTTCCAAAACAAATGACCTCCACAGTCACCTTTGTGAAAATCCTCCAAAACTCTTTGGGCTTCCTCCTCTACCAAACAATTCAACAACATACCCCCAGGGTCTTTCCAATACAACGCAGAATTTAAAATGCAGAATTTAGCAGCTCTTAACTTCAATGTTCTACTCTTACTTCGAGGCATACCAGGCGGTGTAGACAAATTCTGAAGCACATATAAAATGTCAGCGTACCAAGGAGAAGAAACAAAAATATCGGATACCTGAACTGACGTACTTTCTTCATCTTCATCAGACATGGCAGCAATCAAATTTATGTCTAGAGCATGCAGATTTGTTTCAGCCATGAGCTTGGCGAGTCCTTGTCCATTGATCAGCTTGGTCGGTTTAATCTCCACATCGTACTCTAACAACGCAGCGATCCACTTACCTCTTCTTCCTTCTGGATCTGCCTGTACCAAAACATCTTTAACTGCTGTGTTAGGAACATATGCTGTAATATGGGAATGCAATATGTACACACGAAAATCCTTCAAAGCCTTTACAAGCGCAAGTGCTTGTTTCTCAATGATATTATACTTCAATGCTCCATCTCTTATGATCCGACTGAAAAAAGCGATGGGCTTCTCAACTCCATCCCTTTTTTGCATCAAAACGGCTGCCAATGTATGCTCAGAAGCGAAAGAAAATAAAATGAAATCTTGTGTGTAATCGGGGCTGATTAAAATAGGAGCTGAGGAAAGAGCTATCTTTACCAAATTAAATGACTTTACTGCCTCTTCTGTCCATCTTACCTGACTGTCCTTCTTCAGCATGTTCGTGATTTCTCTAAGGTGTTCTGCAAGATTGGGAATGAAACGACGCAGAAAATTCATTTTGCCATTAAACGACTGTATCTCTTTCTTGTTCCGGGGCTGTTCAATCTGCTGAATGGCTTCAACACGTGCAGGATCAACTCGAATGCCATCTTTCGAGATGATGTGGCCAAGGAGCTTTCCTTCATCCATGGCGAAAAGGCTCTTCTTTGGATTCAGCGAAATGCCATATTTTCTGCACTTCTGGAAAACAATTTTCGGATGATATAAGTGTTCCTCATCAGAATTAGAAAATACAGTTAGATCATCAAGGTAAACAACCAAAAACACATCTTTCTCATTGGCAAAAGCCATGTCCATTGCACGCTGAAAGGTAGCGCCTGCATTCTTTAAACCGAACGGCATCTTTGCATAATGAAATGTTCCCCAAGGAGTGGTGAACGCAGTCTTGTCACGATCATCTTCCTGCACCAAAATCTGATTATAACCTGAGTATCCGTCGAGTAGTGACATCCTCGATGCTCCAACTACTCGTTGCAATATGTGATCCATCTTTGGCAGCGGATAATTGTCCTTTAATGATACCTTATTCAGATTTCTGAAGTCAATACATAAACGGATCTCACCTGTCTTCTTTCTCACGGGCACTAAGTTTGATATCCAATCTGAAAATCGAATAGGCACAATAATTCCTGACTTATACAACCTATTTACCTCTTTTTCGATTGATGGCAGCAGCTTTGGATTGATCCTCCTCAACTTTTGACGAAAAGGCTTCTGATTTGGTTTGATGGGAATAGTATGCTGGATGATATTGGTATCATATGTTTTAAGATCTGAATAATCCCACGCAAACACATAAGAAAATGAAGATAACAATTTCACGTATTCTGCTCTTACCTTTGGTGACAATGATTTTGACAATTTCACCATCCTGGGATTCTCAGCTGTCCCAATATTTACCTCTTCGACACCCTTCTCTGTTGGCCTCAATGTAGGCTTACGAGCTACATCATCTTGATCAAACAACTCTTCCAAAGGAATCAATCCCTTAGGAATGATGTTATCCTTCAGTTGCAGCACATCCATTTGATTTATCTGTATGTCATCAATACCAGCATCAAATTCTGTATCTATGGAGGTATCTTTAAACTTACCCTTATTCTGCAGAAATTCACTAATCTCCTCATCATCCTCAAAAACTTGCCAACATCGCTGATTGTCCGGAACGGTGGGTCGGTGTTTCACATGTATCTCAAACTTGTTGCTGGAATTCATTGGAATCTTAAGATTACTTGCTGCCTTAGCAAGTCCATCAGCAACACCATTTTGTATGCGGGGCACACATGTCAAAGTATGATCAGAAAATAACTTCAAAATATCCAAAACTGCATTTCGGTAAGCCCTCATGCGAGGATGCTTAGCCTGAAACTCACCTTTAACTTTCTTTATCACTAATTCTGAATCACCATATACCGCAATCCTTTTCGCATTCAGCTTCTTGAGAATCTTAAGGCCAGCAATAAGAGCCTCGTATTCCGCTTCATTGTTAGAACAATCGAATGCAAGCTTGTAAGAACACACTCTCACATTGCTCGGAACTTTATCAGGAGCGAAAACTGGACTTTGAATCCACACACCAATCCCAGCACCATCGCTGCCCACTGCACCATCAAAATCCATGGTCCAAAGGCCATTTTCATCGTCCTCTAAATGCTGAAACTGTGTCGGCTCTGTTTTTCCTGTTTGCTGCCCATTGTCTTCAGCTGATTGCTCCAAAACAACTTGTTTTTCTCTTCTTTCTTTTTGCAAAACTTCTCTAAAATTCTCATTTATTTCTGGTATGTCTTCTGCCTGAACTAATTGACTTTCTACATCATTAAAACTATCAGCAAGCAACACAAACGACTCTAAATCAGTATGTACATAGTTCACGGGATGATTGACTGGCTTCTCTTTGCTAGTTATCATGTATTTCATCTTCTGCTCACGATACAACTTTCTCATTTGACCGAAGACTGGAATTGTAGCATAAGAGAAATCTAATTGAAGTGTACCTTTCAACTTTGCCCCCCAATATCTTGCAAGGAGCATCCCGAAACGTGGAGGAATGTCGGCAACCACCACATCCATCAAAACATTCTTCGCTGGAATTTGCTCTAAACTTACCACCAAATCTTTGATGAGTCCTATACACTTTACCCGGCTGGAATCGAATGAATACAAATCATGATACTCTCTTGTAATGTCTAATCCCAACTTTTCCATGATTGCCTTTGGCATCAAATTATGCGAAGCACCCGAATCGAGCATAGCATTATGTAATATATATTCATGCAACCTCAAACTGATGTAAAAAGGAGGAACATTACTGTCAGGAGACTCACCATTCAATGCAGGCCCAAAAATCAATTCCGGCTGATCATCCTCAACATTTACTGTGTCAATCATTGGATCAAAGTTCAGAATTTTGGTGACTTGACTACGGTAACTGCTGTTCTTCATAATCTCCGTCAAAGGAATAGATATTTTCAGTTTGGAAATTTCATTTTCCAAGCTAAATGCTGAAACCTTCTCGACCTCTTTAACTGGAATTTCCTTCTTTTCAGCCTTGTCTTTCACTATGTTTGACTGATTTACCTTCTCAGCTGATGACACTTTACTTGTTGCGGGGTCAATTGTCTCTTTCCCTCTTTTCTGTGGTATTGGTGAATCTGTCTTTGGTGCTGAAGCTTCCTTTCTTTTCTGAATGGGATTTATAGGCACATCTCGATTTCTCAATGAATATTGTTTCTGCTGAGCAGTCAATGCATTCAAATATCCTCTTTGGTATTCATCTGACTCTTCTTCTAAATCAGCATCATTTGTTAGGATAAAATCCTCATCTTTCTGAACAACTGAACTTTCGCCATACTCCTCTTCCTCGGTAATATAAATAGGCAAATCATCAGGGGTGAAGAAATGATTTTGCTCACCTGACACATCATCATCATCATCGGAATCACGACTCACAAAATTCTGCAAAAGTGGAGTCTTAACCTGCTGTTGGGCTGCTGGCTCTTGAGCTCTTTGTTCACGCTGCTTAATTCTGAATTGTGGCTGCTGCTGGCCACGGAAATTTGGGTTCCGAAACTGTGTTTCTGCTTTGTCAAGATTTATTCTTCTTAAAGCCTTCTCCAACTCACGAGCTAAGTGTTGTTCTGATATAGATGTAGAAGGCTCTTCCTTTATTGTCACTCTTTTCTCTGCTTTCAACCGTGCTCTTTTATCATTCAAATTTGCCTCAACACTAACAGCGACCTTCTGCATATCTTCTAAAGTAGGTGGATCTCTATCACGAAGGGAATAAGCCATCTCCGGATCAAAGCCATCCGGGAATTTAAGGAGAGCAGACTTTTTAGACGGTCTCAAGTCATCTGGAATTGCATTATACACTGTATTGAATCTAATAATATAATCCTGAACGGACTCACCAGGATTACGTTTGATGTTTGTATATTCTGAAGTAATCTGCAGCGGATCCTTTTTCATCTCCCATCGATCTAAAAACTGCCTCTGGAGTTCTGCCAATGTATCGATGCTTCTTTGCGGCAAGGCTCTAAACCATTTTCTTACCTCTCCTCCAAAGGTTTGCACAAAAAGCCTCATAGTCACATTTTCTTCATCAATCTCGAAACGATCAAAGAAATCTGCCATATTGTCTACATGCTGTTGTGCAGGAAGACTCTATGGAGTGCCATCAAATGTCGGGATCTTTCTCTGATAGTCTGCGGGCATATCATTCAACTGCTGGGGTAACACAAGAGGTGCAAAACGAGCAGCCATAGCTCTTGGTGGATTGAATACAATCTGTTGTCAAGGAGATACAGGAGGAGTAGGAGCAGTAGGTCTATGAGATGTATTCAATGGGAACGGAGAAATTACTATTGATTGCTGATCAGAAAACTCAGGCTGAACCGGAATGGTAGGGATAAAGGGAGGCTCAGTAGGAATCCGTGAACTTGATGCAATTTCAGATGGGTCAAGAACTTGTGAAGCAGATTCAGTGAATTCAAAAGTGTTAGTATCCTCAATAGAACTTTGATGCTGTCTATCCAGGTACTGTGAAACAAATCTATATTGCAAATCTTCAGTAAACAATGGATCTGGGACTAATCTTTACAATTCAGTTTCGGAAAAATTCACAAACAAGGATGTTTCAAACCGTGCATCAAAAGGAATTTCATCAACATATATAATTTTGACAGGACAGGATGCAGATCGGGTAAGCACTCTGGAACTCTCGAAACTCAATTGGCTTTCTCTTTCAGAACTCTCTTGACTTCCTTGTTTTCTAAGGGTCCTTGGAATCAGATTCGGATTTTCGAATATTGTTGGTGGATCAGGGTCAGGATTCGCCCTAGTATTCCTTCTTGAAGCCAGTGTATTGATCTTCTCGGAAAAAATTTCAAGGAACACAATCAATTATTTTCAGCCTTTCGACTTCTAGACTCAATCATCCAAAGGTCTAGAACGAATAAGTATACTGGGGTGATTTACAAATCAAGTACTGAACACACAAGCTTACCGGAGATCGACTGAAGCAGTGTTTATCTACTTCCGCTTATGCATAACAAAAGCGTTTCGAAAGCTACCTGGCGTGACTTCAGACTCCGTCTAAGACTCGTGGAACAAACACATCAACAAGAAAACCATTGAGATGTTCCCCAGTATGGTCGCCACTATGTTAGCACTCAAATCTACCTCAGGCTGAAATGAAGTAAAACTCAAGGCTACATCAAACCACGCTCAGCCTCGTAGCTAGCCCTACGAGGAAAAGAGAGGGCTCTCTCCGTCAATCTCGAGAAAATAAGCAATAGGATGCGAGATGACTTACAACAAGAACTGATTTTAGGCTAGTAAAGAGATAGGTATGTTTGGTTTTTGGTTTTTTGAGTTTTCGCTGGAGTAATGGGAAAACAAATTTTGGGTCCGGGGATAAGGTCAGACCTTTGCAGAGTTCAAGCTGGGGCGAGGTAGGTGATGATCTTGATGCTTTAAATTGGATTTATGGATAGATAAGACTGATGAGGAGCTGAAGAGGGCAAAGAAGAACTTGGATCCTCTCCAAACAGCTGAAAACATATAGAACTAACTGAATTCAAAGGCTAAGCACTGTAAACAATGGATTCAACCTTATTCCACTCATTCAATTTAGTTCAGAGGCATAATGAAAGGATGGCAACATTAAACATGAAGAAACTTACAGTAAACAAAGGAGAAACATCATCAAGAACAGAACACCACAAGGATCCCAACAAGTGCCGCAAAACCCCTGATCTTTCCTTAGCCAAAATATGAAAAGTATGTGCAATAGTATCAAAAGTATCCCAAGAGTCCAACCTGTAGAATGCCTCAGAAATTACAATATATAGATCACTCTAACCCCTTTCCCCACCTCTAGGGGTCGAATTCCCTCTTCGGGGATCAGTTTCAACCAATTCTAATCATGGAACTACAATCTAGGCAGCTAACAACTTGCCTCTAAAAGAGTGGAAACTGATCCATTACATGATTTTTTACTCTTTTGAGAGTGAATCTTCTAGAAGAGATAAAAACATGCCAAAGTTACATATAAAACATGAATTTATATCATAAAAACCCAAGAATTCTATCCATAGGCAAAACTGGTCCAAAATAGGCGAAATACTGAGCTGGCAGCTGAAAACTCAAAAAAATCTCTAGGTGGGTCGCTCTTGAACTGCGTGGGTCGCTCATGTTCCAGGCTGATTTTGAGGTAGCTCCTGACATCCAAATTGAGCTCATGATAGCTCGTTGGAAAGCCCTGGATGTCTACTTTCCAACCCAAGTGGAATTTCGGAATTTGGAGTTGATTTGACCCTTCAAAACCTCATTCTCCCAGAGGTACTTCCTGCTGGTGCAAAAGGTGGCAGCAAGGTGGTTTTCATGGTGTTTTTGAGCTGTTTGACCATCCAGATTTTGTTGAAATGCTAAGTTGACTTCAGAGGATGCATAATTAACCATGAAAAATCAAAAAATGTAAAAATCTCCTCCAGCAAGTGTCTCAAAAAAAAGCGAGCGCATGAGCGCGCGACCCACGTAGCTGCAAAACCTGTTTTTTAGACCAAAAATTTGAAAATGACAAACTTTTCTCCGAATTTGCCCAAATTCGGAGCGGAGGTCCTCCATCATGTTTCCTGCCCATTCAATGAAGCCTCGGCCAAAATCCGAAGTGGATTAGGCCTTTTCCGCCGTCGAAGTGCCTTACGCAACCTCCTCTTCATGATCTTCATCCTCGCTTTGCAAACATGCATGCGAGCCCAGTAATGGCCTTTCATGTGGCGAAGCATGTCTTTGTCTCGATTGGCCTTCGCCAACAACTTCTCTAGATGGATGTTCACATGTGTGAGTACAGTATCTCTGTTAGTCGGTGTCATGTCACCGGGCCTCTTTCGATTCCACTGTTTGTCCTCACGGATTCGACGCAACTCATAATATGTTAGCTCATCCTCAAGCTGTTTGTTGCGCTGCTCCAAATATTTAATCACCCACTGAGCCTTCTGCAATTGATCTTTCAGCTGGTCATTCTCGGCCCTCTGCTCCTGGATGACTTCCCTCAACCGAGCTACAACTTGGTATCAACATCAATAGACTTGTCATATCGGTGTCACGACCTCCGATGAGCCCTGCGTCATGCATGGGCCTCTTGCTGTCTTGTACCGCGCGAAGAAGAAAAGCGAGACCCTTTCCACATCACGTGGAGATAATACTCGCCCGGTGATGAAGTCGGCGGACCCCTTCCACCTCACGTGGAGATAGTACACCGTAGGTGTCGGCGCAAATAAGGCCTGTGGCCTCGCTGATATCTCCCTGAACCAAAGGAGTGATGGTATGGGTATGTCGGCCTCAAACATGAGCGAGTGGTGTGAGGGCTCTCCTACATCATGAAGCGCCCTCGGGAGGCTGCTTTGGCAGCACTACGAAAAGTCTCTAGAAATGAAATCCTCCCAAGTGCCACTGCTCCGCCAAGTGATGTGACACCAAGATTTTGATTAAAGCGAAATGATATATACTCCTGTACTGCTGCACTGGGCTAGTCTTCTTCTGCACAAATGTCACCATCCTCTCTATGTTGCGGTGTATGAAATTCGGAATATTCATCATACGCACCCTTGTGAAGTGCATCAGCAAACGAACATGATATGAGAAAAAATGAGCATACACCCGCCTCTGGCCCAAATACTTGAATGATGAGCCTCATGAGCGGTGCATACTCATCTCCAGAATGCGAGATGGAAAAACTGCGGTCGTCGACTATATCCCGGTTTTAATGTATGGCTCATAGTGAAATTTCTCTAACGCTTACCCTTGTTCCGTTTCTACTTCATGTTCGATCATACCGGTGTGGCTTGAGCAATAGTCAAAGGTGATACAATGAAATCAACCCCAGCAAGGTTTACCCGATCACCCTGTAAATGAAGAACAAACAGACGTGCTAATTCACGATGAGGTCGGTTTTGTACAACCATCTCACAAAACCTGAAACATGACAAGAACCGAAAACAATCCATAGCTAATGGACATGCCTGCAACCGAGCCAAAGAAGTAGGATCCTCTCTGCGATGATCACCACTTCTATTTTCTCTGCGGGAACCCCGTGGAACATTACCTTCAGCCACCGAATCACTGCCTGACCCTGGCTCATATTCTGACTCTGTCTCTGAGATATCTCTGATCAAGTTTTTGGCAATGTGTACACTGATATGAATGCAGTGAAAGCAAGATTAGGATGTATGTTTACCACTCAACCAATATTCCCATCGTCAAAGCAACTATCAAGGAATCACATTATGGATAAAATCTCTGCATCAAATGGGCTGAAAGGCAGCATCTCTGTTTTGAATGCAAATAAAATTTTGACAAAATAGGAGCAGGCAACCTTCAAAATTTTTGAACACATCTAGTCAAAGGAGAGCATGGCATTAATAATAATATGTCTGTCTATGAGTAATGACCATAAAGGTTTCAATGGGCCATTTGAAACAAAGACATGAGCATATTTTAACATTGGGTAATGTGACTCATTACAAACATGGGCAATGTGATTCATTACAACACGGGCAACAATAGCACTGGTTGCAGTGGTATAATGGGTATGAGAGCAAATTGATTTTGATGTTATATGGAAGGCTGACCATATCACTTGTCTTAAGATAACAAACACGCTCTTGCCACCATTCATTTTCATTTCAAACCCTAAAAACAATGATATTATGACAGTGGGATTTTAAAACCTCCATTTGAACATTGGAAACCATCCATGATGCCACAAATGCGTTGAAAAATATCAAACAATGGACAAAAACCTGTTTGGAGGTAGCTTGAGTCGATTCCAAGCCAATCTGGGCGCGCAAACTGAATTCCAAAACTCTGTGTCTGCGTGGGTCGCGCAGGCTCTGCGTGGGTCGCTCGGCCCCGGTGGGTCGCTCACCTACAAACCTACCTTTTGCTAGTGTGTACGCGTGGGTGCGCGGCCCAGGTGAGTCGCTCTCCCTCAACGTGGGTCGCGCATTTGAAACTACGCACGCACTTCAAAACTCTGAAATCGGCCCTCCACTTTGCAAACACGACTTGGGAGCTATGAAATTGGTTCAAATGAAACTTGTTAGGCTTTTATACATGTCACAAATATCTTCACAATCAGATTTAATTTCAAATCAAACTTCAAACCCATATTACAAATGTTTTTGTAATTTTCACTTTTGGCTTTTTCAAATACAAACTTCCTTTGGCTTTTTTGAGGCCGATACTAATGATTTTGCTGTCTTCTTGCAGGGATATGGCTATCTTGGCTAGAGAAGAGACCAGGGGTCTGCTTTTGACAATGTCTTCATGGCGGAACAATTACAATTTATTACAAAATGATAACGACAAATTTCTAGTTCCAAAACAGAGTTTTGGACTAGAAATATTTTTTTAGAAAATGCTGATGATAATAAAATAGAAATCACAAGTGCTGGACTTTCCTCACCTTGCAGGCTTCATGACTAGTATATAAATGACTCAAAAACCCTAGACACCAAGACCTAGGACACTTATTGACATTTTTAATGACCATAGATATAATGACAATGACTATGAATAATTTTTTGAGGAAAATTTTTAAAATAGCGCTGCAGGTATAAACATGAGGAAACAAGGGCCGAAGACGGACACAAATGGGTTTCGTGGCCCGATCTAGTGAAATGCAACGAAGTGGAACAAGCGAGACACCTAATAATGAATATGCAAAGACGGAAATGATCGGCGGCGGAGGCTGCCGAGGACCGACTCTGGCATTGGCTCCGATGGGGATGGTGGCTCCATGGAGATGCCAGAACGACAAATCTGCGGGGAGTCAGACGGTGCCTCTCATCCATTGGGCGATGGAATCATTATTTCAGCCCAGCCAGACAAACTTTGGATAATTTTGTGTTAACGATTTGGCATTATGATAGGCGCAGACACAGCCCAGAAACCGACTAGACTCAGGCGGCCATGACTTTAAACAAGAAGGCGGTAAACTTAACTTTGCAATCTCAAACCAAACAATCTCAAACCAGCCAACCTCTATTTCCAGTGTAGCCTTCGCTCACGGGCCCCGGACAGAAATGAGAGATCGGTGCATACTTGCGGTAGAGCAAAAGTAAAATGATATATACAATGACAATGAGATCAGCAGCAAGTACTCAGAAATAATAGCGCTTCAGCAACCGACCATTGATCGGTCCACCAGGGCAATCATCTCCATTATTTTCTTTGAGAAGAAATGCATTCTGCCCCCGATACGCTGCAATCTTAAACGGTCCCTTCCACAAATTCTCAAATTTGCCGTGCTTTCCCTTATCTTCATTTCGAGCATCCCATTTCAAAATTATTTCATCCAGCTGAAACTTATCTGATTTTGCCTTTCTGTCGTAGATCTTTTTTATGCGCTCCTGCAACTTGAAAGTATTTTGAAATACCTCCTCTCGTGTCTGCTATAAATGAATCATCTCATTAATTTCATTAATCCTCCATTGCCTTAGGATCTTCACTTCGACCCTCTGAAGCAATCGGACCACCGGGACGGCAAGTGAAGTAGGAAAAAGCATTATCCAGTCATACACCAACTCGAAAGGAGACATACCAATAGACCTTTTTCGACTTACCTGTCGATACAATCACGTTACCAACTTTTGTACCAAGCCTTCTTGTTGATTTCCAGCAATTTCTTAATGATATTCACCAAGGATTTATTTGAAGATTCCGCCAAGCCATTCCCTTGCGGATGGTATGCGGTTGAATGTCCCATGGTAATATTGTACTTAAAACAAAAATCAACCATCCTCTTAGACTTAAAAGCTGCTGCCTTATCTGTGATTATTTTACTAGGACACCCAAAGCGTGACAAAATATTGTTTTCAAGGAAAGAGATAATTACCGCCTCAGTGGCCTGTCGAGTGGGAATCGCCTCAATCCACTTTGTGAAGTAGTCTGTAGCTGTCAAGATCCATCTATGCTGTCCGGAAGATGCTGGGTGAATTTCTCCGATAAAATCCAATCCCCACTGCTGGAATGGTGCATTAACTTCAATTGGTTTTAGAGGCAAAGGCTGTAGTTTCTGCTTCCCTTGAAAAATTTGGCATTCGTGACAATTCTTAACAGCCTTATATACATCAGAAAACAAAGAAGGCCAATAGTAACCTGCCCTTAGAATCTTATTCGCTGTGGTTTTCCAAAACAAATGGCCCCCGCAGTCACCTCTATGAAAATCCTCCAAAACTCTTTTGGCTTCCTCCTCTACCAAAAAATTCAATAACATTCCTCCAGGATCTTTCCAATATAATACAGAATTCAATATGCAAAACTTTGCAGCCCTCAACTTCAAGGTTCTACTCTTATTTCTAGGCATGCCGGGTGGTGGGGACAAATTCTGAAGTACGTATAAAATGTCAGCATACCAAAGGGAAGAAACAAAAATATCAGATACCTGAAATGATGTACTCTCTTCATCTTCATCGGACATGGCAACGATCAAATTTATATCTAGAGCATGCAGATTTGTTTCAACCATGAGCTTGGCTAGTTCTTGTCCTTTGATCAGCTTGGTCGGTTTAATCTCGACATCATATTAACAATGCAGCGATCCACTTACCCCGCCTTCCTTTTGGATCTGCCTGTACTAAAACATCTTTAATTGCTGCGTTAGGAACATAGGCTATAATGTGGGAATGCAGTATATATACACGGAAATATTTTAAAGCCTTTACAAGCGCAAGTGGTTGTTTCTCAATAATGTTATACTACAATGCCCCATCTCTTATGATCCGACTGAAAAAAGCAATGGGCTTCTCAACTCCATCCCTTTTTTACATCAAAACGGCTGCCAATGTGTGCTCAGAAGCAAAAGAAAATAAAATGAAGTCCTGTGTGTAATCCGGGCTGATTAAAATAGGGGCTGAGGAAAGAGCTATCTTTTACCAAATTAAATGACTTTCTTGCCTCTGCATCCATCTTTGTTGTTATTTTTGACATGTTAAGTGATTTATAAAAGATTGATTACGCAAGATTGGGAATGAAGCTTAGTAACGAAAGGAAATTCATTTTTGCAATCACTTATTTATTATCTCTTTCTTGTTCCGGGGGTACATTCAATGTTCTTGAATGGCTTGAACACGTACGGGGGGATCAACTCGAATGCCATCTTTCGAGATGATGTGGCCAAGGAGCTTTCCTTCATCCATAGCGAAAAGGCTCTTCTTTGGATTCAGCGAAATGCCATATTTTCTGCACTTCTGGAAAACAATTTTCAGATGATATAAGTGTTCCTCATCAGAATTAGAAAATACCGTTAGATCATCAAGGTAAACAACCAAAAACACATCTTTCTCATTGGCAAAAGCCATGTCCATGGCACGCTGAAAGGTAGCGCCTGCATTCTTTAAACCGAATGGCATCTTTGCGTAATGAAATGTTCCCCAAGGAGTGGTGAATGCAGGCTTGTCACGATCATCTTCCTGCACTAAAATCTGATTATAACCTGAGTATCCATAGAGTAGTGACATCCTTGATGCTCCAACTACTCGCTGCAATATGTGATCCATCTTTGGCAGCGGATAATTGTCCTTTAATGATACTTTATTCAGATTTCTGAAGTCAATACATAAACGGATCTCACCTGTCTTCTTTCTCACGGGCACCAAGTTTGATATCCTATCTGAAAAACGAATAGGTACAATAATTCCTGACTTATACAACCTATTTACCTCTTTTTCGATCGATGGCAGCAGCTTTGGATTGATTCTCCTCAACTTCTGACGAAAAGGCTTCTGATTCGGTTTGATGGGGATAGTATGCTGAATGATGTTGGTATCATATGTTTTAAGATCTGAATAATCCCACGCAAACACATCAGAAAATGAAGACAACAATTTCACGTATTCTTCTTTTACCTTTGGTGACAATGACTTTGACAATTTCACCATCTTGGGATTCTCAGCTGGTCCAATATTTACCTCTTCGACACCCTTCTCTGTTGGCCTCAATGTAGGCTTACGAGCTACATCATCTTGATCAAACAACTCTTCCAATGGAATCAATCCCTTAGGAATGATGTTGTCCTTCAGTTGCAGCACATCCATATGATTTATCTGTATGTCATCAATACCATCATCAAATTCTGTATCTGTGGAGGTATCTTTAAACTTGCCCTTATTACGCGAGAAATTCACTAATCTCCTCATCATCCTCAAAAACTTGCCAACATCGCTGATTGTCTGGAACGGTGGGTCGGTGTTTCACATGTATCTCAACCTTGTTGCTGGAATTCATTGGAATCTTAAGATTGCTTGCTGCCTTAGCAAGTCCATCCGCAACACCATTTTGTATGCGAGGCACACATGTTAAAGTATAATCAGAAAATAACTTCAGAATATCCAAAACAGCATTTCGGTAAGCCCTCATGCGAGGATGCTTAGCCTGAAACTCACCTTTAACTTGCTTTATCACTAATTCTGAATCGCCATATACCGCAATCCTTTTCGCATTCAGCTTCTTGAGAATCTTAAGACCAGCAATAAAAGCCTCGTATTCCACTTCATTGTTTGAACAATCGAATACAAGCTTGTAAGAACACACTCTCACATTGCTCGGAACTTTATCAGGAGCGAAAACTGGACTTCGAATCCACACGCAATCCCGGCCACCATCGGCTGCCTTTGCACCATCAAAATCCATGGTCCAAAGACCATTTTCATCGTCCTCTAAATGCTGAAACTGTGTCGGCTCTCTTTTTCCTGTTTGCTGCCCATTGTCTTCAGCTGATTGCTCCAAAACAGCTTGTTTGTCTCTTCTTTCTTTTTGCAAAACTTCTGTGAAATTCTCATTTATTTCTGGTATGTCTTCTGCCTGAACTAATTGACTTTCTACATCATTAAAACTATCAGCAAGCAACACAAACGACTCTAAATCAGTATGTACATAGTTCACAGGATGATTGACTGGCTTCTCTTTGCTAGTTATCATGTATTTCATCTTCTGCTCACGATACAACTTTCTCATTTGACCGAAGACCGGAATTGTAGCATAAGAGAAATCTAATTGAAGTGTACCTTTCAACTTTGCCCCCCAAGATCTTGCAAGGAGCATCCGAAACGTGGAGGAATGTCGGCAACCACCACATCCATCGAAACATTCTTGACGGAATTTGATCCCAAACTTACCACCAAATCTTTGATGAGTCCTATACACTTTACGTGGAATCGAATGAATACAAATCATATTCTCTCATAATGTCTAATCCCAACTTCTCCATGATTGCCTTTGGCATCAAATTGTGTGAAGCACCCGAATCGAGCATAGAATTATGCAATATATATTCATGTAACCTCAAACTGATGTAAAAAGGAGGAACATTACTGTCAGGAGACTCACCATTTAATGCAGGCCCAAAAATCAATTCCGGCTGATCATCCTCAACATTTACTGTGTCAATCATTGGATCAAAGTTCGGAATTTTGGTGACTTGACTACGATATGTACATTCTTCATAATCTCGAGTCAAAGGAATAGATATTTTCGGTTGAAACATCATTTTCCAAGCCTAAATGGTGAAACCTTCTCGACCTCTTTAATTAGAATTTCCTTCCTTTCAGCCTTGTCTTTCACTATACTTGACTGATTTACCTTCTCAGCTGATGATACTTTACTTGCTGCGGGGTCAATTGTCTCTTTCCCTCTTTTCTGTGGTATTGGTGAATCTGTCTTCGGTGCTGAAGCTTCCTTTCTTTTCTGAATGGGATTTATAGGCACGTCTCGATTTCTCAATGAATACTGTTTCTGCTGAGCAGTCAATGCATTCAAATATCCTCTTTGGTATTCATCTGACTCTTCTTCTAAATCAGCATCATTTGTTAGGATAAAATCCTCATCTTTCTGAACAACTGAACTTTCACCATACTCCTCTTCCTCGGTAATATAAATAGGCAAATCATCAGGGGTGAAGAAATGATTTTGCTCACCTGACACATCATCATCATCATCGGAATCATGACTCACAAAATTCTGCAAAAGTGGAGTCTTAACCTGCTGTTGGGCTGCTGGCTCTTGAGCTCTTTGTTCACGCTGCTTAATTCTGAATTGTGGCTGCTGCTGGCCACGGAAATTTGGGTTCCGAAACTGTGTTTCTGCTTTGTCCAGATTTATTCTTCTTAAAGCCTTCTCCAACTCACGAGCTAAATGCTGTTCTGATATAGATGTAGAAGGTTCTTCCTTTATTGTCACTCTTTTCTCTGCTTTCAACCGTGCTCTTTTATCATTCAAATTTGCCTCAACACTAACAGCGACCTTCTGCATATCTTCTAAAGTAGGTGGGTCTCTATCACGAAGGGAATAAGCCATCTCCGGATCAAAGCCATCCGGGAATTTAAGGAGAGCAGACTTTTTGGACGGTCTCAAATCATCTGGAATAGCATTATACACTGTATTGAATCTAATGATATAATCCCGAACAGACTCACCAGGATTACGTTTGAGGTTTGTATATTCTGAAGTAATCTGCAACGGATCCTTTTTCATCTCCCATCGGTCTAAAAACTGCCTCTGAAGTTCTGCCAATGTATCGATGCTTCTTTGTGGCAAGGCTCTGAACCATTTCCGTACCTCTCCTCCAAAGTTTTGCACAAAAAGCCTCATAGTCACATTTTCTTCATCAATCTCGAAACGATCAAAGAAATCTGCCATATTGTCTACATGCTGTTGTGCAGGAAGACTCTGTGGAGTGCCATCAAATGTCGGGATCTTACTCTGATAGTCTGCGGGCATATCATTCAACTGCTGGGGTAACACAAGGGGTGCAAAACGAGCAGCCATAGCTCTTGGTGGATTGAAAACAATCTGTTGTCGAGGAGATAGAGGAGGAGTAGGAGCAGTAGGTCTATGAGATGTATTCAATGGAAACGGAGAAAATACTATTGATTGCTGATCAGAAAACTCAGGCTGAACCGGAATGGTAGGGACAAAAGGAGGTTCAGTAGGGATCCGTGAACTTGATGCAATTTCAGATGGGTCAAGAACTTGTGAAGCAGATTCAGTAAATTCAAAAGTATTAGTATCCTCGATAGAACTTTGCAGCTGTCTATCCAAGTACTGTGAGACAAATCTATATTGCAAATCTTCAGTAAACAATGGATCTGGGACTAATCTTGATAATTCAGTTTCGGAAAAATTCACAAACAAGGATGTTTCAAACCGTGCATCAAAGGGGATTTCATCAACATATATGATTTTGACAGGACAAGATGCAGATCGGGTAAGCACTCTGGAACTCTCAAAACTCAATTGGCTTTCTCTTTCAGAACTCTCTTGGCTCCCTTGTTTTCTAAGGGTTCTTGGAATCAGATTCGGATTTTCGAATATTGTTGGTGGATCAGGGTCAGGATTCGCCCTATTATTTCTTCTTGAAGCCAGTGTATTAATCTTCTCGGTAAACAAAAATTACAAGGAACACAATCAATTATTTTCAGCCTTTCGACTTCTAGACTCAATCATCCAAAAGGTCTAGAACGAATAAGTATACTGGGGTGATTTACAAATCAAGTGCTGAACACACAAGCTTACCGGAGATCGACTGAAGCAGCGTTTATCTACTTCCGCTTATGCATAACAAAAGCGTTTCGAAAGCTACCTGGCGTGACTTCAGACTCCGTCTAAGACTCATGGAACAAACACATCAACAAGAAAACCATTGAGATTTCCCCAGTATGGTCGCCACTATGTTAGCACTCAAATCTACCTCAGGCTGAAATGAAGTAAAACTCAAGGCTACATCAAACCACGCTCAGCCTCGTAGCTAGCCCTACGAGGACAGGAGAGGGCTCTCTCCGTCAATCTCGAGAAAATAAGCAATAGGATGCGAGATGACTTGCAATAAGAACTGATTTTAGGCTAGTAAAGAGATAGGTATGTTTGATTTTTGGTTTTTTGGGTTTTCGCTGGAGTAATGGGAAAACAAATTTTGGGTCCGGGGATAAGGTCAGACCTTTGCAGAGTTCAAGCTGGGGCGAGGTAGGTGATAATCCTGATGCTTTAAAATTGGATTTATGGATAGATTAGACCGACGAGGAGCTGAAGAGGGCAAAGAAAAACTTGGATCCTCTCCAAACAGCTGAAAACATATAGAACTAACTGAATTCAAAGGCCAAGCACTGTAAACAATGGATTCAACCTTAATCACTCATTCAACTTAGTTCGGAAGCATAATGAAAGGATGGCATACATTAAACATGAAGAAACTTACAGTAAACAAAGAAGAAACACCATCAAGAACAGAACACCACAAGGATCCCAACAAGTGCCGCAAAACCCTTGATCTTTCCTTAGCCAAAATATGAAAAGTATGTACAATAGTATCAAAAGTATCCCAAGAGTCCAACCTCTCCAACCTCTGAAAATGATTGAGAAATTACAATATATAGATCACTCTAACACTTTTCCCCACCTCTAGGGGTCGAATTCCCTCTTCAGGGATCAGTTTCAACCAATTCTAATCATGGAACTACAATCTAGGCAGCTAACAACTTGCCTCTAAAAGAGTGGAAACTGATCCATTACATGATTTTTTACTCATTTGAGAGTGAATCTTCTAGAAGAGGTAAAAACAAGCCAAAGTTACATACCAAACATGAATTTACATCACCCATAAGCAAAACTGGTCCATAATAGGCGAAATACTGAGCTGGCAGCTGAAAACTCAGAAAAATCTCAAGGTGGGTCGCTCCTGAACTGCGTGGGTCGCTCATGTTCCAGGCTGATTTTGAGGTAGCTCCCGGCATCCAAATTGAGCTCATGATAGCTCGTTGGAAATCCCTGGATGTCTACTTTCCAACCCAAGTGGAATTTCTGAATTGGGAGTTGATTTGACCCTCCAAAACCGCATTCTCCCAGAGGTACTTCCTGCTGGTGCAAAAGGTGGCAGCAAGGTGGTTTTCATGGTGTTTTTGAGCTGTTTGACCATCCAGATTTTGTTGAATTGCTAAGTTGACTTCAGAGGATGCATAATTAACCATGGAAAATCCAAAAATGTAAAAATCTCCTCCAGCAAGTGTCTCAAAAAAAAGCGAACGCATGAGCGCGCGACCCATGTAGCTGCAAAACCTGCTTTTTGACCCAAAAATTTGAAAATGACAAAATTTTCTCCGAATTTGCCCAAATTCGGAGCGGAGGTCCTCCATCATGTGTCTTGCCCAGTCAATGAAGCCTCGGACAAAATCCGAAGTGGATTAGGCCTTTTCCGCCGTCCAAGTGCCTTGCGCAACCTCCTCTTTATGATCTTCATTCTCGCTTTGCAGACATGCATGCGAGCCCAATAATGGCCTTTCATGTGACGAAGCATGTCTTTGTCTTGATTGGCCTTTGCCAACAATTTCTCTAGATGGATGTTCACATGTGTGAGTACAGTATCTCTGTCAGTCGGTGTCATGTCACCGGGCCTCTTTCGATTCCACTGTCTGTCCTCACGGATTCGACGCAACTCATAGTATGTGAGCTCATCCTCAAGCTGTTTGTTGCGCTGCTCCAAATAGTTAATCACCCACTGAGCCTTCTGCAATTGGTCTTTCAGCTGGTCATTCTCGGCCCTTTGCTCCTGGATGACTTCCCTCAGCTTCGAGCTAGGAGAGCCCGTATCAACATCAATGACTGTCATATCGGTGTCCCGGCCTCCTGATGGGCCCTCGTCATGCATGGGCCTCTTGCCCCTGTCTTGTACCTGTACCTGCACTGAAGAAGAAAGCGAGACCCTTTCCACATCACGTGGAGATAATACTCGCCGTGTCGATGAAGTCGGCAGGACCCCTTCCACTTCACGTGGAGATAGTACCCGCCGTGTCGCTGCAAATAAGGCCCTGTGGCCTCGCTGATATGTCTGAACCAAAGGAGTGATGATATGCTCAACCTCAAGCATGTCCGGCTGGTGTGAGGGCTCTCCTGCATCATGAATTGCCTCGGGAGGCTGCTGTGGCACTCTGAAAAAGTCTCTAGAAATGAAATCCTCCCAAGTGATGCCCTGCTCCGCCAACTGATGTGACACCAAGATTTTGATTAAAGAAAAATGATATATACTCCTGTACTGCTGCACTGGGCTCGTCTTATTCTGCACAAATGTCACCATCCTCTCTATATTGCGGTGTATGAAATACGAAATATTCATCATACGCACCCTTGTGAAGTGCATCAGCAAACGAACATGATATGAGAAAAGACAAGCATACCTGCCCTCACAACTGAAATACTGAATAATAAGCCTCATGAGCGGTGCATACTCATCTCTCAAGAATCTGAATGGAAAAACTCTGGTCAAGTAAGCCCTATATCCAGTTTTAATGTATGGCTCATAGTGAAATTTCTCTAACTGCTTACCCTTGCTCCATTCCTCGCCTATGTTCGGTATACCAGTGGCTTGAGCAATAGTCAAAGGTGATACAATGAAATCAACCCCAGCAAGGTTTACCCGATCACCCTGTAAATGAAGAACAAACAGACGTGCTAATTCACGATGAGGTCGAGTTTGTACAACCATCTCACAAAATCTGAAACATGACAAGAATCGAAAACAATCCATAGCTAATGGACATGCATAGCGAATAAAAGTAGGCTCTCTACTGTGATGATCACCACTTCTAGCACCTACTCTGCGGGAACCCGTGCCATTGCTCCCCAACTTAGGAATCATTGCGACCTGGCTCATCGTCGGCTACTGTCTACGACATATCTACGATCAAGCTTTTGGCAATATGTGCAACGTGTGAATGCGATTGAAAGCAAGGTTGAGATGTATGTTTACCACTCCATGAATATTCCCATCGTCAAAGCACTATCACGGAATCAAATTATGGATAAAATCTCAGCTTTAA
This sequence comes from Pinus albicaulis, assembly GCA_034641835.2. Lineage (NCBI taxonomy): Eukaryota > Viridiplantae > Streptophyta > Pinopsida > Pinales > Pinaceae > Pinus > Pinus albicaulis. The sequence continues at coordinate 1,142,491,419 of CM076579.1, read as the reverse complement.
ATGGACTGAAAAAGGCACCATCTCTGTTTTGAATGCAAATGAAATTTTGACCAAATAGAAGCAGGCAACCTTCAAAAGTTTGAACACATCTAGTCAAAGGAGAGCATGGCATTAATAGTAATATGTTTGTCTATGAGTAATGACCATAAAGGTTTCAATGGGCCATTTGAAACAAAGACATGAGCCTATTTTTACATTGGGCAATGTGACTCATTACAAACATAGGCAATGTGACTCAAAGGGTTTAAACATGGTATAACAATAGCAATGGTTGCAGTGGTATAATGGGTATGAGAGCAAATTGATTTTGATGTTATATGGAAGGCTGGCCATATCACTGCCTTAAGATAGCAAACACATTCTTTCCACCATTCATTTTCATTTCAAACCCTGAAAACAATAATATTGTGACTGTGGGGTTTTAAATCCTTCATTTGAATATTGGAAATCACCCATGATGCCACAAATGCGTTGAAAAATATCAAACAATGGATAGAAACCTGTTTGAAGGTAGCTTGAGTCGATTTGAAAGCCAATAAGGGCGCATAAGCGAATTCCCGAACTTTTGTGTACGCGGTGGGTCGCTCGGCCTACACGTGGGTCGCTCGGCCGGAGTGGGTCGGCTCTTTACAAACCTGTTTCTTCAGTGTGTGCAAGTGGGTCGCGCGGCCAGGTAGGTCGCTCTCCACCAACGTGGGTGTGTGACCCCAAAACTACGCACGCACTTCCGACTACGAAATCGGCCCTCCTCTTTGCAAACACGATTTGGGAGCTATGAAATTGGTTCAAATGAAACTTGTTTGGCTTTTATACATGTCACAAATATCTTCACAATCAGATTTTATTTCAAATCTAATTTCAAACCCATATTACAAATGTTTTTGTAATTTCACGTTTGGCTTTTCAAATACAAACTTCCTTTGGCTTTTTTGAGGTCGATACTAATGATTTTACTGTCTTCTTGCAGGGATATGGCTATCTTGGCTAAAGAAGAGACCAGGGGTCTGATTTTGACAATGTCTTCATGGCGGAACAATTACAATTTATTACAAAATGATAATGACAAATTTCTAGTTCCAAAACAGAGTTTTGGACTAGAAATGTATTTTTTTAAGAAAATGCCGATGATAATAAAATAGAAATCACAAGTGCTGGACTTTCCTCACCTTGCAGGCTTTATGACTAGTATATAAATGACTCAAAAACCCTAGACACCAAGACCTAGGACACTTATTAACATTTTTAACGACCATATATATAATGACAATAACTATGAATAATTTTTTGAGGAAATATTTTTAAAATAGCGCTGCAGGTAAAAACATGAGGAAACATAGGACGACAGACCCCCTCGTCAGTTTCATGGCATGATCCTAGTGAAATGCAACGAAGTGGAACAAGCGAGACACCTAGTAATGAATATGCAAAAGACGAAATGATCACTGACGGAGGGGGGCTGAGGCCAGGCTCTAACACACATAGCCTTATTTCTCCATTTTTCTTTCTAACAGGGACCAAGTTGGCAACCCATTCCGAGTACCTTAATGGCACAATTATTTTGGCTTTTAGCACCTTCTTGATTTCTTTTTCAATGGAGGGAAGCAGCAGAGGATTTATCTATCTAAGCTTCTGCTTATAAGGTTTTGCATCTTCCCTCAAAGGAATTTTGTGCTGCATTATACTAATATCAAAAGTTTTAAGGTCCTGATAGGACCATGCAAATACATCTTTATAAGATTGAAATAATTTCAGGTATCTTTCTTTATACTCCTCTAGGACCTTCTTGGATAATTTGACAATTTTGGGCTCAACTTCAGTACCCAGATTTAGATCTTCTACTTGATTTTCTTCTACTACTTTATTATGCTGCAATGGAACATCATTTTTGTCAAATAATCTTTCTAGAGGCACCATCCCTCTAAGTATGACATTCCCTTTCATCTGCAACACTTTACTTCCTGCCATTTTCTCTTCCCACTTATTTTCTGAAACATCTTCAGCCTCATCTTCTTCACAATCATCAATCTCCATATTAGAGAATTCCCCCACTGTTTCTAGGAATCTCTTCATTTGTTCCTCATCTTCAAATACCTGCCAATGTTTGACATTATTTGGGATTGATGGCCTATAACGTACTTCAATTTCATACCTCAAGAGAGGATTCTGAGGAGGACGAAATGTCTTGCTTGACCACAACAAACGAATCTACCATTACGATGTTCTATTCTCGGGGCATGGGCTTTGGGTTCTGAGGAGGACGAAATGTACTTGCAACCACAGCAAGCGAATTTGCCTTTCTATTTTGCTCCCGGGGCATGAACTGTATGTTAAATGCTGAGAAGAAATTCTCCACCATGTCCCACACTTCATTCATGCTTTTAGCCGAGGATGCTTGGTTTGGCATTGATTTCGAGCACATGAGCCACGGGTTAAATCTCCTAGGACTTTTAATTTCTTTATATTCATATTATTGGCTGTTGCAATCCTATGACGATTAGCTATATTCAGCCACATTATTAGTAGCTTCATATTCTAATTTAAAAGACAGTGGGATCCATTTTCCTGCAGGAGAAATTAATAATACTCCAGCTCCATTATCTTCCTTTGAATTTGCTCCATCAAAATGCAATGTCCAGATTCCTTCTTTATGATTTTCTGAAGGCTGCTCAGCCTTGATATGGCAGAAGGAGGGTTCATGGGAATAATATTTATCTTCTTCTAGCATCAAGCATGAAAAATCTCCTTCTCTACTGTAAACTGGGGAATTGTCAGAGCTTTCAGCCTTTGTAACCATCTTGACAAATTTGGTTTCTCTGTACAATCTCCTCTCCTAGCCACCAAAGACTGGGATAGTGGCACAGGTTAAATCCAATTTGAGTGACCCACAAATTTTTGTACCCCAGGACCTTGACAATAGCATGCCAAAGCGAGCTGGGATGTCAGCCACCACAATGTCCATTATTATACTTTTTGCTGGGATTTGGGCCAAATTGACCGCTAAATCTTTAATCATCCCCAAGCATTTAACTCTTTTGGAATCAAATTAATATAGATATTTATATGGTCGTGTGATTTGAAGTCCTAGTTGCTCCATGACTAACAGAGGCATTAGATTATGGGAAGCTCCAGAATCTAGCATACAATTGTGTGAAATCAGGTCATGGATCACTAGAGAAACATAAAAAGGAGGAGTAGAGGGGTCTATCTCCTCAACATGTGGGCCAAACAATACCATGGGTATTTCTTCTTGAAGATTTAGACTATCAGGAATAATTGGTGCTTCATGAGGGAACATAAAAGAAGTAACTTGAGATTGGTATGCAGGTTGCTTCATCAGCTCAGTCAAGGGGACTGGAATTTTAATTTTCTCAAGTTCTTTTTGCAAACTAAAAGCAGGGGGGGACTTTTCTATTACAACTTCTTTTGATTCTCTATTTTCAATTAGGGGTTTTGATTCTTTGGACACAGACTAGACATTAGGAGGACTAATTGTTTTGGAAGAAGAGGAAATTTGATCATTAGACTGCAGAGGTTCGTTAAGAGGACTCTTACCTTTTTCTGTGTTTTTCTTCATTTCTGACTCCTTCTGGGCGGGTACCTCCTTCTGAGGTGGCTCTTATTCTTGATCTTTAGTACATGTCCTCTTTCGGGAAGACCTGAGATCATATTTTCTATTGAAGTGTGCTTGCATGAAATCAACAAATTGTTTACAATAATGATCAATTTCTGCTTCTTCTTCTTCTTGCAACGGGCATTCTATTTCATCATTGTTTGAAAAAGAAAGATTTGAATCCTCTAGTTCATAAGCAGCATCTTCAGAAGAATCATCTACTGGACCTTCCAGGTACAATGGATGTGGTACCTGATCTTGTTGTTCTTTTGCTTCCCTTGGAAATATCTGCAGAGGTGGTCTCTTGTACTGGGGATTGTATCCTCTGTTTGGAGCGTTATAAAAATTCTTGGAGGCTAAATTCTTGGTCTCCAATTCAAGTTTTCCCAATTTATTAGAAATATTTTTGATCATTTTGCTCATTTCCTCGATTCCGTCTGCATCCTTGTCTTGATTAGAGGTGGAAACCTCTTCTTTGCCTCTTCTCCTGGTGTCCTGTTCAGCTTTTCCTTTCAATTTTCCAGTGAAGGCAAAGTTTGCTTCCAATTCAAGAGCATCTGATTGAGCATCATCTAGAGTGGAAGGTTTCCTTTCCCTCAGGGAGAAACCAAAATCTGAATCAAAGGCTGCTATGAAGACCACTTTAGCTGCAGTTTGATGTGGCTTCATATCAGGAGGCAAACTCAAATACAACTTATTAAATCTCTTAATAAACTCTGACACCCCTTCATTATGTTTCTTCTTCAAAGTATTGAATTCAGTAAGACACTGACCATGATCTTTCTTTTCTCCCCACTTCCTTAGAAAAAACTCTTTCATTCTATCCCAGGTATTGACTGAGCGGTCTGCTAATGTTTTAAACCATTTTCTGGCTTCACCCTCAAGAGATTGCATGAACAACCTTAAGACCACATCCAAATGTTCTACATTTAAGTTTTTTGCAAAAGAGCAGAAGACCTCAAGGTGTTTCTGAGCATCAATTTCATTTTCTCCATTAAATCTAGGCAGAATTTTCAAATAATCTTGCGGCATATCATTTAACACTTGTGGTAATGCCAGGGGAGCATATTTATTCAACAATCTGATGTACAAATGGAGGAAGAGGAGGAGGAGGAAGTGGAGTATGGATAACAACAGGAATATATTGTACAGAAGCCTGAGGTGTAGATGGAAACAATTCACGATTAACAGGGGATACTTCTGTAACTTCTTTAACTTCCTCAGCCTCAGGGGTAGGGTGAAAGTTCACTTTAGCTCTAGCACTTCCCCAGGGTGGGCTATCTGAGTAATATTCGAGATTTTCCTCAGTGGAGTCAGGATTTTCTATTTGGATTTCTTGAGAAGAAGAGGATGGATAATCTTCTACAGAATATTCGGGGATTTCAACACGAACTGATTTCTTCTCTTTCCAAACTCTTCTATGATTAATCTTCTCTGGGTCAGACATTGAAGGTATCTTTGACTGTGATGTATCTGACCTCAAATGTGGCTTACGAGGAGCAAGGACTACCAATAGGTTTATCAAATAAACAACAGTGGAGTCGCCAAGGTGAGAGATATGCAACTCTTCAACTCTCTGTGCTCACCTGATTAGAGAGTGAATATGATTTTTCGAGGCCCAGGGATTCTGATTTTCTTAAATTCGTCCCCGGCAACGGCGCCAGAAAGATGTTGTCGACAAATGTTGTCACTCCTAGAGACAGCCTAGAGTTGCCATAGACCAGTGCCTAGGACATTTTATCATAGCAAGGAGCGTATAATATAACTTGGGTGTCAATCCAAAGGCTCTCCTGCTATCTCTTGTAGAACAAGGAAATTAATTTTAATGGGACCAGAACTTACAGAAACTGCCACAAGGAAAGTAATGTTGCAGAGACAAGATGAAAAGCTCCAACACAAAAGCATCAGACAGTTAAGAGACAATTTACTGTAAAGAGGGCCGATTCAAGTAATATGCCATAGAAATCAAATATCAGAAGGTGTATGCGGTGAAAGAAATATAAGAAGATATTAGTTATCTTTGGTCTGATACCCAGATACACAACAGAACCATATATGGGCTTATCAATCTAAGAATCCATACATGACAATGGCGTTTTAAAAGCACCCTCCCAAAGCAACTAATATAGCAGAAAGATGGATGAAATGAACATGAAACAATATATCATGCCTGAGCCATATTTAAAGCGCTTGACTGATTTAAGTATGGGCATCAACTAGGATGAATCCTTACCAAACCAGTGAGCCACTCGCATTCCAGTAACATGACACAAGAAGATGGATGAAATGGAATTTTATATTAAACACATTAGAGAAAGTTACATACTGTGGAATACCAAAGACCAGAATCCTCTAATACAGATATAACTCCTCCTCACTGAGACCCTACGGGCTCTGAACCTTCATACAAGAACTTTTACAAAATGTATACAATACGCCTTTCACTGCACAAATTTCTGATAAAATTCTGGAACCCTTCCAATGTCTTTCATACGGAGTTTTATGGGGAGGCAGCACTAGAGAATGAGGTAGGTAATGTACATTAAATTTGCTTAATTCAAATAAAATGGCGGAAACATTCGCGCCCATGCTACTCAATTAATATGTTGTACTGTGTGCGCTCTATGCTAGCTTTCTGGAGTAAATATTCTGAGTGGAGATATCTTAAGGGACAGGATATAAAGAATAAAATATGTAATATTATGTACCTTCCTGAGAGAAAAATCTATTGAAAATAAACCTGGAGGATATGATTTTTGTGCACTTTTACTCTTTGCCTTCTAAATCTTGAATTAGGATCGAAAATCTGCATAGCTGCATAATATAACCCCTAATCTTCTGTTGATTTTCTTTGTTGCAACATTTATATCTCCTTCTGCAAAAATCTATGTTTTAAATAGTTCCGGAGGGTTTGGTGAATTTTGTAGAAATTTGAATAACTGATATATTATTCACTGAGATTCTCCTGATCACACACTATTTTAGCTTCATGCATAATACAGAATCTCTTCTACCATTTATCATCACATGCGGAAATAAAATCAACAAGCGGTATTGAAAACATTCACATACACACATAGAAATTCAACACATATAACACGGTATATCTTTTGTATCCGCTTACGACTGAAAACCCCCTACTGCCTGTATATTATAATGAAGAAGAATCATGTAACAATCTTAGTACAATACTCCTCACAAGTACTCAGTACTGTCTCCAAAAGTTACACACAAACTAGCTCGGTTTTGAACAAGTCACGGGTTCAAAACTCCTCCACTATTTGCCTGCCTCTACTGCGCAATCCAAGATGAGAGAATGGATGGAATGAATTCGAATTCCCTTGGCTTTAACTGCACAATCCTCATTGGAAATCTCCTCCAATGATTGTGCAAATCTCATGCACACTATAGTCACAACTGATAGTAGACTCCACCCTTTCACCCACCTCTAACACTGGTCTCCACTTAACTGTCCATGCATTGCAGTTAACTGATGTGTTCTTTAGTTGATTTATGAGTTAATAATTAGTGAATTAATTAATAATTAATTCACACCACTCATCACTAGTGTATTTATCGGTTAGACTAAATACAACTAGTTCAACTAAGTTAAACTGAACACAACTCCACCAACTGTCTCATCAACTCCACCAAACTCTGCCACATGAGTTCTAACTGAAGTCAACCATGCAATAGCTCAACTAACCCTTAGGAAAAGCGTATTTCCTTCTGTCAGCTGCATGTGTCACATCCAAGCATCAAACTGAAGTGCTCAAAGAGGATAAGATAATGTTTATAGTCTAAATATTATTAAGGGTTAATAATATTTGACTGTTCTATTTTTAGCCTGGTAGTCTAAAAATAGAAACCGCCCAATGTCTAAAAATAGAGGTCCATCTATTTTTACCAACTCGACCAATCATCCATAAATAGCATCTTGCAACTCATAGACCATGATCCATATGTCTAAAAATAGACATAGTCTAAAAATAGACTTTGCGACAAAAATCACCTGTGTGGCCCCCACCTAGTTTAGGTGACCACTTTCCAACTAGGATCAGGAAAGATGTTTCAGGATGCCTCCTTCACTGTTTCTTGTTGCAATCTTCAACAAATTTTGAACCGTATTTGCTTTAATGAGAGGTTGTGTCATACCAATTTTCCGGATCTTTCTTCATAAATTTGCTTGAAAAAATTGTCCATCGAAACGACTTAGGTTTTAATAATGAGTGGCCGTGATTAATTGACAGTTGCTTGGATTTGAGCCACCGCAAAATACACAAACTTATTAGAGGAACCGGGCATAGGAATGATGGATGTGGCAGGGTAAAATGGAAATGGTGCTGCAAACATGGCGGAACGGTGGAATGATGCAGGTTGGCGGAGGAATGCCGAATGAGCTAACCAGAGAAAAACATTAAAATATAACGTATGAATGAAATATGTAAATGGCGGAGGAGGAGATGCGATAACACGTGGGATGATGACGTGGAGGAACGGAATCAATGGCGGAGTATGCAGGTGATATGGGCCGTTCGATCTCCGGGCGAGATCGACGGTTAAAAACACATCGAAGGACAATAAGATGGTGGGCCGGGGGTGCAATGAGCTGGGCTAAAAATAACTCTCTTGGTACTGCCGCGAGCATGTTTAGAATTGGATGGAGGCTCTCAAATCGGATGGCGATGATGAATTCCGACGCACGACTACAGCAAGATGAGTAACGCTCGAGAAATGGGAGCGGTTTTGGGCTCGTACGGAAGGGACACCACTGACGGCGATCAACGTATGGAATCGTTGGCCGAAGGAGGAATCTTTTGCTGCCTCGGATAAGCGGTGCAGAATAAACGGGATGGTTTGTGAATAGTGATCGCGGGGTCCATTATGGCGAATAAGGTTAGAAGTCCATTGATTTGTGTTTTGATCCAACGGTCGAGAGAGCGCGCGCGGTGAGCAGATAATGCGTTTGGCACCCTTGGGGCGTAACCTTTAGTCCTCGAGACATGGTTATGCGGACAATAAGATATAAGGGGCCACGGCTAAAGGGGCTGGACCTCTTATTACTTTAGATACGCGCCCGTAGTGTTTTCGGGGGCGTTTAAGGGGCGGGAAAGGCAACGGTCAACAAAAATGAAGTTCGTAAGCCATGATAGAGAACTTGAAAAGTTTTAGGGGGGAGATGAAGACCAAAAATTTAAATGAGGAGTTGACATGGACAACAGCTACCATATTCTTGCATCGTTTTAGATAGGTAGGTTACTCCGATTCGGAGGATAAGGATTTTTGAAAAACTTATGAAAAATGATTTTTTGAAAAACTTATGAAAAATGATTTTGAAAAACTTTGTAATTCTATTCTCATTGATAAAAAGTGATATTAGTAATATGTTTAACATGTGGCTCCAAACTAATATTATGCATGTTGGTTTCATTATTTTTCACTTGAGAATTTCATGGTTACATTAATCCACCTCCCAAGGTGTTTATATCAAGTGTGATCAAGTTAGATGTATATATGGTAGCATGTCTTTTTTAGCACAGTCACAATTTTTCTGAAGGACATATTAACAAAACCTTAAAAAGCGAGGAGCCTACCAGTGTTGAGATCCTCTCTTACATGAAAATATATATGAAGTTTTCCCTTATATTAAATCTGGGGATATAGTTGCAAATGTTTCCATTACAAAAGCATTTAATGACAATGATACAATGCACATAATTGATTTTCAAAATTTTTGTGGAAGCCACCACGTACTAATGACTCAATCTTATGAAGAAGGTGGATCACCCTATATTAGAGTTTACTCAAGGTTAAGAAATACACTTACTTGGCCAAGGATTATAAAATATTATTAAAAATTATCAAGTTCATTTTGAATTTCATGCTCTATCTGTGTTTTGGCCTAATGTTAATGTCAATATGCTTGATATTCAGCATGGGGAAGCGTTGGTTGTAAAATTACTTTTACAATTCCATCATATACCTAACTAGAGTATGAGTACAATAATAATCAAGATTCGATTTTAGGCTTGCCCATATAATGATATGCATATTCAAAGAGATTTCACTCACAACTCGTTGTCCAACAATCACAGAGCACTCACATCGATTCTCTTAGAGACATAATGAGTTACCACAATGAGAAATTTTCTATTTCTTTCAAACTTTTTGACTCTCCCTTTACACAAAAAATGCCAACAGAATTTGGTGGCTGATAACCTGTCAAAAAAGGGGATTGTAGATGATGGTGGGTACCCTACACTATGTTCACACCATTTCTGGTCAAGAGGTGAACTGGGGACACATACAATTACCATGAATATCATTACACCTCCTTTTTTGTTTATGTTTCATATCTAGTTTTTTTTTATGTTATATGATGGATGTTGGACAATAACTTATCTCAGATGTAAGACTCATGAACATTACTATTTTTTGGATCCTTGTCACATGTGATACTTATGCACTATGTGATGATTCTATGTTTCTATTATTTTCGCCTTCCATTTTCTTTATTTGTTTATCTCTCTCTACTATCATAGGGGTGGCCAGTGATTACACCACTCTGAAAGCATGTATATGGTACAGGAAATGTTGAATATGATGGCATATGCAGAACTCATGTAAACTAATTTTCTATATTTAATAAAACATTTTTTTTTTCTTTTGGAAAAAAAAAGAGCTAACTGCTCTTCCTCTTCGAATGAGAAAAAAAACGAGATCAAAATTTAGAATTTCTATCTCTAAATAATCTCTAACCAACTACCACATATTTGATCAACATGGTGAGAAGGGGAAGGCACCAACCTCAAACCAATCCACAGATGCTCCTAAGGAAGTGCTTAATGAAGAATAAATTTATATGTCGATCGATCCGATCCAAACAATCAAGAGGCTTCTCATAAAATTAAACAAGAGACTCATTTATTTAATTACGATTGAGCCATGGACAGAAGATATAAGAGACAAAATCAGAACCGTGATGACCCAAATTCGTCAACATGGGGTAAGAAACTCATTTAATTATCCCATTTCTTTATTTATGATTTTAATTTTCTCATCCTTCATAAAATAACTCTTTATTTTACAGGGTTTTTTGAGGGAGTTTGATCCTCATGGTGAGACTATGGGGGTCGATGTTGGTAGAAACACCTTTTCTCTGCTTGTGAGTGACACACTAGAAACACCGACCATTAATGAAACTCTTGAACAGGGTGACATGCCATTATCTCAGAATTCCACGTAATTAACGCATTGCCAAAAGGATTTCCACCTGAGAGATCTATGATTCAATACATCTATTGAAAATGCAACAAGATGATGGAGCTTAGTGAAAAGAAGTCGCCTTCACTAAGTGGGCCCGCAGGCTATTTTTGGCGCAAAGTCTATTTTTAGACATATGGATCATGGTCTATGAGTTGCAGGATGCTATTTATGGATGATTGGTCGAGTTGGTAAAAATAGATGGACCTCTATTTTTAGACATTGGACGGTTTCTATTTTTAGACTGTCGGGCTAAAAATAGAACAGTCAAATATTATTAACCCTTAATAATATTTAGACTATAAGCATTATCTTATCCTCTTGGAGTACTTCAGTTTGATGCTTGGATGTGGCACATGCAGCTGAAAGAAGGAAATATGCTTTTCCTAAGGGTTAGTTGAGCTATTGCATGGTTGACTTCAGTTAGAACTCATGTGGCAGAGTTTGGTGGAGTTGATGAGACAGTTGGTGGAGTTGTGTTCGGTTTAACTTAGTTGAACTAGTTGTATTTAGTCTAACTGAAAATACACTAGTGATGAGTGGTGTGAATTAATTATTAATTAATTCACTAATTATTAACTCATAAATCAACTAAAGAATACATCAGTTAACTGCAATGCATGGACAGTTCAGTGGAGACCATTGTTAGAGGTGGGTGAAAGGGTGAGTCTACTATCAGTTGTGACTATAGTTGTGCATGAGATTTGCACACACATTGATTGAGATTGCCAATGAGGATTGCGCAGTACAAGCCAGTGGGATTCAAACTTGGATCTCATCATTATTCATCTTGGATTGCGCAGTAGAGGCAAGCAGACTTGTGGAGGAGATTTGAACCCGTGACTTGTTCATCTTCCGTGCTAGTTTGTGTGTAGCATGTGAGATAGTGCTGAGAGTTGTGAGAGCTTTGTGCTATGTATTGTTACATTTTCTCTATCATTATAATATACAGATAGTTGGGGGTTTTCAGCTGTATGCTTTCCCCATTACATACTGTGTTATATGTGTGCTTGATTATGTTTTAATGTGCGCATGCGACTGCTTCTATTTCCGCAAATTGATGATCAATTGCAGAAGAGGTTATGTATTATGCATGAAGCTTAAATAGTGTGTAATCAGGATAATCTTAGTGAATACTCCAAGAAGAAGTGAATAATCTGTAAATTATTCACCATGGTATCGAGCGAGAATTGACTATCGACCTATTACAAGGATTACAATTTATTTCTGCATTGCAGTCCGTAATCGGCCAGCTCGATCCATCCTTTCCCTTGAAAGGTGATATATCCAGTAAATGCCCCTACAAAATGACTGCTAGAAATGCCACTTATACTTTGTTCTCACGGGTTTTAGATTGAGAAGTAGTTGGAGTTTTGAGCTTGGAATTCGAATTTTGCAAAGAAGAGTTGCGCCGAGTTGAAATGTCTACCGCTTATGACGGAATATGCCCTTGAGGGAAGTTCAATTTATGTTTCATGGAAGGACCGGATGGAGGCGGTATTAGATGATAACGGGCTGAAGGAGTTCATAGATGCCGAGATCCCAAAGCCTACTGATGCTGCTCAAGTTGAGGCTTGGCAAAAGAAGATGGAAAAATGTCGAAGGATTCTGTTGGAGGGCGTGAAGGATCACATTGTATCCAGCATGCATGGAAAAGCTTCTCCATACTTGATGTGGAAAGTTTTGACAGATTTATTCCAAAGCAAGAGCGACCAGAGGAAGTTGGCGCTCAAGGATAAACTCGAAACATTAAGATGGAGAAAGGCGATAGTGATCGCCAAGTACCTCACGGTCTACTTAATGCGTAGATGAGTCAAGTGGGGGATCACGATGATGAGGACTTGGTGGACTTGGCTCTCCTTGGTCTTCCGAAGAGTTGGCATTCCTATCAGGACTTTGTCAATGGTCGGGAGAAGTTGCCGGGATGGGAGCGACTTTGGTCGGATCTCATGCAAGAGGAGATAAGGCGGACTACCAGGGACGGATCTTCATCAAAGGTATTTGATGAAGAAAATTGCGCTTTGGCTGCCAAAGCAAAGAAGGGGAAGAGCAAGAAAGCTTCTCAGTCTGGTGCGAAAGGCAAGAAGCAAGACATGTCCAAGGTGAAGTGTTTTCACTGTCACCAGCACGGACACTATGCCACAAATTGTCCGCAAAAGAAGAAAAATAAGAAGGCTGCTGGATCTGCAGCGGGAGAGGCATTGGCTTCTCAATTCGAACTGGATTTTTCATTGATCGCATGCTTGGTTTCAAGTGTGATGGGATCAGTATGGTTCTTGGACAGTGGTGCGTCATTTCACATGACTGGAGATCGAGATCTGTTTTCAGATCTGGAGGAGAAAGATCTTGGAGTGCACATCGAGATGGGCGATGATGGTAGATATAGTGCGACCGGTATCGGTACCATTTCCTTTGAGAGGGAGTCTGGTAAACCCTTCGTATTGAAGGAAGTATTGCATGTTCCAGGATTGATGAAGAATCTGATCTCTGTGGTGATGTTGGAAGACAAGGGGTATGACGTGGTCTTCAGCGAAGGAAAGGCTTTCCTGCGCAGTAAGACAACTGGAGAGACCCGGAAGATAGGGGTTCGAGTCAAGAACCTTTATTAGTTGCAAGTAGATGGTTGTGCAGCAATGGCATGCAAGGCGGAAGCAGTGGTGAGCTGGGATGATGGCGAGCTATGGCACAGGAGATTGGGTCACCTTCACCATGGAGCCTTGAAGATACTGCAGCAGATTTCTACTGGGCTTCCTAAGGGCACTCTTACGCAGTCAGATCAGTGCAAGGGGTGTACCTTGGGAAAATATGTGAAAGCCACCTTTCACGAGAAGGATAGTCGTGCCACGACGATCCTTGAGAGAGTTCACATAGACGTGTGTGGTCCTTTCTCAGTAGCTTCGACAACAAAGCACAAGTACTATGTGATCTTTGTTGATGATTTCTCTCGGAAGTGCTGGATCTTCTTCATGCAGAAGAAGAGCGAGACATATTCAAAGTTCTGTGAATTCAAGGCGTTGGTTGAGAAGGAATCGGGGAAGCATGTGAAGGCTCTTAGGAGCGACAATGGTGGTGAATTCATCTCTGTTGAATTCAAGGACTTTTGCAGCGCAGAAGGGATTCGGAGAGAGCTCATCGCACCCCATAACCCACAGCAGAACGGGGTTGCTGAGTGGAAGAACAGAACGATCGTGGGTGCTGCACGGGCGATGTTGCATGATCAGGGCCTACCCATTCACTTGTGGGCGGAGGCATGCAATACTGCAGTATATGTGCAGAATCGTTGTCCTCACAAGATACTTGGCATGAGTACACCCGAGGAGGCGTTTTCTGGTAAGAGGCCTGATATTTCCCATTTGAGGATTTTTGGTTCACCTGTTTACATTCATGTGACGAAGGATGCCAGGAAGAAGCTGGAGCCGACTGCGGAGGTTGGGATATTTGTGGGGTACACTGATACACCCCACAACTATCGTGTGTATTTTCCAGACAGTCGCAAGACTGTTGTGCGACGGGATATCAAATTTCAGGAGGAGAAAGCCATGAAGTGTTCGCTTGAGAGGGAGCCACACTTGCATGTAGATGAGGAGCTATTAGTTCCTAAGGATGAGCTTTCGGATGTGGATCAGCCACAAGAGGAAGATCATGGAGTAGAAGAGACCACTCATGTAGTGCCAACCATCAGAGGGCGCAAGCGCACTATAGAAGCTGAGAGACTGGCTCAAGATCCACAGAAGATTGTAGGACCACCTACAGCACAGCGCAGACAGAGACAGTCACCGGATCGGTACACTGGATACATGGCTCTTGTGAGAAAATGTGTCGTGATGGAGCCATCCTCTTTCGAGGAAGCTGTGGAGGACCCCGCATGGGTAGATGCCATGGTGGAAGAGTATGATTCGATTGTCGTAAACAGTGCATGTGAGATTTTCCTAAGACCAAAGGGGAAAGAGCGGAGGGGAAATCGCTGGTGGGTTCGAGATGGATCTACAGTGAAGTTACATGCGGTTGACTTTGGAGGTGTGGAGAAGTACAAGGCAAAGACTAGTTGTTCAGGCTTCGCGTATCAGATCGATTATGAGACCTGCATTCCGCTTCAGCGGTACTCTTCCCATGCACTGACCCCAGCTCTTCGCCGCAGATAGGGGTGGCACATCCATCGACAGATGTGAAGATCGCGTTCCTCAACGTAGCCATCGAGAGGAGGTGTACATAGAGCAGCCCGAAGGTTTCAAGATCTTCAGTAGTGAGTCGCATGTGTGCCGACTCAAGAGAGCACTGTACGGGTTGAAGCAAGCACCTCGTGCTTGGTACACACGGATAGACAGTTATTTCACCAGACTTGGATTCTCCAAGAGTGAGGCGGATCCTAACCTGTACCAGATTGTGGTGGAGGGGAAGTTGTTGATCATTGTACTATATGTAGATGATCTGATTTTGACGGGTGATGAGATGTTGATACTTTCATGCAAGGAGGATCTTGCAAGAGAGTTTGAGATGAAGGACTTGGGCCTCCTTCATTATTTCCTGGGATTGGAAATTTGGCAGCACAGTGGTGGACTGTTTGTTTCTCAGGGTAAGTATGCCCGGGAGATACTGGAGAAGTTCAACATGCATGACTGCAAGCCTGTTGATACTCCTCTTCCTGGAGGTTGGAGGAAGGAGGATGCTACTTCAGCGGAGGTAGTGGATGCCACTGTTTATCGACAGTTGGTGGGGTCGCTTATGTATCCGGTCAATACACGACCCGATATATGCTATGCTGTTAACCAGCTTTCACAAGCTATGGTTAAGCCAACCAAGCTCTTCTGGAAGGTAGGCAAGCATGTATTGCGTTATCTTAGAGGCACATCGGGATATGGATTGTGGTACAGACAAGAGGATGAGGTGAAGCCGTGCTTCACGGATGCGATTAGCAGGGAGCCAACGACTTTAAAGAGAACATCCGGGAGGGATCTTCAAGATCGGGTCGACAGCTAGCTCTCGGCACAGCAGCTGCAGATCCGGTGGCACCCGCCCGCGTGAGGCCGATTATATAGCAAGCTTGGCTGCATGCGAGGCTATTTGGATGAGGAAGATCCTCGTTGGATTGTTCGGGTTGAATTTGGAGCCTACAGTGATTTATTGTGATAAACAGAGTTGCATTAAACTCTCGGCTAATCCAGTATTTCATGATAGATCCAAACACATCGACATCAGGTACCATCATATTAGAGATTGTGTTCAACGGAGAATCATGATGCTTTCATATATTCCCACGGAGGATCAGGATGCTGACATCTTGACGAAGGCGCTCACCAGGAGCAAGTTCGAATTCCACAGAGGTAGGATAGGGGTTGCAGATAATCCATATCTTGTTGAGAGGGAGTGTTTAAAATGCAACAAGATGATGGAGCTTAGTGAAATGAAGTCGCCTTCACTAAGTGGGCCCGCAGGCTATTTTTGGCGCAAAGTCTATTTTTAGACTATGTCTATTTTTAGACATAGGGATCATGGTCTATGAGTTGCAAGATGCTATTTATGGATGATTGGTCGAGTTGGTAAAAATAGATGGACCTCTATTTTTAGACATTGGGCGGTTTCTATTTTTAGACTGCCGAGCTAAAAATAGAACAATCAAATATTATTAACCCTTAATAATATTTAGATTATAAACATTATCTTATCCTCTTGGAGCACTTCAGTTTGATGCTTGGATGTGGCACATGCAGCTGATAGAAGGAAATACGCTTTTCCTAAGGGTTAGTTGAGCTATTGCATGGTTGACTTCAGTTAGAACTCATGTGGCAGAGTTTGGTGGAGTTGATGAGACAGCTGGTGGAGTTGTGTTCGGTTTAACTTAGTTGAACTAGTTGTATTTAGTCTAACTGACAAATACACTAGTGATGAGTGGTGTGAATTAATTATTAATTAATTCACTAATTATTAACTCATAAATCAACTAAAGAACACATTAGTTAACTGCAATGCATGGACAGTTCAGTGGAGACTAGTGTTAGAGGTGGGTGAAAGGGTGAGTCTACTATCAGTTGTGACTATTGGCTGTGCATGAGATTTTCACACACATTGATGGAGATTTCCAATGAGGATTGCGCAGTTGGAGCTAGTGGGATTCGAACTTGGATCTCATCATTAATCAACTTGGATTGCGCAGTAGAGGCAGGCAGACTTGTGGAGGAGATTTGAACCTGTGACTTGTTCACTTTCTATACTAGTTTGTGTGTAGCATGTGAGATAGTGCTGAGAGCTGTGAGAGATTTGTGCTATGTATTGTTACATGTTCTCTATCATTATAATATACAGATATTTGGGGGTTTTCAGCTATTTCTTTCCCCATTACATACTGTGTTGATATGTGTGCTTGATTATTGTTTTATGAGCGCATGCGACTGTTTCTATTTCCGCATATTGATGATCAATTGTAGAAGAGGTTATGTATTATGCATGAAGCTTAAATAGTGTGTAATCAGGATAATCTCGGTGAATAATTCAGCTATTATTCAAATTTCTACAACATCTAGTCAAGCAAGCTTTCTTGGGTCTACTTGTGTTACTAGCACAGGAACACTACCAGTTATATTCTTGGTAGATGATGACCATGTTCCCATGAAATTAGAAAATATTCCAGGTATTTAAGAAGTATTTTACATATTCAGTATGATTATACGAGAGGCTACTTCACACCCCAAGAGATAGGATGTGCTCTTTTGATATTAATCACCTTAAACTTTTTTGATATGTCGGGCCCAATATATAGAGATGTGTAGATGTAATGTGTATAATGTAAACTTTTGATATGTCGGGTTCAATATATGAGATGTGTAGATGTAATGTGAGTAATGTAAACTTTTGATATGTCGGAGTGATGTGTAGATGTCGTGTGAGTAATGTAAACTTTTGATATATTTACTATTTTAATACCATGGGCTGAATACCATGGTCCAAATACCATATTTATAAAAGAGGTATGGTAAATAGATAAAATATAAATAAACCATAGATATGGTAAATAAATAAAATGTATTTTTATATTTACTCCATAATCCTATTTATATTTAGGAACACTCAAAAAATGGTTTTATTTAGGTGAATCATGAGCTAAATACCACGGGCCAAATTATTATTAATACCATGCCAAAAAACATTATTAACCCTAATATTAATATTAATAATATTATTAATTCTAATATTCACATTATTATATTAAAATATTAATATTATTAAATTTAATTAATGTAAACTTTTGATATGTCAAAGTGTATAGAATTGTGCCACTTTAATACCATGGGCCAAATACCATATTTATAAAAGAGGTATGTTAAATAAATACAATATAAATAAACCATAGGTATGGTAAATAAATAAAACGTCTTTTCCTATTTACTCCATAATCCTATTTATATTTAGGAACACTCAAAAAGTGGTTTTATTTAGGTGAATCCTCGGCTAAATACCATGGGCCAACTTAAAATACACTATATGCATGGCCTATCTCAGGTAACAATAAACATGTAAACGCTAAATGTAAAAATAATGTTTAATATTTAACATTTAAAATTTAATCTAATTAATCTAATGTCGGCCCTAATGAAAAATCACTTCTCTCCCTACATATATAAATTTAACACAGTGGGCCAAATACCATATTTTTTTGTTTCTCTTGCATTTTATAAATAATGTTTAATATTTAACATTTAAAATTTAATCTAATTAATCTAATGTTGGCCCTAATGAAAAATCACTTCTCTCCCTACATATATAAATTTAACACAGTGGGCCAAATACCATATTTTTCTGTTTCTCTTGCATTTTATATTGGAGGGAAGAGAGAGAGAGGGAGAGAGAAGAGAGATGGGGGAAGAGAGAGGGAGGTAGGAGAGGAAGGGAAAGAGAGGAAGGAAGAGAGAGGGGAGGAGAGAGGGAGGGATATAGAGATGGAGTTGGAGGGTGAGAGAGGGAGGGAAGAAGAAATACATAGAGAGAGCAGAGAGCGAGAAGTAGAGAGAGAGAGGGAGTGACAAAGGAGAAATAGAGAGAGTATGTGTATGTTTGGGGGTGAGATAAAGAGAAAAATAAGGAGAGATGGAGGGAATGGGGGGAGAAGGAGAGAGGCAGGGATATAGTAACATAGCTGGAGGGTGAAGAGAGGGAGAGAGAGGGAGATAGAGAGAGATAGATGTGGAAGAGAAAGGGATAGAGGGGAAGGAAGAGAGAGAGAGGATGTGAGAGAGTGGAGAGGGAGGGAAAGAGAGATGGAGTTGGAGGGGGGAGAGAGGGAAGATGATTTCTTGCACTTGATGCATTGATTTCAGTGTGGACGGTGATTTCTAATGTAAAGTTTGATAGATCAAGAGTAATGTAAACTTTTGATATGGTGATTTCTAATCCTATTTGATTGCTTGCACTAGATGCATTGATATTAGTGTAGATGTTGGTTTCTAATCTTATTTTCTTACTTGCACTAGATGCATTGATTTCAGTGTAAATACAGATAATATCAAACTCTGGATCCAGAGTAATGTATTTACATAGGAAGCAAGAAGTGGAGAGAGAGAGGGAGTGACAAGGGATAAATAGAGGAGTATGTGTATGTTTGGGGGTGAGATAAAGAGAAAAATAAGGAGAGATGGAGGGAATGGGGGGAGAATGAGAGAGGGAGGGATATAGTAACATATTTGGAGGGTGAAGAGAGGGACAGAGAGGGAGATATAGAGAGAGATAGATGTGGGAGAGAAAGGGATAGAGGGGAAGGAAGAGAGAGAGGATGTGAGAGAGTGGAGAGAGGGAGGGAAAGAGAGATGGAGTTGGAGGGGGGAGAGAGGGAATATGATTTCTTGCACTCAATGCATTGATTTCAATGTGGATGGTGATTTATAATCCTATTTTTCTTGCACTATATGCATTGATTTTAGTGTATATGTTGAGAGAGAGATAGAGTGTGTGTGTGTGTTTATTGGGGGAGGAAAGAGGATTGGAAGGCAAAGAGAGAGAGAGAGATAATTGGATTGCAAAGAGAGAGAGAGAGAGGAAAAGGTATAGGAAGGTAGGAGAGGAAGGACAAGAGATAGGACATGAGAAAGAGGATGAGAGTTATGGGAAAAGAGAGAAAATTGGAGGGCAAAGAAAGAGAGAGGGGGGGAGAGAGAGGGAGGACGAGAGAGAGGAGGAGAGAGGGAGGGAGATAGAAGGAGAGATGAAGTTGGAGTGGAAGAGAGGGAGGGAAGGAGGATTACATAGAGAGTGAGAAGTGGAGAGAGAGAGATGAAGTGACAAGGGAGATATGGAGAGAGTGTGTAAATGTTTTCAGGCGAGATAAAGAGATAAAGAAGGAGATATGGAGAGAAGGAGAGAGGGAGGGATATAGTAACATAGTTTTAGGGTGAAGAGAGAGGGAGATATATATGTGGGAAATAAATGGAGAGAGAGGAAGGAAGAGGGAGGATGTGAGAGAGTGGAGAGATGGAGAGAAAGAGAGATGTAGTTCAAGGGGGGAGATAGGGAAGTAGATGGTGATTTATACTCCTATTTGATTGCTTGCACTAGATGCATTAATTTCAGTGTAGATGTTGATTTCAGTGTAGAGGAGGAGATATGGAGGGAAAGAGAGATGTAGTTGGAGGGGGGAGAGAGGGCAGATGATTTCTTGCACTCAATGCATTGATTTCAGTGTGGATGGTGATTTCTAATCCTATTTTTCTTGCACTATATGCATTTATTTTAGTGTATATGTTGAGAGAGAGAGAGAGAGAGAGAGAGAGAGAGAGAGAGAGAGAGAATAACATAGTTGGAGGGTGAAGAGAGAGGGAGATATATATGTGGGAAAGAAATGGAGAGAGAGGAAGGAAGAGGGAGGATGTGAGAGAGTGGAGATATGGAGGAAAAGAGAGATGTAGTTCGAGGGGGAGATAGGGAAGTAGATGGTGATTTATAATCCTATTTGATTGCTTGCACTAGATGCATTGATATCAGTGTAGATGTTGGTTTCTAATCTTATTTTATTACTTGCACTAGATCCATTGATTTCAATATAGATGTTGATTTCTAATCTTATTTGATTACTTGCATTAGATGCATTGATCTCAGTGTAGATGTTGTTTTGTAATCTTATTTGATTGTTTGCATTAGGTGCATTGATTTCAGTGTAAGCACACAAAATTATTAACAATGTACATTAATATTTGTGTTATAGTAAATCAACCTATTAATATTGAAGAGAAAGAGAGACAATGTATGATGTTTAGTACAATAGTTCAAGCTAAATATTTAAGTGGTTTATTATTTCAATTGTCCTTTTCATATAATTGATATGAAAAGATGACAAAACTAACAAGAGTGACAATAAGAATAGTAAAAGAAAATAATTTGAGATTGATCACAATGAAGACATTTTGTAATTGACTACACTCTTATTATTTTCATTTTCTATCATTCAACACTATTACATTGTCACTTTGCATTCAAAAAAAATATTTTGTCATTAAAGTTATTAACAATATTTATCATCTCAAAAAACTGAGGTAACTAAGAAAATTTTAAAATTAAAACGGCTAGATAAATACATATTTGGCATATATAAAATTATTATATTTATATTATCTGTATTTGCATATTATTGATAAAATTAATCATATTTTCGATAGATTTTCCTTGGCCGCACATGACTGAAACTAGCCTAGATCCATCTTAACTCTGGATCTATCAAGAGCTGAGAGGAATCAAATCTCTCGAGGTGCAAACCTGTCCTCAAGTTTTTCACTCAAAAAAAGAGGTTTGCACCTCTAGAGATTTGATCCCTCTCGGTGCTTGATAGATCCAGAGTTAGGATGGATCTAAAATTTGGTCTAATTGAAATTTACGTATAAGTGTCATTATGTTGATAATGATAATATCATTTTACGAGGGAAAAAATACCTTCTATATGTACTTTAATGAGGTAGCCTTGCAACTCTTTGGTCCCACCATTTTCACAAGGTGGAATTTGCAAAATTCTAACTTGAAGGAAGAACTTATCAAAAGGTTGGTTCGCTTGTTCGAAGATGGTATCTTCAACAAAAGTGGAGTTACAGTGAAGTCAAGCCTATATTTAAAATATATATGAGACCAATATAGGGTTCATTTGCAAAATAACCCTAAGTATGAGCGTCCTCCAACAATTTCAGAAAGTGAGTGGAAATCCCTCATAGAAGATGCAAAGGAGAAGAAATTTTGAAAAGAAGGGAATACACCACTTGGACCAGGATGGTATGAGGCACTTTTATTAATGTAATTATGATGCTTTCTCATCAATATAGATACACACAATTAAACTTATCAATACTGTAAATATAGGACCCCAAACACAACTAAATCCACGAAGACAAGAATACAAAAACGTGGTGAACATCATCTTGGCCCTGGGGGTTACTCAAAACTAGCCGCAAAAATTGTAAGTATTAAAAAAAAATACATCGAAATTTTAGATTCTTAATAAATTTTTCAAAGGAAAAAAGATTCATGTTGTCATACAAAATTTAAGGGCGAACAATTCAATGAAAATCCCAAGGAGGAAGACCTCAAGTTTGCTTACAAGCACGTATATCAGGTCGTTGTTGAAAATAAGACAAGCATAAGGTCTTCACATACTAGTTCTGATCCCCCACCTAAGACTCAGGTAAATAAATGCAACAAAGAGAATTTATAAATTAATACTTGTATAGAATCTATTGGTTTTTATTTTTGGCCATAAAGTAATGTGCTTGATTGTAAAAAGTAGGTAGACAATGTAAATGTTGATGTCCCAAGAAATTATGGAAGACATGAGCCTAGTGACAGTGGAGTGAAAATTGAAACTAATGTTCAACTCAATTATGGAGTTATTTCATGTGAATTATAATTTTTTTAGTATGGATTAGAATTAAAAATATTTAAATGCAAATAGTGTATTAATTATAAATCTTCTTGGTTCTACTCTAGAGCATGTACGGGATGAAGGCAGACAAGAGGAGGAAGCTATGGCCATATCCAAAAGTATCCCGCTTCCGTCTACTACTGAAGAAGGTATGAACACTCTACTTCCTTTTTATTAATAAAACACTTGTATTAATAGTTACTATAAATAAGAATTTAACATTTTATTCTTGTTGTAGTTGATGCTATCCCACTCTTACAGAAGAATATATGTTTCACCAGGTTGGTAGCAGAACATCTTATAGCTGAAGTGGCTAACGTCCTTGCTTCATGCATGAAAATTGCAAGAAACCGAAGAATAATTGTTTGTACTTGTAATTTAATTAGAACGACCTTGTTTCAGATTATGCATAGCATACAATTTATTATAAATCATATTGAGATAAAATATTTTTTAAACTCTACGAATGAATGAATTAATTAATGAATAAATGTTTACTATATATTTATGATACATCTTAATATCTTCCTTTCAAATATTTACTAGTAGATTGATTAGGTACTGGGGAATTGAGAGTGATGTGAGGGGGGGGCGGGGGGCACGAGAGGTTCCACCTTCACATGGTTGGCCTTGCTCAGTAGAGAATGAATTAATATTTGGACAATCTTGGAGTAAAAATTCGAGATCCAACAAAGCAACAACAAGGTCAATGTTGACTTCGTTGTTGCTTCGTTGAGTGGAGGGAGGTTTGATCCAAGATTAAAATACACCAATAATTTATTCTCGAAACCAAGAGGAGCTCATTCAGGTATTCATGCACTCAAGTTTTTTTAATTATTATTTATTGGTGCAATTAAATTTAATAATTGGTCAAATTTAATCTAATTTTTCCTCATTGGTCTCATGAATATGTGTAGGACAATCTGTGTTGATTTGGATGTTGAAGAGGAACAACTATCGGAAGAAAATATATCAAAAAAGTAACATTACATTTAGCATGTACATGATAGGTCCCGCATAAAAAATATGTACATTGAGAAATGTAGTGCAAGAAATAACTTGTACATGTTTCAGAAAAACGTAAATAATACATGATAGAGACATATTTTCCACATTGAAAAACTAAGAGAAAGTAATGCGCAATAAGGATGAACTTACATGTTTTCACTAGGTTGAAAGGAAATTGTACAAAGAATCAATACAATCATATGGATCTTTCCGTCTATATGGAGAAACACAACAGGTGTACAACTTCTACCTTTCCTTTTGTGTAGATCATATACCTCATTTCAAGATGTTTTTGATGACCATGCAGTTGTTATTTTAGTATCTTGTATAGGTTTCCTTGAGGTATGTAAAGCTGATGTTGAGAATAAATTACTTATGTATCTACAAAACTCTCTTATTCTTCCATTGCTTAAATTTTCAGTTATTGCGTGATTGATGCTATGATCTAGAAGTAATTTCTACATTATATTAAATTTAGCAATTTATCTATTTAAGTAGGATCATATGGATAATAGTCACCTCGGGTTGAATTTTGGTAATGTATTTAACCCCAGATACCTCATGTTCTCCAAGATAATCATTAGGTTTTTTTTGAGTCATAAGTTAATTAGGTTGAGTCAATTAGGTTTAAATAAGGCCTTTGAAATTCAAATTTTCAAAAGAAATGCACATGTGAGGGGGTCTTGGAAGTCATTTTGCATGTGATAGGGGTCATGGTCATTTTAGAATAAAGTGTGTTTATGATTATTAATCATAGGTTATATGTTTAATTATCATATCACTTATAAAGTGCCATTATGTAATAAAGTTGGCACGTGAAATAAATCTCCCATAGGTTTAAAGTGCTAAGATTGGGCACGATTAGATCAACCACTTTCGTTAACACTCTATAATTTTTGAAGGTTGAAAAATAAATCACAAAGGTAACCACAAAACCATTTTGGATTTTAGGATCTAGCCCTCTCCCTAAACTCGGAGAGGGATCTCTCTCGTCGACTCTAACTTTGTTTATTGGGAATTTTAGGCTAGGTATGAATGCTCGTTGTTTTATTAATTGTTTATGATTTGTTTTAATTTTTTTTGGTTGATCAAGTGCTTAAAAATTCCATTGGGCTATGGAGTCTATAAACTAACATGGATCTGATTTAGATTTTTAAAAAGGAGTTTCATAGGGCAAGGTAGGTGAACTAAATAGATTTTTTAGAGCGACTTAGAATTATTTAACTTGATATCGAGGAAAACATTTACAACCCGTAATCAAAGTGCATGTTTCAACAAATCCGTTCATCACAATTTTTGTAAATTAATTCAGGTATTTAAGAACACATAAGCATGGAAACGAAGAAATAAACACATATATAATGAGAGAAACACATCACCAAATAATCCAACACATGAATCCTGTGAAGAAGTCCCTTTTATTATTGATCATCCCATCAAATGGAAAAGTACAATAGCTTCTGGAGTGAAAAAATCAACCCTCAATACTTCGAAAATTGAAGTATTTATACAATTATTTAAAAAAAATCCTGTCATAACTAATCAGGATATATTTTAGGCAAATTTAGAACAAATTATATCTCCTATTACAAACTAATAGGTCTAGTTGGAACCATTCGAAAGGTGGCCCTGATCTAAAGGCGGTTGTTGTTGATTTTTCACTTTGGTCCTTGCTACATTGTTGTTTCTCTGATTGAAGATAAATTTACTCACTTAGTCTACTAACTCGCACAATTTATTCCATCTTTCTTCATCTAGAATTCACATTTTAGTCACCCTCCTGTAACCTCAGCCGCTTTAGTATACTTGGAAAAAGTAGGCTTAACTACAAAAATATTATTTACGTCATGCTTTATGTAAAAATCATTCCCTAATGCCTCAAGAAACGTTTTTCCTATTAATATGCCCTTTATTCCAGCAAACTTAGAGCTGTCTCTGGCCACTTCTTTCAATTTCCTGATGTAGTATTCATGTGTGATTAATTTATTATTTATTACAAATAAACTTGGTAGCCCCTTCTTGTTCAATGTTTCAACTCTGCTGAAAAATCAGTTGACAACAATCTCTAATCCGTGACATTTTTCTTCCAACTATAGACTGAGGTTATTTTTGGTCAAAACCTTCTTCACTTCAAGTATAGTTTCAGTTTTGTCTTCAATTCCAACTTCCTCCAACTCATATTTGTTCTTAGAATTTAGGAATCTAATAATATCAGTGGCTTCAATGGATTTATCACCCAAATTTTATTTGATGTTTTCAACTACTGCTGTAGCTTTATGTATCAATTCATTTTGTTCAAAAATGGTTTGTATAGAAGGTGAAATATCATTCATGGAGTTGAGGATATTTGTCCATATTTTCTCCTTGGCTTAGGCCAAGGTCTGGCCAATGACTGACTCTTTTTCCATTCACAGTATCCTTTCCAACAATCTGTGGGACCTTTGTGCCTCTGCTAAGTGTGAAGTTTCACTTCTGTTATTTTGGGGCCTGTAAAGCTTTTACCTGTCCTTGTAGTGTTTTGATTTCTTTAGTTTGTATTGATATATCCTCCATTGCTTTTGTAAGTTTGCTTGTATCATTTGTAGGTTGTACTGGAGGTGTTGTTTATGTAGAAGCACATGTAGTTGATATTGTTGTGAGAGGCATTTCATTCAAAGGAATCATGGCCAACTGTGCATTTTATTCCTTATCCTTCATTAGCTTATCCATTTCCGTCTGCATGTTTTTGATTTGAGCATTCTGCTCCATGATAAGCTTAATCATATCTTATTTTTGGGTCTCTGACTCTTCTATATCCTTGGTCTGTGGGTCCCTTGGTACTGGCATCTTCAATTGATTTCTAAGGGCTGCAATATCTGCATGTTTTTTCTTTATCAATTATTCAGCTGCCTTAACATTCTTTGGATTATATCCCATATTTATGACAATATATTCTAATGATTTTATTTTGGTGTCTTTTGCTAGAGATGAGTGCTTTTCAATCTTGAGCTGAGATTGAATATTTGTAAGAGATACCTACAATTTTGAAACATTCATTGAACTGTTAGTCAAGGTGGAAAATATCGTTTCTCCAGTCTTCTTATGCATCTCCATCTGATCGATGGGATGAATATCCTTTGCATCAAATTCAAAGGAGGTCTTCTTGTAGTCTGCAGCTGATTTTGGTTGTGAAATCTGAGCCTGTAAGAATGCCATTTGCATTCTTCCCTTCTCTATATTAAAGGATTATAGAAGCCTGCTTTGAGAACTAGCAGTTTGTTTCTAGAATTGTGTGTATGTACTGATTTTAAGTCCTTCACCTTTAATCTTAATCTCTTTTTATCTATCAAAAATACTTTTCTCTTTTTATCCCTGAATGAGTTGAGATGTTTGGGTTGTGTCCTGCTAGCCTTGTGACACTGATGATGCTGCAAGAGATTCTGTAAATTTGGTGCTTGATGGTGCTGAAGACAATGGATCTTTGATGACTATGGGAGCTTATTGTTCCCCTATTTATTTTGTTGAATCTATTTTAGGACTTCTCTTATCTCTCTTCCTGTAGATGAGGTTGAAATCCTTTGGTGAGCTCCCTAAAGCTGAAGGGGATCCTTCCTCACTTTGTATCTTCCTTTTCTTCTCTTGAGGAGTAGGGGTATGTGAAATAGAGGTGGACATGAGCTGCTCCTCTGCTTCCTGCAAGGCGTTATCTATCCATTTCAACTGATTCATATACCTCTCAATCTCTTGCCTATGTGTGTGTACATAATGAGTGGTTTTGTGTTCCACCCTTAGCTTGGAGATTAGGCTCAAAGGGTTATAAGACTGTGTAAAGCTCATATTAAAGTTCATTTGTTTCAGGATCTTGTCGGCTTCTTCATGTGCTACTCTATTGTTGCAAATGAAAGGGCCAACATGTGTTTTCATTTTGAACTAAGACTTCTTCTTTGCTGAGACAAAATTAATTTCATCCGAATTTATCATTTGTCTTATATAATCCAGGGAAAATACTCTCATTGGGAGGTATTTGGGTAGCTTGTATGGTGGCAGCTCACATCGATACACCCTAGTCTCTGTGTAGTTTTGGTAGAGGTACTAATCTCTTGTTTTGGCCTACTATGT
Organism: Pinus albicaulis; assembly: GCA_034641835.2. Taxonomy (NCBI): domain Eukaryota; kingdom Viridiplantae; phylum Streptophyta; class Pinopsida; order Pinales; family Pinaceae; genus Pinus; species Pinus albicaulis. The sequence continues at coordinate 1,142,463,556 of CM076579.1, read as the reverse complement.
CAGGTGCAAGATCTTCTTAATTTCTTCACTGATTCTTGGCGTTGGATTGCTGTTTAGCAGGCTCATGACTGGATGAATGAACTATTCTATGTAAACTTTGAAGGTGTACTCGTATGAATATTTCCTCACCAATGAGGTCTATAAAATCACTGACTGGGGTTCCCTTCTTCATCCAATTTCTGAAATGAAAATGGTAATCTACCTGCTTGATAATAAATGAACATATATACAAGAATGGAAGCATATTTGAATACTCCTTCTATTGGTAACTTTAGGTGTTTTTCATGTATGTTTTCAACCAAAAATTGACTAAAATTAAAAACAACTGAATGCTTTTGATTGGTAGAGAAAATTGACATGAAACCGAGAATGGGTTCATCAATACACTCATCAGAATAATAACCTCGAAAGTGTAAAAGCCCAGAAATGATGTGTTTGGCTTAATTAGGGAACATGGCAGAAGCATAGGGTGGATTCTTCTTGGGAAATTGGGCATTCTCAGGAAGGAAAATGTCAAAAATTTGTGTTCTCTTGAAGAAATCTAATTTCTGATATAGTTCATTCAAGGATTCTACAGAAAATGGTGCATTGACTTCAATAGGAGGTACCTGCATCATTTGGTCAATGGTTTTGGAAGTGATGGTGAATAATATTTCTCCATTTAGGGCTACAATGGCTCTTTGGTTTGGTAAGTAATAGACCTTACATTTTCTAATGAATTATGGGAAATGATGGGTATGAGGGAAGATGTAATGAGGTAAATTTGACTCCGAGAGTCTAATTTCATCAGTTTGGTCAATGAATTTATCTTCGATCCAAAAGTAGAGTTCGAAAAGGTCGAAATTGCACTTAGTCTCATCAATTTTGTTATCCCTGTCTGCAAGAGGGATATGATCAAGATCAATAGGGGGAGGGAGCATTGGGTTGATTGAGTCTTCGTTATTCTTCTTTTTAGGAGGCATCTTGATAATTTTAATCACAGTAATAGGAAGGTAATGGTGAATTACCGAGGATTTTATCTGTGAGTTGAAAATCAGTGGAAATGGTGTCTTTTACTATGCTTGATCGGTCCTTTATTAGGTATGATGGTTGATTGCAATGACAGAGATTTTGTGATGAAGGAAGCGTGAGCGGTCTGCAAAAAAAAGGAACTAAAATGGTGGTGAAAGGGTTTTTATGGTTAGAGGGTAGTTTCTGTTGGGGGTGCGGGCAGTGATCAAATTTGAAGGATTAGTCCTAATTTCAATTAGAAGGGTGTATATTCATGTCGCTCTTCCACCATGAGAAGCCTAAAAAATTTGCATTTAAATTAATAATGGTATAATATATTTACATTTCATTTTCAATCAAATGTATTCCTAAAAATAGATGGCAGATAGTGTTGTAACTTAGATTGACTCCATCTTTGTGTTAATAAAATATTGTTACATAGAGTAGAATTTTTAAAAATATACCCCATTTATAGTGAAAAATATAAAAGATCAAACTTCACCTCCCATAATATTTTCTCTATCTTATAAGTCTAAAATAGGAACAAAAAATAAACTATATACTATTAGATATAATCATTTTAATTCATATATACTATCAAATTAAACTATTAGATGTAATCCTTTTACTTTCAGTCATGGAGGACCTTTTTCTCATGGGAAAGAGACATAGCCAAAAAATCAAAGAGGGAAAAACATCTACCAAACCCGATAAACTAACTGGGCAGTAGGAACTGGTGTACTGAGGAGGAGGAAACATAGCTAATGTTTGTTGATGGAGGAAATATATCAACCAATTCAATTTTAAGTAGGCTCTTGCTGGCCTTACAGCTCTGCCTAATATTTTGGTAGATCGGGAAGCTCACACCAGTTGGGGTTCAGGGGCATTATAAAAATTTTAATGGGGTGGTTGCTCCTATAGTTACATTTGTCCCAAACATACTCCCGACTGAAACGTTTTAGAGGTCTTGTCTAAAAGGAGGTGTGTTTCCATGGGACCATTTCATAAGATCAGGTGAAGGTGCCAGGGAGTAATGAGATATCTAACACCAAATCTTCTTATTTGGGTATTGGTTTCCTTCAAGAGAGAAGAGAAACAAAAAGTTGTACCCAAATGAGAAAATTTCATATTATATAACTGATACAATTTGTAACTCTTTGTTGGACATGGGAGAACTTTCCCCGAGACAGTATTTCTGAAAGGATATAAAGAATTTTGGCGACAAGTAGCTACAGGTAGTGTGATGAGTTTATCCTAGGTTCTGGATCATTTAATTCTTGACAACCACAACTTCTTGACAACCACAATATCAAGATTTTAGACAATGATTTGCTTCTCCTTATGAATATGTGTGTGTCGGAGGAAAAATTGTTGAGCTTTTAAAGCTTGGTGGCGTTGTTTCTGAAAACCAATGAACAAATCTATTGGCTCGTTCCTCTAATCATAGGCTTTATTGTTGCTGGTGTGATGGAGTTTTCCACGACATTGAGGGTTTGGCTTTATAGATCAATATGTTTCTCTGTTTCATAATGCATGTGATTTTTTACTTGCTGCCTCAGACAGTGAGGAGAGAAGTGTACTCCTTGGGGAACTAGGTGGAGAATTTGAACCCCGAAAAAAATATTGAATTAGGAATTAAGGGTTGTGAGTGGTGTTAGTGTCTTCCAATTCTGCCTGTCACCAATGATCAAATATTCTCTTACTAGGTTTGGTTAGGGTCTTAAGTCAAATTTTTATGGTTTCAGTACGTCTCCAAATAAAAATTTGGTCACTGGCTAGTGTGTCTAGGTTTGTTACTACTCCTTCTAGTCCATGTTTTTGTCTTGCTTTCATTCATTTTGATGAGTCACCACTAAAAATTCTCCATCACCATCTCAGTCACATCACCATGCTCATAATTTCTCTCATCATTTCACGAAGTGTCACCATTAGGTTTTAGGGTCAAAATCATAAAAAATCAGTCATTTTACCATTGAATTCAACATTGAAGGAGAAATAGTACTGAAAAATGTTCAATAAAGGTTTTAAAGTGTAATTTAATTTCTATCATGAATGTAATGTGTTTCTCAAAGGTTCTACAGCTCCAAAGTTTCAAATCAAAGGTAAAAAAGACTTGGTGGGGGCCACTTAACCACCAAAGGATAAAATCAATTTTCAAGCTACAAAAGAACGAAAAGAGCTTTCATTTGCTCATTTCATCCTCAAAACACCTCTCTCCAGCAAGAAAAATCACTCTCACTCTCAAAGAAGAAATTTATTTTCCCAAGGGTGCCATCTCTCCTCAGCGTTGGGCTTCTGTTGCGCATGCGCTGCACTTTTGTTGTGCTTTTACCTGACCACTGTGATTTCTCAATTTTGGCAAAAATCATCACTCCAAGTGGATTCTTCATCAGATAAAAGGTTTTAGTGTATCAGAGATAGGTAAGTGGGCCCTCCAAATCATCTCTTGTGCCTTCATTTTGTGGTTTGAAAGAGAAAATCACTCTTCTAGGGTTTGAAACCAAACTATTCTTGTTGTTGTCTAAACACAAAAGAAACTATGCTGAAAGAAATCCAAAAGTTGCAATAAAGTAAATCTAAATCAAATTACATCAACTTGTCTTCTGATCCCTCATCATTAGTCCAGCTATGATTTTCGGAAGTAACCATAAACAACTTGAGTAACTGATATCTAACTTGCAGAAGGTAAACTAATATCAAACCATACATTCATAATTCAATCCCTCACCATCAGTCCAGCTGTGGCTTTCGGAGGTAACTGAAGATGTCATGCACAATTTAATATATCTAAATTTGCAGAAAGGAAACTAATACCAAACTACACATTTCATAAAACAATCCCTCACCATCAGTCCAGCTGTGGCTTTCGGAGGCAACTGAAGATGTTATGAGCAGTTTAATATATATCTAAATTTGCAGAAAGGAAACTAATACCAAACTACACATTCCATAATGCAATCCCTCACCATCAGTCCAGCTGTGGCTTTCGGAGGCAACTGAAGATGTTATGAGCAGTTCAATATATCTAAATTTAACTACTGAAGCAAATGAGCAAAACTGAATTAAACAAAGCAGTACTGAAATTAAACAGAAACTAAGAAAAACAAATTAGCAGCATAACAATGTTAATTCCATGTCATTAGTCAAAAAGCTATGAAAATGCCCGGGCTGCCTATCTATAACCTGAAACAAGAACACTGATCAGTGATTAATAACATAAAACATGAAAGACAGAAGTGAAATGGAAAGCATGAAAGTTTATCAACAGAAATGAAGCATATATATACCATGAAAGATGCAATGTATAAACATGTGAATGGATTATGGCACAATGAGCTTTAAAGAAATAAAATAAGAACTATACAATAATGCACAGAACCTTGGCAAGTGCAGGGGCCCTCTACACCAGCCTTGGCAACAATCTTCAAGTATGAATTACGTTTGGAAACAGTCTTCTTATATTAAAATGCAGTCATAACAGTAAGGTAGTATTACGGCACAAAGGCAGTGTAATTACATTACAGAGCAGACTAATAAAAACTAACACAGACTAATCAAGACTAACTCTATATGCGTATGCAAACGCGTTATTTATAACAAAAGAAACATAACTAATTCCTAAAGTTTATGCTGGTGGAGAACACGTAGACCATTACGTCCACAGATCTAGGATCATGGCCATATTGAAAAGTAAATCTATGAGGAGTGGATGTTTGAATTCGGCTATGGAGCCATGTACAGATGTTAATTTGTCCTCCGCAATTAAAAACGGCCATATGAACCTTCACGTGACACGAAACAGAGTCCTGTCACCATGGGACTCTACGGTTGACTTCCATTTGGACGCCTTTGACCGCAGCTTCTTTAGATGAGTTTGCTCGAGCCAATAGGACACGAACCATGTCCACATCATTCCTGACTTGCCCATGTGGCTCGTTTTTCCTGTAGACACCTGTAACATAGAGTTTCACAAAATTGCTGCGGAAAGTTGCAGCAGCTGCGGAAAGTGGCAGGATTCCGCCGCTAGATGAAAAAAATCTAAATCAAACAGCAGACACAAAATTATAGTTAAAAACCATGTTAGATGCTCTTTTGCAATTAATATACAATGATATTTGACAACTTGGGAGGTTCAGGTGAGTGAAAAAGGTATAGAAAAGTGTATGGAAAAGATGCAGATTTGAGACTCAACATACCCCCACTGTGAAGGTGTTGCATGTCCTCATGCAACCAAAATTTTGATAATCCTTCCTCATTTCATATGCCTTGACACTTCAGCCAGTACATCCAAACCTCTCCTCTTCTTCCTTGGTGCTGCCAACATCCTAGGCTTCTTCATTAGGCATCTAAATTTGATATTAACCAATGCTCTGCTTAACTTCTGGCATTTCCTTTTCAATTTCTTGTTCTTCTTCTACCATATTCCCAGATGTAGCATGGTATTATCATGAATGATTTTGTCCAATTTGCCTTGTTCCTTCAATGTCTCATTTTCATTTTTAATGTGTCTATTCAAAAGCTCTAGCTCAAATATTTCCTGTTTCAGTGATTGGACTAAATCATCTTGTACTGTGTGAGGCTGAATGGACGAAGTACTGGGACCTGTAGCTGCTTTTTCCAAAGATTCTATATAATCATATACTTCCTGCTGCTTGGGGTCTATATCAGGTGTCATTTTTATTGGGTTGTCCCCAAAATGCCGTGAAGGAGAGTTATCTTCAAAATCTGGCTGAGAAGGGTTCACATCAACATCTTGCTGAGAATGGGATGGACTATGTTCAATGTCTGACTGAGAATGAAATGAACCAGGTTCACTAACTGACTGAGAGTGAGATGGACTATGGTCAGCTGGGGATTGTTCAGATGTTTCTTCTCCCAAATCAATAAAATGAGGACCCTTCATTTGTGTTTTCCTCAATTTCCCCTTAAGTCTGGAACTTCTTCTCACACGCTATGGACCAATGTCCTTTCGCTTTTGTTTTCCTTTCTCTTTCTTCTTGGCTATAGATAATTGTTCTTGAAGATGAACCAATCTCTCAGATAACATTTGATGATCTTCTTCTTCGGAAGAAGGGGTTTGATGTATAGCCTCAATACTTTTTCTCTCTTTTGGTGTTATTGGCTTTTTACCCTTAGTTTCTTTCTTCTTCCTCTTTGACAGTCTCTCTTCCCTATCAGTTCTTTCAATTGTAGTAGTAGGAGTATTTTGAATTTCATCAATTGTTCTTTTTCTCCTACTTCTTCTTGTTGTGCTACCTTCAGAAATTTCTTGAGTAGGAGTAATTTGAGTTTCATCATTTATTCTTTTTCTTCTACTCCTTCTTGTTGTACTACCTTCAGGAATTTCCTGAGGTTCCTCAAAGAAATTTCTAACCAAAAATTGTTTCCATGTGTCTTTCTTCTCCTTTAACTTTTTTTCAATCAAAATTTTTACAAGACCGTGGTGATATAGATGTGGTTCTACATCTCCTAAATGCTTCTGAACAGTCACAGACATTTTCTTCAAGCTATTTAATAGAAAATATGGGAGATTGAGAGCTTGATTATCTAGAAAATTCATCAACAACCTGGTATGGTACATATACATGGACCCAAAACGGCCTTCACATGTAATGAATTTCTGAACAACTAGTAGCAAAGTAGCCCATTCCTCTTTCAATGCATGAACAAGAATTCCTCTTTTAAAAATAGTTATGTCCATACCTTGGTTTCGTAAGATTTTTCTCCAGGCTTCATCACTGATGCTTTTATTCTTAAACCAACGCTCACCCTCTTGAAGAAGTTCCGTGGCAGATGCTATAGATGCTTCATTGACCGCAAACTTAAGGTCTCCAATCTCTACTTCCAAGCCATTAAACGACCTTGCGAATGCTTTTGTCACTTCTTTATGATAGCCTCTGAATTTTTGGATAAACCACAGCCACTTTGCTTTCTTCAATATATCCCTTACTTGCGGATATCCCTCCATGAACTTAGGTCCTTCCGGTTCTGCTCTTAGCAATTTACCCATTCTTCTTTCTGCTCTTCACAAATTTTCCTGCGTGAGGGTTCAATGGAAATAGAACGGCTGAATGCACAGAGATGAGCACAATGAATGTGGGTAGATATCAGAGAGTGGGTATACAGACTATAGTGTAATAGAGAACGAAATGGAGTGAACAGAACAGAGAGGGGTTTTCATGAGCACGACAGAGATACGGCTGTGAGATTAACAGAGTATAACACATCCGACAGTGTTTTGAAATTTGGTGGCTGCGAAATAAATGTGAGCACGTTTAAACAACGGCTATGGATTTATGCGGCTGTAAGAGTCCGTGGTCAAATCAATTACGTCTCATTGTCACCGGTGGAATATAGGAATATGAGTGAAGATCGGGGGTTTAATTATGAAATCGTTTGAGAATGAATGCGAGAGGATCATATGGAGATCGTGAAAGGGTTACGGAAGTTGTCAATATAATAATTGCACATAATGGATGGAGCTTATGGTTTAGAACTATATAAAAATGTGTTTTTCAATGCTATTTGAAATGAATTTTACTCATACCTTGGAATCTTTTGCCTTTTCCTTGGTCTTCAACTAGTTGCTCTTCATTGGTGTCTTGAATGCTCCATGTCTTCATAATTGATCCTCTCACCTGCATTTAATTTCATGATTATGGAAATAACATCTGACTGTACATTCTTTTGAAAACAGAGTAGTAGCTGCGGAATCTGCTTCTGGCTGCGGAAAATGGAGTTAGCTGCGGAAACAGATGTCAGCTGCGGAAACTGACACAGCTATTATTTGGATGAATGGAGATGAACAAATGACAAATGACCAGATGGAAACGGTCATGAAAAAGAATTTTATTGATGAAATGGAATGAAATAGATAAAATGAAGTGGAATGGAGTGAAATGAAGTGAAATGAAATGGAATGAAGTGGAATGGAATGGAGTGGGTGGTCACAAGACTTGTGAAATGAAAGAGAGAGATTTTTTTTGGAAAATATAGGGTGTCAGGTGTTCCTGATTTTCACCCAATATTTTCTGTATAAGACTGCCAATCAGTGATTGGTTTTCAGGCTTATACAATTGTTTATTTTTTTTTTATTTTTTTTTGAAAAGAACAAAAGCTAGGCTGGTGGAGAAGAAGAATTCTTCTGTACCAGCCTGATTGAAGAATTTTCTTGAAACATTTTGACAAAATCCTCTTTTGAGAGTGGCTTATGATAAACTTTCAATCTATGGCCATTCACAATAAGAGGAGTTTGAAACTCATCAATGGTCTTGATTCTTACCGCTCCATTGTTAAAGATCTTGTCAATCTCATATGGCCCAAGCCAATGAGTCTGAAATTTTCCTTGGAAATATTAAAACTTGGAATCAAATAACAATGCCCAATCTTCTTCTTGAAACTTTTTCTCTTTGATGTACTTGTCATGCCATTTAGCTCTTTGATATTGAACTAGATCAGTTCTTAAAATTGCTTCTTGTCTAATCTCATCTAGCCCATTCAACTGCTCCATTCTATGCTTTTGGGCTTCTGATAAGTCCATCCCCAACTGAACTGCTATCTTGAAGGTCTTGACTTGGAACTCAATGGGGAGCAAGACTTCTTTCTCATAAACAAGTTCATAGGGAGAATGTCCTGTTGTATTCCTCCATGTAGTTCTGTAGGCCCACAAGGCTTCTGGAAGCCTTTCTGCCCAATCTCTTCTATGTAGATGAACAGTTTTGGTGATGATAATTTCAAGAACTTTGTTTGTGGACTCCACTTGACCATTTGCTTGTGGATGGTAAGGAGTAGATCTTCTGTGCTTGATTTTGTATTCTTCCATCAACTTTTCCACCAAGTTGGATGTGAATTGGCTCCCCTGATCTGTCACAATTTCTCTTGGAACACCAAAGTGAGTAAAAATATCCTCATAAAGAAAATGAACAACTGAATTTTCAGTAGCAGATACTAATGCTTTGGCTTCTACCCATTTAGTAACATAATCAATACAAACCAATATATACTTCTTTTGCTTAGATGGTGGATTAATAGGTCCAATGAAATCTAAAGCCCATTTTTCAAAAGGTTCAATGAGTACCTGTGTTTGCAATGGCATTTCATTTGAAAGGGTAGGTTTCCCTACTCTTTGGCAACTGTCACACCTTTTGACATATTGTTTTGCATCTTTGAAGAGGGAAGGCCAATAATATCCTAAAGAGAGGATTTTATAGGCTGTCCTTTTGTCTGCAAAGTGTCCGCCACATGGTTCATCATGACATGCCTTAAGGATATCAGGCATTTCATCTTCCCTGACACATCTTCTAATCACAAGATCTGGCCCTGTTTTAAACAATTCGTTAGAAATCCATGAATATTTTGAACTCTCCTGAATAATTTTTCGTTTTTCACTTGGAAATAAATGTGAAGGCAGTTTCCCTGTGACCAAATAGTTAGCAATATCTGCATACCAAGGAGTCTTAATAGTTAATGCAAACAAGTATTCATCAGGAAACTTATCCTCTACAGGAGAATCTTCTTTAGTATTCTGAATTCTAGACAAGAAATCAGCTACTGTATTCTGTTTTCCTGGTCTATCCAACACAGTAATATTGAATTCTTGCAAAAGTAAAAGCCATCTTGTCACTCTGCCATTAGTAACAAGTTTGTTCATTAAATATCTAATTGCAGAATGGTCAGTATGAATAAAATTTTCATAGCCTGTTATGTAATGTCTAAACTTATTAATTGCATGAACAACAGCTAAAAACTCTTTTTCAGTCACAGTATAGTTCAACTCTGTGGGAGTCAAATTTTTACCGGTATAATAAATGGCATAAGGAACTAAATCTTTTTGACCCAACACAGCTCCTAGAGCTGTATCTAAAGCATCTGTAGAAATATGGAAAGGGAGTTTCCAATTTGGTCCTCTCAAGATAGGTGCTTTAGATATTCTTGTTTTCAAAGTTTCAAAGGCTGATTGACAATCAGGATCCCATTTAAATTCACAGTCTTTTGTAAGCAATTTGAAGAGTGGAGATGCAATTTTAGTGAAGTTTTCTATAAATCTTCTATAGTAACCAGTAAATCCTAGAAAACTTCTAACATCTCTTCGACAATTTGGAATAGGTAACTTGGAGATGACTTCAACTTTTGATCTATCAACCTTAATCCCATCTCCTGAAATATGATGTCCTAAAACAATCCCTTCAATAAACATCATAAAGCATTTTTCATGGCTTAATGAAAGGTTTGTTTCTTTACATCTTATGAGAACTTTTTCCAAATTTTCTAATGCCTCTTCAAATGAATTACCATAAACTGTAAAATCATCCATATAAACATCTACACAATCATGGATTAGATCAGAAAAAATTCCTAGTACTGCTCTTTGGAATGTTGCAGGTGCATTACATAACCCAAAAGGAAGCACTCCATAGGCAAAAGTTCCCCATGGACAAGTAAATGTGGTCTTATCTTGATCTTCAGGTGCTACCTGAATTTGATTATAGCCACTAAAACCATCCAAAAATGAAAAGTACGTTTTACCTGCTAATGTATCTAATACCTGATCAATAAAAGGCAAAGGAAAGTGATCCTTCAAAGTTGCTTTGTTCAATTCCCTGTAATCAATGCATACCCTCCATTTACCATTCTTTTTAGGTACTATAACCAAAGGAGAAACCCATCCGCTATCTGAAATTGGATAAATGAAGTTTACATTGAGAAGTTTTTGGAGCTCTTCTTTCACTATCTCCCTAAGATTTGGATTCATCCTTCTTTGAGGTTGTCTAATTGGTCTACTATTTTCCTCAATATAGATATGATGGATGCAAGTCTTAGGATCAATACCTTTCATGTCAGTATACTCCCATGCAAATGCAGTAGAATGTTTTTGCAAGATTTTTATTAGTTCTTCTTGTTGTGACTTTTCCAAATGTTTGTTGATATTCAATGTTTTTCCTGGAAAAATCTCAATAGTAGAACTACCAAACTCTTCCATAGAGTAAAGAGACATTTGTCTTGATGATAAATATTCTATGTCAGATTCCAACTCAAATTGTGTGGGGTCATATTCTGAAGATGTCTCAAAATTTTCTAATGTGTTCAGAATTTGACTATCCTCACTGATTTCAGAAATGGTAAAGACAGGTTGTATAGTGTCCTCATCATCAACCCATTCATTGTCTCCTACTTCTGTGATTGCTTTTGCTGGAGAATACAAATTGAATTTCTTTGTCAAATTACCATTAGAAATGTACATATCCCCAGATCTACAACTAATGAAAGCATCAGCTGTGGCTAGCCAAGGTCTTCCTAAGATAAGTGGGTGCCCTCCTAGATTACTCTTGGGAGTCAAAATCATAAAATCTACTGGATATTCCCAAGAATCTAAGGAGACCGAAATATCTTCTAATACACCATCTGGTTTAATAATTGATCGATCTGCAAGTTGCAGTAAAGTAGGTGTAAAAAGAAGGTTAGGAAGTTTTAGCTGGTCCATAGTCTGTTTACTCATAATGTTGATAGCAGCCCCTAAGTCAATCAATGTGTTTGGAATTTCTATCCCATTTATATGTGTCTTGACAATTGGACTTCCTGGATCTACATACTTCTGCATGGTAATTTTTCCCATCATAATATCTACAATCTTTCCTACCAGGTGGATTCTTCTTGTATCTTTTAGTTTCCTTCCTGGTCTTTTGAAACTCAACTCCTTTATGGTTTTTGCTAGAATAGGAATCTCTCGAATGGCTTGTAGCAAGGGAATCTTGATACAAACATTCTTCAATTCATCTAGAAAATCATAGTTAGGCAACAAGATTTGTTTTTCCACCCCTTGTCAATTTGTAGTCTTTCAGGAAAAGGAGGTGTAGATGAAGATGCAGGTTGCTCAACTATAGGAGTTGTGGGTGTTAACTTTTCTTTTTCTTTTTGAATATTTGAATTTTGAAGAGATTCTTCCTCAGAACCCTTATTGACTTGAAGATAATCCTCCTCAGAGGTATCTTGCTCTTGGATATCTATAGAAGGTTTTTCTAAAACTCTACCAGATCTGAGTTGTACATCGTTGAGAGGAACAATCATATAGGTAGGAAATTGTTGTCCTTCTACCATGTAAGTATTCTGAGGATTTTTATTATTAGGATTTGGCAATGGCTGAGCTGGAAGTTGATTTGTCTTTTGTTGGTATGGGAGCATGAGTTGAGAATTTGGATTTTGTTGAGAAGGTTGTTGTTGTGGAACTGGCAATGAAAGTTGTGGATTTGGGTTTGGAAGTTGTGGAGCTTGTTGATTTTGAAAAGATGGAGGATATTGATAAAATTGAGCAAATCTCCCATAAGAATTTTGCATCCCTTGTACCCATGGCTGATATGGATTTTGATGTTGGGGCCAAGGTTGTTGCCAAGGATTCCAATTTGGTGGGGTTTGAAAATTCATAGAGTTGTTAAACCCTTGAGTTTGTTGTCCCTGCCAAGGTCTTCTTGCAACAAAACAGAGAGATTCTACTGAATTTGGGTCTTCTTGAAAGACAACTTTGAGTCCAGGAATTGAAGGAAAATCCTTGATCTCATGATTCTCTGAGCAAATCATACATGTTTCTACAACTTTTGCATCCAAGGGACATTCCCTTAAAGCATGTTTCTTCCTACATTTTGGACAAAAGATGGCTAAGGCATCTGTTTCTGCTTTCTGCTTGTTTTGGATTTTAAGGGTGTCTAGTTGTTCACTAAGGCTCCCTAAGATATCAGTTTTGAATTCATCAAGCATGTTACCAATCTCCGCCCTACTTACTGATCCAGTTGCAGATTTGTTAGCCCTAATAAGAGAAGGATCCCTAGGCCCTTTTCCTGTTTTAGATTTTCCTCTTGAGAGATGGACACATAGTTCTGTTATGTCACGAAGTGGGGGTTGAGAAATATCTCCTTTCCCCATCATGTTTAAAATATCTATCCATTCATCTCTAATGGCTTTTAATAAGAGGGCTTTCAAGGTTTCATCATCTAAGTTGCTCATCTTTTCTCTTTTCAAGTTGTATTGAAATCTTTCAAGTAAGTCTTCCAAATTTTCATCTTCTTTCTGCATCATTTTGAATACCTCATCCTTGTGATTGGTGGGCATACAATAGTCCAAGTATCTATCCAAAAATGTTTGTTTCATATCATTCCAAGTCCTAATAGATTGAGTATCTAATCCCATGAACCATTTCAAAGCAGCTCCCTTCAAAGTTGAAGGAAACAGTTTGAGTTTTTGAGAGTCTTCCATATAGTCATAGGTTCGGCACACGACTTCAAACTCAAACAGAAATGTTTCAAGATCCTCACTTCGCAATCCATAAAAGTTAGGGAGAACAGATGGTGAGATATTTTTCATCGTTGTATGAGTTTCCTCATCAACTATAGGGAATCCAAACAAGTTGTCTCCCTCCCTATTTCTACCATTATTTCCTTCACCATTGTTGTCTCCATTGTTTCCTCCTCTTCTACCTCTACCTCTACCTCCATCTATTACTTCCTCTGCCATGATAGTTTCTTTAGAGTCCTTAAATTCCTCTAGTTCTTCTACCAAGGGAGGATGAGAGAGATTCTCTTTGTTTTCTAAATGGGATTGAGTAGATGGTATAGGAGAATCCTCTAATTCAGCTGCTCCTTGAGTTCCAAAAATCTTAAGGCTAGGGGTAGATGGTGGTGAATCTGGTCTATGCCTTGAAGAATATGGAGTTGTGAAAATCGAACTCTTGGCTTTAGCTATAAACCTTCCCCTAGAATCTCTTGCTCTATGCATGTCATTTTTTTATTTTTTAAAAATTTGGGCTAATAATTCTCTTTCTGATCTTCCAGATCACACTAGGTGCAAGAAGAGAGCATACTTAAGAAATTACTAAACCAATAACTCCCTTTTCTGATCCTCCAGATCACACTAGGTGCAAGAGGAGAGCATACTTCAAGAAGTTATCAAGTTTTCCCTTCTTTTATGATTTTGTGTTTTTTTTTTAAAGAAATTGGCTACCTAGTTACACTTCCCCGGCAACGGCGCCAAAATGTTTGGTCAATTTAGTGTGTCCTAAATTGCTGCATTTAATTTGTCAATCCGGGATTCGTAAGCTGATGAAGTGCGGCGCACTATATGTGCAAGATAACCTTTTTCTTAACTTTTGTCGTTTTTGGTTTTCTAAGGTGAGATGGAAATTCTAAAATGAAAAGCAAGTATGGTTATGTTTGTTCAAGGAAATAATATCCTCTATAATGATTTACCAACTTGAAACTCAAAAAGGAATTTGAAACTTACAATGACAAAACTTGAAAAGAAATGAAAATGTGCTGCTGAAATGAAAAGGTGCTGCTAGTCTAATAAATCAAAACAGTGAACTAGTGAGCATGAAACCAAACTATTCTTGCTGCTGTCTAAACACAAAATAAATTATGCTGAAAGAAATCCAAAAGTTGCAATAAAGTAAATCTAAATCAATTTACATCAACTTGTCTTCCGATCCCTCATCATTAGTCCAGCTATGATTTTCGGAAGTAACCATAAACAACTTGAGTAACTGATATCTAACTTGCAGAAAGTAAACTAATATCAAACCACACATTCATAATTCAATCCCTCACCATCAGTCCAGCTGTGGCTTTCGGAGGTAACTCAAGATGTCATGCACAATTTAATATTTCTAACTTGCAGAAAGGAAACTAATATCAAACTACACATCCATAATTCAATCCCTCACCATCAGTCCAGCTGTGGCTTTCGGAGGCAACTGAAGATGTTATGCACAATTTAATATTTCTAACTTGCAGAAAGGAAACTAATATCAAACTACACATCCATAATTCAATCCCTCACCATCAGTCCAGCTGTGGCTTTCGGAGGCAACCGAAGATGTTATGAGCAGTTTAATATATCTAAATTTAACTACTGAAGCAAATAAACAAAACTGAATTAAACAAAGCAAAACTGAAATTGAACGGAAACTAAGAAAATCAAATTAGTAGCAGAACAATGTTAATTCCATGTCATTAGTCAAAAAGCTATTCAAATGCCCGGGCTGCCTATCTATAACCTGAAACAAGAACACTAATCAGTGATTAACAACATAAAACATGAAAGACAGAAGTAAAATGGAAAGCATGAAAGTTTATAAACATAAATGAAGTAAATGAAAAATGCAATGTATAAACATGTGAATGGATTATGGTACAATGAGCTTTAAAGAAATGAAATAAGAACTATACAATAATGCACATAACCTCAGCTGAGCAGGGGCCCTCTACACCAGCCTTGGCAACAACCTCAAGTACGAATTACGTTAAAAAACGTCTTCTTATATTAAAAATGCAATATAATAAAGAAGGTAGTATTATCAAGACAAAGGCAACAGAATTTCCATTACGTATGCACTAATAAAAGATAAGAGAGACTAACATAGACTAATCTAATATGTGTATACAAATGCGATATTTATAACAAAAGAAATATAACTGATTCCTAAAGTTTATGCTGATGGAGAACACGTAGACCGTTACGTCCACAGATCTAGGATCATGGCCGTATTGAAAAGTAAATCTATGAGGAGTGGATGTTTGAATTCAGCTATGGAGCTGTGTACAGATGTTGATTTGTCCTCCACAACTCAGAAATGGCCATATGAACCTTCACGTGACACGAAACAGAGTCCTGTCACCGTGGGACTCTACGGTTGACTCCATTTGGACACATTTGACCGCAGCCTCTTTAGATGAATTTGCTCGAGCCAATAGGACACGATCCATGTCCACATCATTTCAGACTTGCCCATGTGGCTCGTTTTTCCTGTAGACACCTGTAACATAGAGTTTCACAAAATGGCTGCGGAAAGTTGCAGCAGCTGCGGAAAGTGGCAAGATTTCGCAGCTAAATGAACAAAATCTAAATCAAACAGCAGACACAAAAATATAGTTAAAAACCATATTAGATGCTCTTTTGCAATTAACATACAATGATATTGACAACTTGGGAGGTTCAGGTGAGGAAGGTATAGAAAAGTATGGAAAAGATGCAAAGATTTGAGACCTCACAAGAGGCTTGTCCCATCCCCCGACAGCTTTTTCGAGACGTGTTCACAGACCCTCCGAAGGAGAATTCACTGGCCAAAGCCAGGCGTTGTACTCTTCCTTTGATGAATTAATGATAAGCGGCTATTGGTTATGGTTCCACTCTTGTTCTTGATTATGATCATGAGTTATGTCTTCTCCGACTGACATATAGTTGTATATACTGGATTTTACGCTTGCGTTTGTTGTGTTTCTTGCGTGTGCAGGTGTTCGATCACGGAGATCGTGAGGATTGTGATCTGCCGGAGTTAAATAACGGGAGCGCTACTTTCTCTATAAGCGACAACGTTGGATTCCAGGTAAGCCTTCATCGCTAGTTGGTTTATCTGCAATTAGGAACTTGCACTATAGCGTGTTCGATTGTTGCTAGACCTGGTCTGGGCTAGTAGGGATCGCCTCTGTCCGCAGAGGGGATTAACCTCTTCAAAAATTTGGCGACTCCGCTGGGGACTCAGCTTGTTGTTTGCTTTGTAAGCTATAGACGGAGCCTGAAGTTAGCCAGATAGCCTTCGAAACGCTCTTGCTCTGCAATTGCAAAGTAGATCAAAGCTGCTTCAGTCAATCTCCGGTTTAGTTTGTAAACCAAACACTTGGAGTATTGTCAGTTTCCTTTTCGGGTTGATTCTGATTCTCGCGGCAAGCAAGCCTCGTCATGAAGCTGGTCGGCTTTCAGAGCTTGCCGGATGTACAGCTTCGATCTTCACGGTTTCCATTTCTGATTTCTCTTTTTTATTTTTCCATAGCAAACTTGACTCATGCGGTTTTTAATGTTCCTAGCTAGCCGCGCCAATTAGCGCAGTTGCTATTACCCATCTAACTCGTTTCCGCGCGGCTTCGCCACAACGCGCCAATCCTGAAGGTGCTAGGGTTTGCTCTGTTCTGAGCTTTCTGAGCTTGATCTGTGATTTTGGTTTCTTTTTTACGACTGCTTGAGTGTTCTGAGCCTTGTTTGACTGACTGTGACCTTCATCCTTTGGTTGTTTGCCCGTTTCTATCGATTTTACATTCTAGCCCTGGGGCATCTAGGTGCTATTGTGTGTCGAGCCTTCTGTGGGAGTTTTTGGTTTCTATCTGTCCAGTCAACTTTGTGATTGCTTCTTTGCATTCGTTTGGTGGTTGTCTATCATTTTATTGCGTTATTTGAGTGATTGGCTTCTTCTTCATTCGAATTCCGCTTTGTCTCGCTTTGAGCCTAGATTACATGGTTCATTTGAGTCTTGGAGATTCTGCTTGAAGTGGTGAGTCTGGTCTTGGTTGGGAGAAATTCTTTTTTTTTTTCATTTTCAGGCATTGGCGCTTGTTGTCAGTTAGCAACCCGCGCCAATTGGCCATTTGCGCTAGTTGTCAGTGTGAAAGTCGCGCCAGTTGGCGCTAGTTTTCAATGTACAAGTCGAGCCAATTTCAGGGTGTATGAAAATTGAGATTTTTTCCCTTAATCCTTCACCAGTGTGTCTTTCCCTTCCGGTCTTTTCACTGTATGAGCATAGATTACATTGCTCATTGTTTGAAATGTCTTCTTTCCATGATTTTTTGATGTAAAAGGGAATGAATGCCTTGTTTTGATCTCATGCTTTGGAAGTCCTCTTTGTGTTTGACCTCATATGTCTTGTCAACTTTTGAGGAATTTTGTTACAAAGTGTTTTGAAACAACGATTGCATTCTTAGTGTTTGATTACATCCTTTTTGCATTCATCCTTCCATTAAGAAGATTTGCGTTCTTTTAGTTTTCGTCTCATAGTTTGCTTTTCGTTAAAATGCATTAGATCACATTGCATTGAAAAGTATTTTTTGAGATCCATCATTGAACTTAGATTACATTGTTTAATGATTGAAAACTAGAAATCGCTTTGAGTGCATTCTCTTTCATTAAAAGCATGCATTAAGTAGATTCTCATTTCATCGAAAAATGCATTGAGTGCATTCTTATCATTTGAAAAGGAAAGGAAATTGTGCATAGATTACAATGGCATAGTTTTTGAAAAAGAGGATTTTGCATAGATTACATTGCATTATTCGCATCGTTGAATGTTTGAAATTACTTTTGGATAGTGAAAGTCATCTAGTTTGGAAAAGTTTCATTTTCAGTGTTGTTGTTTGTTGCATCATTGTTTGAAGCTCTTCCCTTAACTAGATAGCATTCATCGAATTGAAAAGTTTTCTTTTCTCATATAGCTGCATACAGGAGATTGTCATATGACATACGGTAGGGCCTTGAAACCGAAACATAATTGAAGATCAACCTTAAAATTTACTCAATTTACCTAAGGAAGCATTGAAACATTAACGAAATATTTAGAGGTCTAGGCTAGAGACGTGTTCCGGCGTCTTTAAACCTAGTAGCTGTCGTTCGCCTTTTGGCTTTAGACAGCGCTAGTACGGACTTGTGCTCCCCGTACCGTTGCGTATATAAAGGGAGACCCCTCTAGGTTTTCAATCCTTTATCCACAGGAAGCTGAGTCTGCCGCCCTATACCCATGATACACCGAACACAGCATTCGGGGAGACTACCTGCACGTACGGAAAGTCCTTGGTCGATTTCTGTTTCATTATTGAAACCAAGGTGTATATTGTAGTTCACGGATATTTGGTACACCCTTTGTGCCTAGTTTTTTCCTGAGCAGTCATTTGGTCTTTTCTGACTCCCTAAACTTGAAAAGACCGTCAAGCGCTTGTCCTTTCACGCTTGTGTCAACTATGAAAGAGATAGAGTCATCTTTTTATCGTTTCTCGACTCTTAAAACATGAAACGGTAGAATTTCTTACTTTCCAATGTGGTAAAATTAATCGCCCACGATTACACGCCTGCTTAGATATTGCTTGTTGACCGTTTGATCGTGTGTCTTAACTCGTTTTCAGCCCGTGTGTGCTTTTGAGTTTTGATGGCAACCTTTTCAGAGTTCACCAACCAAGGAATCCCCTCAGAAGGGAATCCTGGTCATTTTCCTCCTTTTGGAAATGTTGGTGCTCCTTACATGGCGACGTTGTCCCTTCCTGGGTTAACTGTTGGGTTGCCTGTTTGGTTGTTCTCAACCTCTGTTGTCCCGAATGTCTCCACTACTGTTCAATCAATTCCTCCACCTGAACAACCTCATGTTGATTCCAGGGTGGACCTCTCCCCTTCTTCGCCTGTTTCTGCGTCCTCCTCTTCTACTTCGCCTGGTGAAAGTCTGGATTCAAGTAACCAGGTGGCTAAGAAGAAGAAGAAGAAGACAAAGAAGAAGAATTCTGATAAGCGAGAGGCTAAATGTACAGCTACTGCCTCCGAGATATCTCCTCTTGATAAACCTTCCAACCCTCCACGAAAAGTCAAGTTCCCTTGCCTGTTGTGCACGGGAGACCATCTTCTTCGAGACTGCCCTAGCATTCCCAAGGTGCTCGAAGTATGGTCCAACGGCCACCCACCATTGCCTTTGGCTTCCGGGAGTCAAGTTGGGGGCACGTCTTCAGCTGCTGTTGATAAGAACTCTAAGAAGCAGGGTAAGATCACCAATCCCTGTAAGTTGTGTGAAGGGCACCATGCCATTCACCTTTGTCCTTATATGGATGAAGCCAAACGAGTTTTGGGCAACCCGACCGGTTCTACACCACGCCTTCCACCTGGTTATAATCGGCTTTCTTTGAGTCCTCCGCCAGCTGATCCTATGATAGGCCCTCCGACCCTCCACGGAAAGTCAAGTTCCCATGCATGTTGTGCACGGGAGACCATCTGCTTCGAGACTGCCCTGGCATTCCCAAGGTGCTTGAAGCATGGTCCAACGGTCGACCACCTTTGTCTTTGACTTCCGGGAGCAAGTTTGGGGGCACATCTTCGACTGGTGCTGATAAGGCTCCTAAGAAGCAGGGTAAGATCACCGATCCCTGTAAGTTGTGTGAAGAGCACCATGCTATTCACCTTTGTCCTTATATGGATGAAGCCAAGCGAGTCTTGGACAACCCGACTGTTTCTACACCATGCCTCCCGGCTGGTTATAAACAGCTTTCTTTGAGTCTTCCACCTACTGATGCCGTGATTGGTCAAGAGTCATCCTTGGTCGATCCCACTCCCCCAGAAATTCAAATCCACGAATCCGTCCTTGACCAACCATTGGTCGTCGGATCGGTTGAACTGGCCCCGTCTGCGGTGCACCAGGTCTTTTCTGTCGAGAGTGGATCTCATAACCCTCATGTGCTTCTGGTTTCTTCAGATTCTTCAGATTTGGAGAAAGATTCTCCTGTCCATGTGTTTCAAGAAGTTGCTCCTCCGCCTCCCATGATGGAGGCTCCGGAGGATATCCCTCCCGCCTTCGAGATGGAGGTTATGGAGGATGCTTCTTCTTCCGTAACATCAGGGGAAGACCTTCGCATGTCGATGGTAGCCCCTCCGAGTAGTTTGGTCGCTTCCTTTGATTGGAACCGATTTGCAGGATTTCGCCTTCCGTCTTATGTGCCTTTCGAGATCACAGTACAGGCTCTTGGTCTGGTTGTACCCAACACCATTATAGACGAAGGTGCCTCTGTTAGTATTCTGTCTTCAACTACCTGGCAAGCTTTCGGTTCGCCGCCGCTTGCGCCTGTTACGCAGAATCTGTTGACATTCAATAGAAGAACCAGTCAACCGTTGGGGATCCTTCCAAGGTTACCCGTTACTTTGGGAGGTAAAACTTTCCATATGGACGTGATGGTTGTTCCAGGCCCCTTGGATTTCAATCTGCTTTTGGGGCGCGATTACACCTATGCCATGGGAGCGCTTGTCTCCTCCCTCTTTCGCGTGATGTGCTTTCCACATGAAGGACGGATCGTGACCATTGATCAACTTTCGTTCTTTGGTCCTAACGTGGCAGCTGGTCCGCCATCACCCCCTCCTGGTTTCTATCCACCCGTTGTATCTGCTCCACCGCAGGTCAACTATGTGGCTACTTACCCCGTGCCTGTGCTCAGTGATGATGCCGTTGTGCATAATGTGCTGGGGGCATTGGGTCCTGACTTCCAGGATGATTTCCTCCCATCTGGTGTGGAACTCTTGGAAGCAATGACTTCTTGTTCATTATGATGAAGTCGGTCGGAGCACAGTTCCTTGTTTTGTGTCAAGCTCCTTAAAAAATGAAACAAGGTTGTCGGAGCACAGTTCCTTGTCTTGTGTCAAGCTCCTTAAAAAATGAAACAAGGTCGTCGGAGCATAGTTCCTTGTCTTGTGTCAAGCTCTTAAAAAAATGAAACAAGGTTTCTCGGAGCACAGTTCCTTGTCTTGTGTCAAGCTCCTTAAAAAATGAAACAAGGTTGTCGGAGCAGAGTTCCTTGTCTTGTGTCAAGCTCCTTAAAAAATGAAACAAGGTCGTCGGAGCATAGTTCCTTGTCTTGTGTCAAGCTCCTTAAAAAATGAAACAAGGGTGTCCGAGGATAGTTCTTTTAATGTGTCAACCTCGTTAAAATAATGAAACACGTTCCTGTTCAAGTCTTTGATCAGATCTCGTAAAATCCCAGTCGAGTCTTTCTTAGATCTCGTAACTTGAACCTTCACTCCATCTGCCTTTCATATGGACTGAAGCTTGGGGGGCATGTACCTCGAATTGAGTCACCATGCTGGGGGCATGCTTACTTTTCAAGCATAGTTTGTTTCCGTTTCAAGCTTGTGTAAAAATGAAACTGGTTTCAAGCATAGTTTATCTTTGTTTCAAGCTTGTGTAAAAATGAAACCATTCTTATTTTACCTCTTGTGATTGCCATTTTATCAGCCTATTTCTGCCAGATGAGCCTTGGTTTTCTTACTCCATTGTCACTATCTGCTTGGCCGATCATATGCCTTCACTTGGTTGTTTTACCCGTTCCTGAGGAACCGCTGCTATGAGTGGTCTTGTTAGCCAGCCTCTCGACCTTTATTTGTTCAGAGTAGTTCCACCATTACCGGAACCAGTTGCTACCCTTTTATACCACTCGTTCCTCCAGGAGGAGTCATCTTTCAGCTCTTTTTTGACTCCCTAAATATGAAAAGATTGTCGAGGCCCTTGTCGTTTCGATCTCGTTAAAATGGACACGAATCGACATCCACCCAGTATAAGTTTAACCCTTTTTCGGGCTGGGATGGATTGATTACGAAAAAGGAATACCCTAGCCTATTGCGACTAGGAGGTTTTCCCAGATATTGTTTTCTACCTTTTCGGATCTGGGGAACTATTTACGAAAAGGGACTTGTGGAGTTTTCTTTTCCGCTGTCTTTTCAAACTCTCTAAACATGAAAAGACGCTGAGTTCTTCCTTTGTCAGACTCGTTAAACCCTGATGACATCGGATCCAGTCGAAATGACGTTATTCGAGTCACTCCTTCCTAGGGCTCGTTAAATGTACTAGGATGGATTCGCCCGAAGGGTGGACTTATATGACAAGAATATGGTATCCTCTTCAAGCTTGTGTAAAAATAAAGAGGTACTCACCAAGATGGTGGGGAAAAATGGAACCATCGTCGTTGTCGTCGGCAGTATGTCGCTCTTGAACATGGCACTTGTCTGCCTTCGTGTCGGGTTGGGGACATCTCATCTCGCTGCTTCACTTTGCTTCCATGGGTTTGGGTAATCTCTTTTGACCTCTCATCTGTTCACTGCCTCGTCGCCATGACCTTTGATCCGTTGATGTCAAATACTGCCAAGTCCATTGTCGTGTCGTTCATATGTTCAAGAGAAGTTGGCCTCTGCAAATATCAACCTTCCTCTGTTTCTCATATGATCCTGATTCGCAACAAACATTATGTTCCTCTGTCTCGTGTCGATGATGTGGGAATCATTATGGCCCACCTTCGATCAAGATCACTTCCTGTCGACTTCAACTCATTATCCAGGAAGTTGGTTTAGAGACTCCTGATGGTACCTTGGAGCCTGCATGCCTCAATGGCAGGTTCGTCGCATTCGACGTGAGGTTTTCATCATTGGCCTCCGATCAAATGATTCTGCGGGTGTTCGACGTCAGCTCATTTATTCGCACGCCGTAGATTGTACCTATAGTACCCTGAGGACCATTGTCATTATTGGTGGTTTCTCTCGCGTCTGTTAACAGCTTTCATCATTGGCTGGTAATCAGACGATGTTCTTGCATGTTCGACATCAGCTCACACATTCACATGCTCGAACTTGTACTTGTTTGGGTCGAGATGGAGCGCAAGACCCTGGATTGTGTCTGTTGTAATCCAGGCCGCGATTGTGGATTATTGTCATTATGTACATGACTCAATGATTGGATGGCTGCGACCATACCTGAGTCTATTTGTTTGATCTTAGTTGGATGGCTGCGCCCATACCCTAGATCCGGATTATAGCATACTCTGTTCGGATGGCCGCGTCCATACCATATATATACATCATGTACTTGAGATATCAGTTGTATCTTTCTGTGCAGGTTTTCCGACGGCGGGCCTTCAGTTGGACATGTTCTCGTAAAGCATTTCACCCCTCTCTCTCTCGGGCCTCATGCTTTAGGGGGCATCTCTTACACAGTAATTTGTCACCGTCCCTACCATTCCCCGTCCCGCACAATGGAGGACCCATTATGTGACCTGTGAACACTGTCATGCCTTGAAAACATCATCAATGCATCCCTCTGAGTATGAGCTTCATTTCCCCTTCAGACATCTCCTTGCAAAATCCATGAAAAACAGCTCTTTTTGCATTGGCGCGGGTAGACAGTTCAGTGCTCGCGCCAATCAGGGAAATCCTGTAAAGAGGTCGCGCCACTTGGCGCTCTGTCATAGAGCAGCAATCGCGCCACCCATTTTAGGGACTGTATTTTAAATATGGATGGCGGAAGTTGAGTTCAAACAAACTCACAACCATTGCCTATCTTGAGTTGGGAGGTTTGGCTGCGGGAGTTCTATGGAAGGGAAGTGGTTTTGCCACCTTCTATGGAACATTCCTTGTTGATAGGGCCAATCCCATAATAATAGGGATCCCAACTCCCTCCTTCCCCATCTATAAAAGCTTGCTCAGATCCATGGCAAGCTAGTCTTGAAGTGCTGAAGCTTTGCATCTCTCTATTCCCAAGTGCCTTTGTGCTGTAAAGAATCCCTTCTTTCCCTTAAGGCCCATTCAAGCGAGGAGACCATTGTTACGAGACTCTGGAGAGGTTTCCCTTTCCTTGGCGAGCTTTGCGAGACGTGGACAACCGGAGACCCGTTCGAAGGAAGTCGCGACGTCAGAACTTGGTTGTAACTTCTATTCGTTTATCACTTTAATAGATGACTATGATTATGGTTCCACTCCTTTTTCTATCATGTTAATGCGAGTAATATCTTTTCCGACCGATGTTTAGTTACGTATGCTGGTTCCTATGCATGTATCTGTTCGTTTCTTCTGTGTGCAGGTGTTCATCCACGGAGATCGTGGAAGGATTGTGATCTGCCAGGGCCGAAGGACGGGGACATCTCTTCTTCAGATCTAGCGTTGGAATCCAGGTAGGCTCTTATCCCAAGTCTTTCATTCGTAACTAGGAGCTTGCGTCATAGCATTGTTTGTTTGTTGCTAGACCCCTGCTGGGCTAGTAGGGATCGCCTCTGTCTGCAGAGGGGATTTAACTCCTCAACAACGCCTCTTCGGGTGTACTCATGCCAAGTACTCTACGAGGACAACGGTTTTGCACATAAACCGCAGTGTTGCATGCCTCAGCCCACAAGTGTATGGGAAGGCCCTGATCATGCAACATCGCCCGTGCAACACCCACGATCGTTCTGTTCTCTCTCTCTCCGTGACCCCATTCTGCTGTGGGTTATGAGGTTCTATGAGTTATCTTCAAATTCCTTCTTTGCTACAACAGTCTTTGAATTTGCCAGATATGTATTCACCACCATTATCGCTCCTTAGAGCTTTCACCTGCTTCCCCGACTCTTTCTCAACCAATGCCTTGAACTCACAGAACTTTGAGTATGTCTCACTCTTCTTCTGCATGAAGAAGATCCAGCACTTATGAGAAAAGTCATCAACAAATATCACATAATACCTATGCTTTGCTGTTGAAGCAACCAAGAAAGGTCCACACATTTCTGTGTGAATTATCTCAAGGATCATCGAAGCACGACTATCCTTCTCATGAAAAGCGATCTTCACAAATTTTCCCAAAGTACATCCCTTGCACTGATTTGACTGCGCAAGTGTACCTTTGGGAAGCTCGGTAGAAATCTATTGCAAAATATTCAATGCGCCATGGTGAAGATGGCCCAATCTCCTGTGCCACAATTTGCCCTCATCTCAGCTCACCACTCCTTCTACTTTGCTTGCCATTGCTACGCAACCATCTACCTGCAATTGATAATTATTCTTAACTCGAATCCCTATCCTCCTGGTTTGACTAGTTGTTTTATGGTGCAGGAAAGCTTTTCCCTCGCTAAAAACAACATCATAACCCTTGTCTTCCAACATCGCCATGGAGATCAGATTCTTCTTCAATCCTGGAACATGCATGACATCCTTCAAGATGAAAGGTTTACCAGAATCCCTCTCAAAGGAAATGGTCTTGATACCAGTCGCATTGTATCTACCATCATCACCCATCTCGATGTGCACTCCAAGATCCTTTTCCTCTAGATCACTAAACAAATCTTTGTCTCTGGTCATATGGAAAGACGCACCACTGTCAAGAAACCACACCAATCCCATCACACTTGAAACCAAGCATGCAATCAAAGAAAAATCCAGCTTAAACTGCGAGGCTAAGGCCTCTTCAGTTGCAGATCCAACAACCTGCTTATTATTCTTCTTCTGTGGACAATTAGTGGCGAAATGCCTGTGCTGGTGACAGTGAAAACACTTCACATTGGAAAAATCCTACTTCTTGCATTTAGCTTCGGATTTGGAAGATTTATTCCATTTTCCTTTCTGAGCTTTGGTAGCCAAAGCGCAATTTTCTTCATCTTCATTCTTTGATGAAGATCCATCCCTGGTACCCCGCCTTATCTCCTCCTGCACAAGATCCGACCAAAGTCGCTCCCATCCTGGCAATTTCTCCTGTCCATTGACAGAGTCTTCATAGCTATGCCAACTCTTCAGAAGCCCAAGGAGAGCCAAGCTCACCAAGTCTTCTTCATCAACAGTATCCCCCACACTTCCCAGCTCATCGTTGCAGTGGACAAACTTCGTGAGGTATTTTGGTATACTATCGCCTTTCTCCATTTTTATTTTTCTGGGCTTGTCTTTAAGCGCCAACTTCCTCTGGTCACTTCTGCTTAGGAACAAGTTTGTCATAGCCTTCCACATTAAGAATGGAGTGGCTTTCCTGTGAAGGCTAGACACAATGTGTTCCTTCACACCTTCCAACAGAATCCCTCGACACTTTGCTACCTTCTTTTGCCATGCGTCAAGTGCGGCTACATTGCTAGAAGCAAACTTCAGAATATCAACATCTATGAACTCCTTCAACCCATTATCATCCAGCACTGCCTCCATCCTGTCCTTCCATGATATGTAATTCGAGCTCCCATCAAGGGCACACTCCAATCACAATCCGTTGAAATACATTTCAATGAATGCTCAACTTCGACACCAAGAAAACACTGCAGCAAATTCGAATTCCACCAGCACAAAAATCAACTGCTTCAATAATTGCAGTCTCCTCCAATGATCAATACTTCTCTGATACCATGTAGAAATTATATAACTTATGTGTTATATATCCAAGATTCTCCTGATCTCACACTATTTTAGCTTCATGCAAAATACAAAATCTATTCCACCATTGATCATTTGCGGAAATTAAATCAAGATTGCAATGCACACATGAAACAATAAAAATTCACACACATTTAACACAGTTGTTTAACGGGAAAGCCTGAAGCTGAAAACCCCAACCATATGTATATAATATATGTCATAGAGATCATGTAACAATCCTCATATAAAGCTGATCATATCAAGTTCTCAGTACAATACAATCGCTACACACTAATCAGGCCCGATCTTGCAAATCCATGCACCAATCTTTGCCACCTACTAGCCTGCCTCTACTACGCAATCCCTGCTAAATAATGGCTCTGAATGAACTTGAATTACTCCAGCCATGCTCACACAATCCTCATTGGCATCTCCACTAAGTTTTGGATGCAATTTATGCATCACTATAGTCACAACTGATAGTCACACTTGCTCTTTCACCTATCTCTCCACTGGTCTCCACTGAAACTGCCATGCACTGTAGTTAACTGATGTATTCTTTAGTTGATTAATGAGTTATTATTTGTGAATTAATTAACTAATTAATTCACTCCACTCTCACTAGTGTATCAATCAATTAGACTAGATACAACTTGCTCAACTGAGTCTAACTGAGTTAAACTAAACACAACTCCATAACTACTTCTTCCAACTGTGTCAAAAAATCTGCCACTTGAGTTCTAACTGAGTCCTCCATGCAATAGCTCAAGTAAACCCTTAGGAATACCGTAATTCCATCTATCAGCTGCTATGCCACATCTGTGCACTTAACTGAAGTGCTCCAAGAGAATAAGATAATGTTTAGAGTCCAGCTATTATTAAGAGCTAATAATATTCGACATATCTATTTTTAGACTGGCAATCTAAAAATAGACTCCGCCCAATATGTCTAAAAATAGAAGTCCATATATTTTTCCAACTTGACCAACCATCCACAAATAACATCCTGCAACTTATAGAATATGATCGACATGTATAAAAATAGACATAGTCTAAAAATAGACTTTGCACCAAAAATAGCCTGCGGGCCCACTTAGTGAAGGCGACTCTTCTCACTAAGCTCATCATATTGTTGAATCTCAACACTTTTCATCAGGTGACTCTTTACCTCTTCCAGATCTAGTCATATTTCCTGCATTTCAAAAGATCCTCAACAGGGATCCACTCATCACATCTCATCAAGGAGGTTAGAAATACCCAAGTACTCAAATATACATGTAGGAGGTGTAGGCAATGGCTAGAAACAATGATCATAATAATCAGATCCATAAGTTAAAACAAGAGTAAAGACACAAAGAAAAATCAAGAGTCTAGGAGTACTTATCATTAATGAGAGGTGATCCTCTCCCTTTTGAATGAGCCTTTGAGTGTCATCCATAGACCATATAACAATTTTTCCTTCAATAAAATTTATCAATGACCAGGTCATCTAGTGACTATCCCATAAAATCAATCCCAAGTGCTTGAGCATCTTCATATTGACCATGCTAGGGTTTCATACATAAAATCTCAAGTCATTGCCATAAACTAGGTTTTCTCTCAAACCCTCACCATCAAACCGTTATGCACTAAATACCTAAGGTTTTCTTCATACCCTAGAATTATTTTAGGTCTCCACCATCCTCTTCTTACTTCCATCAAAAAGTGTCCCCATGGGGGTGATATCCATGGCTTTTCTTCAGCCCAACTCTGATACCAGGTTAATTTTTCCAAAGGGCTACATCGTTCTTTGCTTTGATAGTTTTGTTTCTTTCATAACATGATAAGTTCAACCCATATAATTATATCATTATTCAGATCTACATTATTAACCATGAACATATGCAAATATGTATAAATAATAATAACATTATCATCTATGCAGCAGAACATAATGAAATAAATGGAATAAAATAATGCACACATATAGACACCAAGATTGGTCCGAGACCAAGGTAAAACCCACTATGGGGAAAACCCTTGCAAATTCTTCTTCTTAGATCATCATCAAATGATTCAACAAACAAGAGTACAATTATCCATAGACCCATATCTTCATAATGCAGTAAAACAACTAAGACATGCATAATGTAACCATAAACATACTTCTGCACAGGCATCCTGATTCTGACAACTGTATTGCACTATTAATTCATGTAGCATATTGTTGAAAACTACTGTCACTGAGTAAAAAACTTCGGAGAACTGTAGATTCATCTTTGAGGGCATGATCTGCAATGGAAATATACTAAACATATCTGCAGATCTGTAGATCTACAACATCAAGAAACATGGAAAAAATAGATCAACAAATCCAACTGATATAAACATACAAATCCTAGATTTGAATCCAGGAGGCTATCAAAGACTGATAAAAAAAATCTGTGACGTAGCAGATGAAGTTTGGAAGCACTGCGCAAGAAACTAAATATGATATAACTCATATTTTCTCAGAAAAACCCTTAGCCATGACATCAAGACGCTCCACCCGTGATTATATATTCCTGGTTACTGGTAGGACATACTATGCTTGCGGCTCTGGCCCATATCAACTCGATCTAGCCTCAGAACCATAGATGCAACCTTGTCACATTCTGCCCACAAATATGGGAACTTGGCTCCTACCTTGCCATGCCGTGCCCACATATCTAGCCAGATTTTAGTATTTCTATGCCTGCAGTTATGGCCCAGAAGCCCTAGTTCAGTGCGAGCCTCTCGCCTGTGATTCTCTACCCTACGCGATCTTCTTCCATCAACCTGTGCGAACCAAAACATAATAGACGAACCAAGACAAAGAGTGCAAGAAGAAATTATCATGAGTGAATGTGTGAGAAAAAAATTGAGGTCGCTTCTATTTATGGCTTTTGTGAGGGACCGCTTCAGGCTTTGACTAAATCCACATGTGTTGAGGCCGACATATTACATTTCATTAATAAATAAAATAATTCATAATTTAACTTCTTCTTAAATGATTAGGGTGATCTATAGGTCTATTTTTGTCCTCTCGAAAAGAGGAATCTAATGAAATTATAATCTTGACCATCTGAGCTGTCTAAAATGGAATTTGACCGCAGTTGCATAATTTTAAGACTCCCTCTTAACCAGGGAGAATTGCACTTGCCAATATCTATTAATCGATCAATATGCCATTCTATTATCTTCATGCATCATCACATATTATCACTGATCATCTCTGTCATGTAGTCGTCATGCTGTGATCCTTCATCATTAACAATAATTAATGAACTGCTCATGCTTATTCCAAATTATCTAATGATTGTTGATGCTCATGTGAAGAACATTATCAGATCTAGAAGAATAAGATTTTTTCACCAAAGGGAGATTAGGCTACCACCCTTTATCCATCAGGCTACAACCTAGATTCTAGGACATCGAGCTTCTGCCCAAAGTATCATCATCACCATAGAGAATATCATTAAGGAGCACATATCAACCTGTAACAACATTATAGAGTACATCTCAACCCAGAATCTCATGGGGGAGCTATACCTCTACAATACCATATCTAGAAATAGGATATCCATCCATGTAGGGGAGCCCATCTCGACCTTGGTATCACATCGGGGAGCTTAATCTCAACCCATAACCACATAGGGTTATCTCAAACCATCCTATTTCCTATTGATATTCCCATCGATGACCCTAAATAGTCATGTGGTAGAAAACTTGTATCATAATCGACTTAGGTTGTACACCCAAAGTATACTCTCAACTCGTTGGCAAAATGAGGAGTAGTATTCCCAACACACCTTGCTTGAGGGTATGATGCAAACTGGGGTATATAGAACAGATAGGGGAGCAAAATCTCCAACCCTATGAATATAGGAAAGTAACCTATTGTACAGAGATCCCTCAACCCAAGGAGCCCTCCATCTCAATTCCTCATCTCGGGAGCTCAGATAGGGAGAGAGAATTTTCTAAGTGTCCTTGATCAACGCTCATCTCATAATACTCATATATGGAATCTGCTTGTCTCAATAGCAGCTGATTCCTGTTCATACAAGAAATCAAATCAAATTTTATGTTAGAACATACATAATCATGTAAATCACAACGATATATCATAATCATCCTCCCTCTCATAGAGGTGTCAATCACAAATGGATACCATAATCATCCTCCCTCTCAAGGAGGTTTTAATCACAAGCCTAAGATTGTCTTGAAAAACTGCACTGTCCCAAAATGTGGAGAGATCTCAGTCCAAAATATATGGTGTATCCATGTCTTATACAGATCATGCTCAGACAACTCTCTAAGGATCTTTTACATCGTGCCTCACAGCTAATCAAGCTCGCAGCATTGTACTCGACCTTGGTCATGTTATGGACCTCTCATCCAAGATATCATGGCATATATCATATTAAGGAAACACCCAAATGTGCTCATCAATATTAATCCCAGACATCATCAGTTAATTCATGCATCTACATATCGTGGGAGAAATATCTCAACCTTTAAAAGTAGAATGTTTAATGAAGATATTTCAAAAGATGTTTGGTTGAGATTCTGAATGAAGAAACTCAATCATGAATTTAATCATGTTCTATACACATCATATATGGATGGAAATATGGAGTATCATTGCTTCAATTAAATATTAGATGCCAAGTCAATTTCAACAACATTTGAACTTTAACCTAGAGAGTCCAAGGATTTACATTTCCCTTACACAAAGACATTTTTCAATAGTTTTTCAACATGGGATTTATTTCCCAATTTTCAGAAATTGATTCATCATGCCATGATACATCATTATGAGATTTAGAATTCATCTCCCTCTTTCTTATATTTTCAAATAACTATCAAATATGGAAAAATCTGAATCGGGGAGCTTGCATCACACAATGCTCACTGCAAGCATAATGCCTTACCAAGCCAATATAATTAAACTTACATAAATCAATGCCATGCCAATGAAGTCAGCTCATCAAAATTTAGAATCCAGATAAAAAATATTATCAAAGACATTGATTTCATAGTATTAATTCTTTCAACCAGGTGAAAAGTAGAGCTCATATCAAGTCTTGAATTTATTTTACTGTCAAGCCATCAATTTTGTCATTTAAAATGCCATTAAAATCCATTTACGTCACTTGATGCAAGTTCATACATCAAGGTTAAGTCATGCAGGTTCCACCTTCATACTGAATCACAACAACCATTGTGATAGGGAACAAGGAAACCAATACACAAACCATAATTATGAACACTCACATAAGACACTGAAGCTCACTATGCCCACATAGCATTGTCATTAGGGAAAATCAACAATCAATATATCAATTACAAATAAAGAGATCTATAATCCAAATAATTGCCTCAATCATCAATTCAAAGTTCTAAAACATCATGTCAAAGTTCCAAACACTGCTCATCTGTATCAATCAACCAAAATATGTAGCACAAACTTCAAACATAATAACATATTCATATGAATGTTTTGGTCACCTGCAAAGACAAGTTCGATTCAAACATACAATTTTTTCCCACTGACAGATATTATTGCTATTTGTAACACATCTTCAGAAATGTCATCTTCTAGGTGACCATATGATTTCATGCCTAATCCTTTATTTACTTTGATCAGAAATTTAACCCGATAACTTCATAAATCAGTTCACAATGGTAGGACATGTCAGAGATCTCTTGATCAGAGTAAAAAATGATTTCATGTACAAAAATTCAATTTTGTGTCTATCATGCATAGTCTTATTTATGGGTCTTCCTTTGTGCGAGTGAGGCTCAGACCTCTACTATAGATCAACAATTTCAGATACCCATAAATCATAGTAGAACATGTAATTTCATATCCATTCATGTCATCAACATGTCTTTACTGGATTCGTGCAACAACAAATCTGTTAGATCGTAAACACATATCTATCATGATCATCAACATAATTTCATCAATATTTCATCAAGGGCCTAACTTGAAAGATAAGGGAAATAGGCAGATGTGACAACACAATATTATGAACCTAATAACAATACATCAAGTTAGAGCATTTAATTTCACCATATGCTATAACCAAAGGTATTAAGAGATATAGAACATCAATGTCATTGATATACCTCTATCATCATGGTCATCAATACCATGCTTATCATGATCAATAAGATCAAGTTAGGTTATTCAATAAACCAACATAGTGCAATCTCTCTTTCCATTAGATTTCATCATGCTTATCACAATAATTCTCAATACCATGCCAATGAGGCAAACTTATATAAGAGATCCAACATGTCTTATGCATTTCAAGAGTTAAGAGTTTCATTTACTTGAGTCATAATCATGATCTGAAAAATAATAGATGTTAGGAAAACATCAAGTTATGGCACTATATCCAAGATCAACAATAAGTAGCCTCGTAGAGTCAAGAAGATCATCATGATCAAAATATTCAATACCAGGTGCACCATTTCATCATCAGAAACATAAATCCAAATCACTTTCATATGCATGCATGAGCCATTTGTGAAGGAGACATTCTTAAAATACCATGGGGCTAACCTAGCCATCCAATGTTAGCTGGAACATAAAATTAAAACAATATATTATGCATACCTTGTAGTATTCAAATACCTCTACACCTTCACATAGGCAGTTGAGTCACCCTTTTCATCAGGTGACTCTTTACCTCATCCATATCTAGTCATATTTCTTGCATTTCAAAATATCCTCAAGAGGGATCCACTTATCACATCTCATCAAGGAGGTTAGGAATATCTAGGTACTCAAATATGCTGGGTGTGGAGCCTGATTATCTTGTTTATTTTGTATCAAAAAATTGGACCCCTATACCCTAATGGGGTGGCAACGCCACCAGTAATTAAATGATACCTGGGGGGTCCAGGGGGGGCGGCTGCAAATTTATGGAGCCCCCCCCCCCCCTGGCGGAGGGTTTCGGGGGAAGCGCCCCCAAAGCTAAAAACATATGTAAAATTGCCTTGTAAAATTATAGTAATTTCTAGTCAATCTGGGCCGTTCATTAGGCGGATGATCTGATGGTAGAAGTTATTTTTATTTTAGGGTTTTTTTCCCTAGAAGGCAACCCCTCGCTTGTATGAGGGTATTGTATTGCGACTGTGTATTATATGTGTATTCTCAGAGAGAGAAACAGATAGGGAGATTGAGAGAGAGAACAAAGGATATTACAGTGGATCTACTGTAGGTTGTGTCTCTTCATTTTGATAGATAATATAAAGGAAGGATTGGCTGTTCGGGGTGGACGTAGCCCAAACTGGGTGAACCACGTATATCTATGTCTCTCTGGTTTTATGTGTTTTGTGTGCTTGTGTTTTCCGCATATTTTATGTGTTTCATTGCTCTGTAATATATAATATTCTAACAAATGGTATCAGAGCCGAAGGTCTATTTGGATGATAAACTCGCAGGAAAGAAGGGTTCCTAGATCGAGTGGGAGCAATGCCGGAAGATGGTAAATTTAGGGTCGAGAAATTTAATGGCCAAAACTTCCCACTGTGGAAGATGTAGATGGAAGATTATTTGTATCAAAAATATCTATACCTACCATTGAGCGGAAAAAAAAATAAGCCAACGACTATGACAGACGCAGAATGGGAAATTCTCGATAGAAAGGCACTTGGAACAATACGGTTGTGCTTCATGACGTCAGTAGCCTTCAATATTTTGAAGGAAACAACAACAGAGGGTTTGATTAAGGCGTTGGTGAAACTATATGAAAAAACCTCAGCCTCAAACAAGGTATTTCTTATGAAACATTTATTTAATATGAAGATGTCGGAAAGTGGATCTGTTGTAGACCATTTAAATGATTTTAATACAGTTACCAATCAGTTAAGTTCTGTAGGGGTAACCTTTGATGATGAAGTTAGGGCTCTTTTATTTCTATGCTTATTTCCAGAAAGATGGAATGGTTTAGTTATGGCCATTAGTAACTCTGTCTTTGGATATAGTACTTTAAAGTTTGATGATGTTGTCGGTGCTATCCTTAGTGAGAAAATGTGATGGAAAAACTCCGACGAGACATTGGGTAATGCTTTGACTACAGAGTCTAGGGGAAGAAAAATGGAAAGAGGAAAGAGCTCAGGATATCGCAGTAAATCAAGGAAAGGCAGATCCAAGTCCAGATCGGGGATAGTGTGCTAGAAATGCGGAAAGAAAGGGCACTTGAAGAAAGACTGTAGATCTCGAAAGGGAAAAGAAGGAGACACACAGCAAGAAAACAATCATGAAGAAAACGTGACAAGTGATGTGTTACAAGATGCTTTAATTATTTATTTCGAAAATGTTACTGATTCCTGGGTGGTAGATTCAGGGGCTTCATTCCATGCCACACCTGATAAGAAATATTTTCATGACTATGTTCAAGGATATTTTGGAGAAGTTCGTTGGAATGGGTAAATTTCTTGTAAAATAACAGAATGGAAACCGATGGCTATTAAAGGAGGTAAGGCATGTTCCAGATCTGAAGAAAAATATGATTTCAATAGGGCAGTTAGGCGGTGAAGGTTGTGTGACAACTTTCACAGATAAAACTTGGAAGGTCACCAAAGGAGCCCTGGTAATAGAAAAAGGATGAAAGGTTGGTACTTTATATTTATGCAATGGTATTTCTAACTCTGTTAATGCTTTAACTTCCAAAGGAGTAGATGCAACATTATGGAATCATAGGCTCGGACACATGAGTGAGAAGGGGATGAAGATTCTTCACTCAAGAAATTTGTTGCTGGGTTTGAAGAATGTTGATTTGGATTTCTGTGAGAATTGTATTTATGGAAAACAAAAGAGAGTCATATTTCTCAGATTTGGGAAAGAAAAGAAGAGCAAAAAATTAGAGTTTGTGCATAGAAATGTATGGGGACCTGCTCAGGTATCATCTCTTGGTGGCTCTCATTATTATGTTACTTTTATTGATGATGCAACTAGAAAAAACTTGGATTTATTGTATTCAGAATAAATCTGATGTATTTGATGCTTTCAAGAAATGAAAAACTTTGGTTGAGATTGAGACATGAAAGAAGTTGAGGTGTCTTAGATCAGACAATGGAGGTGAATATTGCAGCAAAGAGTTTGATAGGTACTGTTCAGAACATGGAATTTGCAGAGAGAAGACAGTTCCAAGAACACCACAAGAAAATGGTGTGTCAGAAAGGATGAAAAGAAAAATCATGGAGCATGCAAGGTGCATGAGATTGCATGCAGGATTTCCTTTACAATTTTGGGCAGATGCTGTAGATACTACTATTTATCTAATAAACAGAGGACCTTCAAGTTCCTTGGATGGTGGTATTCCAGAGGAAGCATGGACAGGTAAAAAGGTAAACTACTATTTTTTAAAGCCTTTTGGCTGTGAGGCCTTTGTCCATTTTAATAAAGAAAACAAAACAAAGCTTGAGGAAAAATCAAAGAAATGTACCTTTATTGGATAATAATGGTGTTAATGATTTTGGTTATCACTTATATGATTATGAAAATAAAAAATAATTAGGAGCAGAGATGTAATATTCAATGAAAAGGTCTTGTATAAGAATTAGTTGCAGGAAAAGAAACAGGAAAAAGAAAACAAAGAATACACAATTCTTGATGAGATCACAGAAAAAGTAAAGGTGTCTGAAAATAATAATAATCAACAGCCACAACAACAACAACAACCACCACAACAGCAACAGACACCTCAAACACCTGAAAGTGGTGTCAGAATATCTACTAGGATAAGTAGACCCCCTGAAAGATACTCTCCTTCATTATATTATTTATTGTTGACTGATTCTGGTGAACCCAAATGTTAAGAAGAAGTAATGCAGGTTGAAACCAGGAAGATGTGGGAGCTAGCCATGGAAGAAGAGATGGACTCCTTAATACATAAGCAGACTTGGGACTTAGTCAAGTTGCCTGCAGGTAAAACAAAATTGCAGAATAAATGGGTTTACAGGCTGAAGGAAGAAGATGGAGGAAAACAGAGGTACAAAGTTAGACTTTTGGTGAAGGGGTTCGCACAGAAGAAAGGTATTTATTTTGATGAAATATTTTCTCCTGTTGTTAAGATGACTTCAATCAGAACTATTTTAAGTCTTGTAGCAGTGAAATATTTTCATCTTGAACAGTTAGATGTAAAGACATCATTTCCCCATGGAGATTTGGAGGAAGAGATCTATATCCAGCAACCAGAAGGATATGAGGTCAAAGGGAAAGAAAAATTAGTGTGCAGGTTAAAGAAGAGCTTGTATGGCTTAAAACAGGCTACAAGGCAGTGGTATCTAAAATTTGACAAGTTTATGTTTGAACAAGGTTATACTAGATGTCACTTTGATCATTGTGTTTATCTAAAAAAGAAAAATGATGGCAACTATATTATACTGTTATTGTATGTAGATGACATGCTTGTTGTAGGGTCTAAAATGCAGGAAATAAATGTGCTCGAAAGAAAATTGGAAAATTCCTTTGCAATGAAGGATTTGGGAGTTGCAAAAAAAATCCTTGGTATGAGAATAACTAGAGACAAGAAAAATCGCAAATTAATATTGTCTCAGAATGAGTACATACAAAAGATGTTGAAAATATTTAATATGCAGAATGAAAAACCAGTTAGTACACCTTTTGCTAGCCATTTCAAACTCAGAAAGGAGATGTGCCCCAAGACCCAAGATGAAATGGATTATATGTCTAAAGTTCCATATGCATCAGCAGTTGGAAGCTTAATGTAGGTACATGAAAAATCTGTATGGATGGCAGTGAAATGGATTCTCAGATATTTGAGAGGCACCAAAAATCAAGCATTATGCTTTGGTGGTTCAAACATTTCTCTACAGGGATATGTTGATGCATATATGGCAGGTGACAGAGATAATAGGAGGAGCGCTACAGGGTATGTATTTACTATAGGTGGGACAAATATTAGTTGGGTTTCAAAAATCCAAAGTTTTGTTGCAATTTCAACAACAGAAGTAGAGTATGTTGCTGCTACAGAGGCTAGTAAGGAAATGATTTGGTTACATAGGTTTATGGATGAATTGGGTAAGAAGCATGATATGGGCACGTTATACAGTGATATCCAAAGTGACATTCATCTTGCAAAGAACTCAACATTTCATTCCAGGACTAAACACATACAACTCAAGTACCATTTCATACGGCCAGTGTTGGAAGATGGACAGTTGAAGCTGGAAAAGGTACACACTAGCCAGAATCCTGCAGATATGCTAACAAAAGTTGTAACCAGGGAGAAACTGAGAATATGCTCAGTTTCAATTGGTCTTCAACTATGATGATGAAGATGAGAAACAACCAGGTCCAAAGTGGAGTAATTTTCCAACAAATGAAGCAGTGGTGGAGTTGCTACAATCAGTCTCCAAGTGGGAGATTGTTGGGTGTGGAGCCTGATTATATTGTTTATTTTGTATCATAGTGTTGGACGCCTGTACCCTAATGGGGTGGCAACACCACCCGTAATTAAATGCTACCTATGGGGTCCAGGGGGTGGCAGCTGTGACTTTATGGAGCCCCCCCTTGGCGGGGGGTTTCAGGGGTAGCGCACCCGAAGCTAAAAACAGATGTAAAATTGCCTTGTAAAAGTATAGTAATTTCTAGTCAATCTGGGCCATTCATTAGGCAGATGATTTGATGGTAGAAGTTATGTTTAGTTTAGGGTTTTTTTCCCTAGAATAAAACCCCTCACTTGTATGAGGGTATTGTATTGCGGCTGTGTATTGTATGTGTATTCTCAAAGCGAGAAACATATAGGGAGATTGTGAGAGAGAACATAGGATATTATAGTGGATCTGCTATAGGTTGTGTCTCTTCATTTTGCTGGATAATAGAAAGGAAGGACTGGCTATTCAGGGTGGACATAGCCCAAACTGGGTGAACCACGTATATCTGTGTCTCTCTGGTTTTATGTGTTTTGTGTGCTTGTGTTTTCCACATATTTTATGTGTTTCATTGCTCTATAATATATAATATTCTAACAAAATATACATGCAGGAGGTGTAGGAAATGACTAGAAACAATGATCATAATAATCATATCCGTAAGTCAAAACAATAGTAAAGACACAAAGAAACATCAAGAGTATAGGAGTGTTTATCCTCAATGTGAGGTGATCCTCTCCCTCTTGAACCAACCTTCAAGAGTCATCCATAGACCATATAATAGTGTTGCATTCAATTAACTTTATCAACAACCATGTCATTTAGAGACTATCCCATAAAATCAATCCCAAGTGCTTGATCATATTTATATGGACCATGCTAGGGTTTCATACACCAAATCTCAAGTATTTACCATAAACTATATTTTCTCTCAAACCCTCACTATCAAACCCTTATGCACTAAATACCTAGCGTTTTCTTCATAACCTAGAATTATTTTAGGTATCCACCATCCTCTTCTTAATTCCATCAAAAAGTGTCTCAATGGGGGTGATATCCATGCATTTTCTTCAGCCCAATTATGATACCATGTTAATTTTTCCAAAGGGCTACGTCATTCTTTGCTTTGATAGTTGCATTTCTTCAATAACATGACAAGTTCACCCCATATCATTATATCATCATTCAGATCTACATTATTAACCATCAACATATGCAACTATGTAGACAGAACAATAACATCATCATTTATGCAATGAAACATAA
This sequence comes from Pinus albicaulis, assembly GCA_034641835.2. Taxonomy (NCBI): domain Eukaryota; kingdom Viridiplantae; phylum Streptophyta; class Pinopsida; order Pinales; family Pinaceae; genus Pinus; species Pinus albicaulis. The sequence continues at coordinate 1,142,424,220 of CM076579.1, read as the reverse complement.
GGAAAAAAATGGAAGAAAAACATGCACATATCTAGACACCAAGATTGGTCCGAGACTAGGGAAAAAATCACTATGGGGAAAACCCTTGCAAATTATTCTTCTTAGATCATCATCAAATGTATCAAAAAAAAATATTACAATGATCCATAGATCCATATATTCATAATGAAGTAAAATAACTATTTCATGCATAATATAAGCATAAACATACTTCTGCTGAGGGATCCTGATTCTTAGAACTATAATGCACTGTCACTTCCTGTAGCATACTGTTAAGCATTGCTGTCATGGAGTGAAAAACTTCAGAGAATAATAGATGCATCTTTGAGGGCCTGATATGTAGCAGAAATATACTGAACACATCTACAGATATGCAGATATACAACATCAAGGAACACATCACCAATAGATCACTAAATCCAATTGATATCAACTGACAAATCCTAGATCTGAATCTAGGAGGTTATCAAATACTGAACGCAAACATCTGCGACTGAGTGGATGAAGTCTGGAAGCATTGCACAAGTAACTAAAGATGGAATAACTCATATTTTCTTAGAGAAACCCTTAGCCGTGACCTCAATATGCTGTGCCCATGGCTATATCTTCCTGGCCTCTAGCAGGACACACTGTGCTTGTGGCTTTGGCCCAGATCAACTTGATATGGCCTCAAAACCCTAGCTTCGACCTTGTCATGCTCTGGCTGCAACTATGAAATCTTGGGTACTAAACTTACCACGCTGTGCCCGTGACTCTGGCCTAATTTCAGTAGTTCTGTGCCTGTGGGTATGGGCCCATAAGCCCTAGTTTAGTGCGAGCCTCTCGCCTGTGATTCTATACCCTGCGTGAGCTTCTTCCGTCGAACCTATGTGAACCAAAACACAACAGATGAACAAGACAAAGAGTGTAATAATAAAATATCATGAGTGAATGTGTGAGAATGAGATTGTGGTCGCTTCTATTTATAGCTTTTATGAGGGATCGCTTGGGGCTTTGACTAAATCCACATGTGTTGAGGCCGACCTTTTCCATTTCATTAATAAATAAAATAATTCATAATTTAACTTATGCTTAACCAATTGGGGTGATCTATAGGTCATTTTGGTCCTCTCAAAAAGATGAATGTAATGTAATTATAATATTGACCAACTGAGTTGTAGATAGAGGAATTTGACCGCAGTGACATAATTTTAATAGTGCCACTATGATATGACCTGATATCCTAGATCCATTTAAGGAAGTGGGGCATACAAATGAGACTTGATGACCACAAATGATATCCTAAAGGGAGTACATATCACCTAGGAGCTAAAGAAACACCCCAGGTGGTCAATCCCTGAGTTGGAACTTTTTTTCAATGACCTAGACTCCCAACCACACCCTTGACATTGCCTACATGCGGTTGAAGGACTCCAACTACACTCACAAACCTTTATCCATGTAGTTGTGACCTAAATTTCTTAGTTGAGTGCATGCGATCCCAAGTTCTGAGCCACAATTCTAGACTAGCCTCCAGATCCTTGCCAAGAACTGCTTGCAATTTCTGAGAATGATAAATGACATACTAACGATGCTAAACATACAAATCTTGAACAAGAAATTAACCTAACCAGGCCTAACCATGACAGTCATTTTGTCAAACATATAATGGAGATATGAGTTACAGGTCGTGCATGCATATTTGATCATTAAGGGTTTGTTTTCCCTTTGCTTGCTTTCTTTCTCCTCTTGGTGCTCTTCTATCTCTTTCTAAAACTAATTCCAAATAGGAATTGACAAAAGGCTCCAAATTGATCCTTTGATGCCTCTAATTTCTTCATTTTCCTTCATTTTTCCTTCAATTTCCTCTCATGAAAATTTGTGTCTCTTCATCTCCATTTTCTCCTATTTTCATTTATTTCATATATAAAATGCCAAATAATGTCTCTTTGCCTTTTCCAATTCCTTTTCCAATTTCCTTAGCCATAAATAAATCAAATGTGACACCCACTAGGATGTTTTTCCCAAAATTAAGCTTGGAATACATGTCCCATGACCGAGGTCTTATTATTTTTCCTTTATTAACCTTTATTACATGAAATTTTAACCAGGGGCTATTACACCTCACCCTTCAGAACAAATTTGGGATGCTTACATTAGGGAGGTTGGGGTTTTTTTGATTTAGTTATATGGCCCTGATAATTATTTTTCCATGGTCGAATTTCGGGCTGGAGGGTCTATTTATGGAACCCACCTAGATGAGGTTATAGAGGCTTTATTGACACACCTCCTTTTAGATGTTTTCTTAATTCACCAGTTTATGGTATGCTGTCCCAATTGATGGGCCTCCAAATTAGACACAAATTAAGGCCCACTTAACCTTTCTTAGGCACATAAAGGCTATATTAAATTTCTCCTTATAAAATTAATAATTTTTTTTTAGCTTTAATATGTTCATTAGGAAGGTTTAAAGATAATTGCATATTTGTGCTTAATATTATTTATTTTTGTATAATATTGTGAGAATATTGGGCAGATTATGAAGATTCAGAGGAGGAGATAATCTAGGGACTTGTCCCTAATACAGGATGGAAAAATATTGGATAATAAATTAACATGATATTATGAAATTATTGCACAAATCCTCGAGCTTCAGTGATTGAGAAAATCTAGGAATGTGCTCATTTTCATTTAATGTAGATTCCTAGTGTTGAGAACCAGATCCTATGATTTGAGGGATTTTGGAGGGTAAAACTTCCTCTTTTCAAGGAGAATGCTTCCTAATCACTTTTTATAAGTAAAAATTATACTTGGCCTCTAGGGGCATGCATTTCTTAGTATTCTTGTGGAGAAAACTTGTTATTTAACAACCCCACTTTCATTTCTAGCAAGGATGTACTTGGATTGATTCAAATAATGAAGTTGGGTGTCAGTTTTAGATTCTAAAGCTTGGTTTCCTTAATAGGAATATAAGTTTCCTTGGGCTTAGCCATGCCATGAGCCTCATATCCCTCTTTTACATTTTTTTAATTCCCTTTGAATGTATTTTTCACTTGCATCTCTTATTTCTACATTTAATATTCATGCTTATTTTGTTGTAGGCCATACAAGTTAAATGATTGAAGTGAGTTGTTTTATAGGTTATTTATAGATTCATAAGCATGATTCATCCTTAGAACAACTTTGAAAATTCATATTCATCATTGAGCTACTTGGATTGGTTTACTAGTTCACAAATCTAGAATTTTTGGAAGTCTCTTGTAGCAAGATAATAGTAATGCTATGCTATTTTTTAGCACATGTTAATGAGGATATTTTGAGCTGATTCCACTTTTATTGAGTCATAAAAAAAATTAAGTTAATAAAAAAAATTTCCCCTTGTATTTTTCACTAGATTAGGTTAGGGATTTGGTAGGTTAACTAGCTCACTAGTGCTTGAATTTCTAGTTTTTAGAGTAGTAATTTTATTCTATTTTTAAGCACGTGTTAACATGTGTATTTTGGAGTGATTCCACTTGGAATAGAGTCCTAGGAAATTTTACTTAATAATATTTTTTCCCATCTCATTTTAAATTTATTTACTTGGGAATTCGACAAGTTATCTCACCCTTGTAGCAAAACAAGGCCTCTTGTAGCACCTCCTGTAGCAATCTTGTAACTTGACCAGATATTCTCCAAAATATTGATTTTTGTATGTTGGGATTGAATTATGACCCCTACGATCTAAATGCATGATTTAGTAATACCAAAATACCTCTTAAGCCTTGCCTCTTATCCATTTCAATTCACCCCTGCAGTTTGGATTAGTGGACAGATTCATGACTTGAAGAGATAATGATGATTTTCATGATTACTTTGTGAAGCACCCTGTGAAATCTATTAAAAAAATCTATATTAAATGCAATGATTGAAGAACGATTTCATTTTTTTCATACATATTAATCTATGGTTTCCATTTCCAACATTGCTATTTCTATTGCATAGACTAAGCTTCCTTTTGATGTACTATAGGTTTATGTTTACAGTTCTACAAATAGGATTTATATTCAGGCAAAGTAGAATAACCTTTCCTTTTTACAAAAATAACTAGGATTTCCTTTTTGCAATAGTAATTAGGTTTCCTTTATGTAAATAGAGTAAAATTTCCATTTCTGCAATTAGTTTAGTCTTGGATTTCATGGCATTCACTTCATTACATCAGATCAATGAAAGAAGGACACATTGCATACTGCATATATAGTGCTAACACCTCTTAAGTTTGTACGGACCCAGGGTTGATAATTTAAGTTGATAGCCTCAAGGGTTGTGAAATTATTGTTGAAATACTAGGTCTCATCAACATAAATTATATATATGTGGACCAACTTGGAGACAATTTTTGAATAATGAGATCTCCTCTCTTAGAAGCTTTAGTGCTATCATTGTTTGTTGTTTATTGTTCTGCTAACATAATGTTTTTAGGGTTAGCACATGTTGAAGATTCCACCAAGAATTATGACTCGGGTACAAAATATGGTGGTTGGTCTTCAAGACATAGTCTTGAGGACATAAAGATTTGTTGGATAAGGAAGTATGTGACTCACTTGGGTCTGAGGTGTCGTAATACTACCAACCCTAGCCGAGGCTGAGGCTGAGAAAGGGAGATGACCAATGGAGTTTGAGACGATGGTAAACGTCGAGTTGGAAGATGGAGCGGTTGATGAGGTGGGTCTCGCCCATAGGTGGAGGAAACTACCTTATACAAATCTTTGTCCTCGAACCCAACAGGCTTCATATTGGAAGAGTGGGAGGAAATTTTGAATTCAAAACCTCAAACGAGCATGGCAGAGTGATCTAGGTGGATATTGGTGGCCACTCATCTATTCCACTTGGACCCCCACCATTGTTTCTCTCAATTTTTTAGTTTCCTTACTTGTAGCACAATTTACTATTTTGGAATTTTTTCAAGTCCTAAACTTCCAGAGCCGTTTTGAGGGACTAAAAGACGCCTTTTTTAGGGAAAATGGAGAGACCAAAAAAATTCCAAACTGCTTATCTAATTAGCTTTTTGAATCTTCTTTGAGATCTTCGAAATGAGGTATTATGATAGTCAAACAAAGATCGTATGCCAAAGTTACGACCCTGGGAAGTTGATGTTCCAACTTTCCCCAACAGGCCCCACAAGATTTTGGTGCTTCATCTCCTAGGGTTAGTTTTTGGATGTTTAGGGTTTCTCATTATTTCTCAATGATAAAAACGCCACCGAGGCTCATTATAACACAGTTCAGAGGCATGTAGTCGCCACATCTCTTCTCAGAGATAAGCTACCATCGCCATCGCTAGTTTATTTCCATTCTGTTTGTAAGCATATTTAGTTCTTTGATATTAATGAAATGAAGTGTTATTTATACTGCATCTATGTATTTATGGCTATATATGTATTCTGTTGCATTCTTGTCTAATTTAGGATCAGTGGTATCAGAGCAGTCTGTTATTTCTCTGTTTTTCTTTGCATGTCCCCAACGAGGTCAGGGTATAAGGAGTTAGGGATCGAACGGTTTGAAACTTTGCAAGACCAACCTCGTAAACCGTGAAAATATCCCATGGTGGAAGAAAATAAAGACGAGGGAGTAGGATATCCTTTGAAAATATTGCTTGAAGAATCCCTTGAGTGACAAAGGAACGCGATGATGGAAAACTTTGCCCAGATCCTTCAATGGATGCCCACAGGTGATGCATCTTCATCCGATAGTCATTTTAGAGGCACCACTCCCTTAAAGGTACAATTCAACTTTGAAATTCCCATATTTGAAGGCCATATAGATGCATACGCTGTAGATATATGGTTAAATCTGTTGGAAGGATAATTTTCAGTTCATGATTTTTCTAACAGAGAAAACATTACTTTTTCACTCCTCAAAGTTTCTCCCCATGTCAAGGACTAGTGGGAAACCTACTGTGAATAGAGGGATGAGAGAGAACCTCACTATTTTCAGCTGAACCCACTTAGAATTATTATATAGATGCCATCAAGGAACAATATTACCCTGTGGGGAGCTATGAGGAAAAGTGCATGCAATGGACTACATGACGGCAACAAAGGGATCAAGATGTGCATGAGCTGACAAATATATTCCATACCCGACACAAAAATTTGGGTATCAAAGATTCAGAGAAACATCTGGTGCTTAAGTGTCACAATTGTTTGCATAGATAAATTCAGGAGGAAATGGAGTTCCTCGACATCTCCTTGCTTGTTGCAACATACTGATATGTCAGCAATATCGAGTAGAAATTTAAACAGAAGAAGCAAGATTTTGGATCTACAAATATGAAGCAAGGGAAAGGCGCCCTCAAACCATAGAAAAATGTGTTGAGAATTTGGAGGATTGGAGATTAATTCAAATTCTCTTCTTGATAATTACTTGTGAGCTTACTTGAGTTACTTATACCTTCTCTTTGTTATCTTATTTAGTCTTTTATCAAGTAAATTATCAAAACACACAAGACACAAGAATTAGGCTCCAATGCTAATCTCTCCTTTCTTCATCAAAGTGCACTGACTTCAGATTACATAGAGACTTTGCTCCTCTTATATCACAACCCCTATACAACATATATGAGACATTATGCATATATCACAACATATATCAAAACCGTCCTCATAGAGTCTTCACACAGGTCTGCACTTCAACATATTTTGACACTATTGTGGCTCCGTATTCTAATCCAAACTTCATCATTCTAATATCCACACTTCCTTTTATCCTATAGCCCGCAGATACTAACCTACTTTTGAAATCCACATATCTTCCTTCATGCTAACCCAAGTTTGCTGCTTCAGAACATTATATAACAGATTCATACTTTAACCTGAAACATTGCCGATAACTTGCACTTTTCAAACTTTATTACACTGTCAAATATTACTTAGAATTCCGCATTTATCTTTAGATTTTACCGCAACTGCAATTTACTAATCCGTACTTTATGAGTTACTATGAAACCGCAAAATAAATACGCACTGTATTACTAAGGAAAAACTTGCACTTCATCACAAATATAATTTGTATTGTATCACTAATAAATCCTATTTTTCAATTACATAGTTCATCACAAATTTACTTCAGGTTGTCCGCACTTCTTTTAGGTTGTCCACACTTCTATTTCTGAGAGATTTGCACTTGCTTTCATTTTCTATACCACGTCTGAAATACACACATTGTTCTTGTCTCAAATGAACTACAATATCTTCACACATATATATTCATAGCACTTTTTCTGTTGGCAGACCGACCATACATCTCATATGAGGGCCGACTTCTATATAGGATGATTTGTATTTCACTAATCCCAATGTTTATGAGGGCATCATGAGTATCTTCTGGAAGCCATTTCTTCAAGGTATCATGACAAAGTTCATAACAAGGTCTGGAGCATATATCTCTTTATTTACTAGACACTTAATTACACATGTAACTAGAAGACAACCCTAATAGACATTAAGAAGAAGTCTATAATAAAATCTTGCTCATGAAACCCATGAAGAAAGTACAACCAAAAATACATTTTACTATCTTTGTCTTCTACTTTACATAATTACACAGTCAACATGAACACTGAATAAGATACACTTTTCAACACTCCCTCTTAACTAGGGAGGTATTCATATAGGTACATGGTCACTTTCAAACTGAAGAATCTCATAAGAAGAATCAGATTAGTAATTACATCTGTATAGCATCATATCAACCAACATTGTCCTAGTGCAAGGCCTTGACTAACATCCCCATATCTCAACAAGACAATGGGCTACAATGCTGGCGAGACACATGACTTATAGACACCATCGTCATTGTCTCTCCAAGGTACATACTCCACGCGGGTGTTCCCAAAGTATGAACTTCTAGGACTATTCTTCTCTTGGGTAGCTAGCCCTCAAAGAATATCAGTCCCAAACTACTCTCATCTTGAATGCCCTAATACATCCTCAAAGAGTATTGAATGCTAGAGGATTACCCAATCCTCCATTCTGTCTTCCCAAGTGAAGACTAGAATGATGTGTCTATCTCTCCCTCTCAACCAGGGAGGACCTATTCCTCAAGGGAATGTACTCATTCCTATACAAGGAATGTACCTAAGTTCATTCTTAGGAATTACCAAGTTTCTTCCAAGTAAGAAACTTATCATCAGGCTCCCTCTTAACCAGGGACCTCCAGCAACAATGGTGAGACACCCAGCTGCTCATGAAGAATTCCTGTCCTTGATGTCATGATTTTTGATATTGAGGAATCTTCAACTTTTAGCTTCATAGGGCATATATCATCCATCACTTTCATCCTAAGTCATGTCAGCTATCAGAAAGTGATTCATCAGACTTCCTTATTTGGTCCACTGTTATGCCATGCTGCTTTCCTTCAAATCATCCCTAAGGATCATACATCCTTTCTTATGATTAGCAACCCTGCACAAATTCATCCAGATAGACATATACATACGAAATTTTAGAACAAAAGTTAACTTAGTGATGATATTTTACCATGACATCTTCCTGTAGGCATCAACATCCTTCATACATATTGACACATCTCCTAATGATATGTTTTCTCAAGGGTCTTCTTATTTACCGGACTTCTATCAGAGTCTACCACTACAAGGAAAATACCCTCTAGCGGAGGTGTTGAAGCCTCGAAAATCGCTGCAACAACATGGGGGATGACCACCCGGTCCGGACCTTAAAGCAGCTCCTTTTCCGTCTGGAATGGTGGTTCCGACTGGTTCAACTAGGTCCAGTTACCTGCTCTCGATCTCCAATGGCTTTAAAATATGACTTTCATTCACCAATGGAGAAGAGACATCAGATCAACCTTCTTGCTGATCAGGCAAGAAAGTGATCCTTAAGCTGATTTAGGGCTCAACAAATCCACTACTAAAGTTTGCCTCTTTGGGAAGAGGACTTAAAAGAATGTAGAAATTAATCTAAATGCAAACTTATTCTAAGATGCAAGCAAAAGAAACTATCTTAATCCTATCTTAATCAGGCAGCTATAGATCTAACCCAACTAAGAGCAGGTATTTATAATATTGGGATTGAAATATGTCTTATTTATAATGAATATCATGTTAATGAAATAGTTCAATTAACTGACATTATGGATAGAAAAACACATCCTATTGAGACCTTTTAACTGAAATAATGAATCAACAACACTCATGAAGAAGTTCACAGAATGATCTTGATCATTTAATCAGTAACTTGAATTATTAAACAGTAATATGCGGAAGAAGTTCACAACATATCACTATTTATTCATCCAATATTAAAAGACAGATTTATGAGTAAATAGTTACCCAGAAATCAGAATTCAGCCCATAAGAGTAGAGATAAACAACAACATAAAATAGAAGCAAATTACTCATACCGACAAAAGTGCACAAATATGTAAGTAAATTGACACCATTCATGTTATCATAAAATAAAACCAGCATTTAAAATAATAGTATTCGAAATACCAATTTATTGAATCCATTTCTCCAGCTCCGGTCTCTAATAGTCCTTTACAATGCCTAAGCTTCTGCTTTCAAAATCAGAGCTACAATAGTGCAAACTCTGTTCATTATACATAACTCAAGATGTAAAAGAAAAATCTCAATAATCTCCAGATCTGAGATTCCACTCCTCCCACCTACAACTCTAAATCCCTATTACAAAAGTGCTTTTAGAATTCCAGAATTGCAGAGGAGAGCAGCCCATATTCCATTCTGCAATCTGCTATTTATAATATTTGCAAAGGAATTCTTGAGATGAAAGTTTGTTGAAGAAAATCTGCCCAATCACTTTTATTTGCTCAAAAATTCCAATCTTTTAATTGCTGGAGCTTTCTCATTGATTGAGATCTTTTTCTTCATATATCTTCTACTGTTTTCCTGCAAAAAGAAATCAAAATGAATTAAAATGTAACAATAAAATAAAAAAATACCATTTCTGGCATTAAAACAAATCCAATCAAATTTAATTTAAATAAATAATTGAAAATAAAATATAAACTCTCTATTGATGCCTAAGATAGTTTAATTGGCCAAGGATAATATTGATGAGCGAATCTGTAATTAGAAGAGGTTTAGGACAAATGAAAATGCAGAAAACAAAATCAGAAAATTGATTTTGTTTTAGAAATTCGGAGCTTGATTTTCTGCATGATTTTTGACCCAATTAATGACCAAATCTATTAGTGGAACCTCCTCAGAAATGTTCTCCTTGATTTTATCTTTCCAATGAGCCGTCCTGGGCCTTATTTGGCCAAGTATAACTCAATCTATGAGCCTCCAAAGTTGATGAGTCAAAACTGGCATAATTCTGGAAATTCTGTTGCTGGGCTAAAAATCAGAATTTTTAATTAGAAATTTAATCCTAAATTAGATTCTAATTATCTAATAATTAATTCTAAATTAATTATTAACTAACTAATATATACAATTAATTCTAATTAATTATCATCTAATTTATAAATTAATTAAGTTACAAAATTAAATTAATATACAAATGATTTGAAAAAGTTAATTTAAATATAATTAATATTATAATTCAAATTATATTAAAATTATAATAAACATTATAATTATAATATAATTATTATAATATAAAAATATAAAAATTAATTTACAAACCATTGGAATCAATCCATACCCATAATCCATTAAACAAACCATTGAAATCAATCCACACTTATTAGCCATTAAACAAACCATTGAAATCAATCCACACTTTATTAATTCATCCATGTGAGTTTGTGGAGGGGTATGGTGAGTGGAGTGTGAGGTGAGGGTGACGTGAGGGTGAGTGAGGTGGAGGTACGGGAGGCACAAGGGGTAAAACAAAAAACTTTATATTAAAAACTTTTAACTCATCGCATATCGCCTTATCGCATATCGCATTTTGTCAAATGTGCATGTTATAAAAATTGCGATGTATTCTGATATTGCGATATTGCGATGTAAATTATATATATATATATATATATATATATATATATATATATATATTTTAATATTAAGTTTTAATTTTAATTAAATTAATTATATTTTATTATAATAATTAATTTTAATTAATCTCAAAATTTAATGTTAAATATTAGTTTTTTTTTTTATTTTGGTTTTATTTTAATGATGTTTAGTTTAGTTATGAAATTTTTTAAACTACAGCTACTCTGAAAATAAATAAAAAGAATAAAAATAGCATTTTTAACCTAGACTAGATAAATGATGGGACTTCAAAGGAGTACCATTTTCAAACCGGTTGACCAAATAAGGCAAAACAAGCGTCAATGGGAAGCTTATAAAAAATTGATTCTAACAAAGCAATCAAAACAAGAATCCAAAGAAAATAAAAAATTAACAAAAGCGTAGGATAATCAACCAAAATAAAAATCCTAAAAGGTGTTTAGCCAAATTTTTATAAAAAGGGTCCCCATTATTTGAAGTGAAGACATCAATAATGGGGGGTTGTGTTTTTACCACAACAATGGCGACACAAGAGAGAAGGACTAGTTATCTCTGTTTAATATGAATGAGGTTTTCCCCAAAATTTAAGTAAAAATAATTAAAGAAGAGATAATTATGTTTGAAATGTTTGACTCGGTTCATTAGTCTGAATAAAAGCTAGAATCATCTAATTGTAATTTTTCTTAAAATTCCTCATAAATTAAAATATTTCAAATCTCTATATCAGTCCTTAATTAGTTGTAGAGATAAAGCAGGGGTCACTTTACAGCTTAGTTTTTAAAATATACTCATTTGTCACAGGTAGAGCCACTGTTGCCAGCAAACATCTATAGTCTCGACAGGGTTACCTTTTAATCACCAATGATTCAGAATCCCATCTCTTTAAGAATTATTGACCTAGAGATAAATCCATTTATATATGTTTAATTTTATTTTATTTTTTTATTATTTTCTAGTTCTTAAAAGCTATTGTCCTGGTTTGGTAGCCAGATAGTTGACAATGCCATTCACTGGTTATAATTGGACTGAACAAGCTGGCTCGTGATGAGACCCCTTATCTTATAATTGTTTGCAATCATAAGCCATTACCCTGGTTTGTTTAGCAGTGTTGGTAATGTCAGCCTATTTTTCCCCTATGATCATGGTAAACAGGCTCATGATGAGACCTCTTATCTTTTAAGTTTAAATATATCTCTGGATTATACTCTAGAAAAATAAGACTCTTCGGGACAGGGAGAATCATTGACTCCTTAAGAGTTAAGAATGACAATTTTAGAGTTAAAAGGTGCTTTGTTGTAAAGTGTGTTTACTTGGTTAAAAATAACTTTTCTTGATTGATAATAAAATTTTGAAAGATCTTAATAAAATATTGAAATCTCAAAATGATTACAATTTTGATGGAAAAAGAAATTTCTCTAGATTTTATGATACTTTGTCAACTTCTCTAAATTGGTAATCTCTTCCTTAAGTATGCCTACCTTTATAATAAGAAAATCAAACTTTACTAAGAGATTTTTAAGAAAAAGTTAATAGATGACTATTAACAATTTTTCTCCATGTATGCTGGCCATAGTTAAGTAATAAGTAGGCTTTCCATATAAATCATGGCAAAGTTACCAAAATCAAAACTGAAAACCAAAGGAAAATAATTCTTATGCTAAAATGAGAAAGAAATCAACAAACAAAAAATAAAAATGAAGAAATTTTAAAAATGGAAAGGAAAATCCAAGTTTCGTAAGATAAACTCAAACAAGAATGTTTATAACAATGTCTCAACAATATGAAGAAATAAAATAATCGTGTAATCAATCCTTCTTATGTCGAGATTTAGAAAAATCATACCTTGCAGGGTTGTAAGTGTTTTAGGGTTTTTAGATAGCAGTGATGATAAAATTCAGCCACAATGAAAACTTTCTGTCTGATTTCAATCTTTTTTGTTTCCAAGCATCATCTTAATCATTTTCTAATAAAAAAAAATGCTTAAAGAAACAGATTAAAGGTTCAGAAACTTCCTAGCGTAGCTGTTTCAACGAAGATTGTCGCTGCTTATTGAAATAAAGCCAGGATAAGAGTATGGACTTCGAAAATATGATCTGGTGGAGGATTGGAAGCTTTTATGAAGAGCTGCAAAACATATTTATATATCAGAAAATCAAAACTGAAACTAAAGTAACGAAATGGAAATAAATAAAAGTGGGTACATGAATCTTACCATTGGATGATTGCTTTTGATCTTACCTGAAAGGTATCAGTTTCTCCAAACTAGCTAACTTCTTATTTTAATTAACATTAAAAACATGAAGAAGTCAAACTAACCAAAATCCTATAACCTAAAACCATTATTTATTTTATTTACACTAAAGGAAGCAGTAATATGTAAAAATGGAATGCTTAGTGCTCAAGGGAATTGAAATTAAAAAGAAATGCATAAGAAATGAGAATGCAAATTTATAGTAACGAATGTTTCTCAAAATATTATAAGTTTCATATAAACTCCATGATTTTATAAATTGTCCAGAATCAAGACCAAATCCAAAATAATAAAATTTAAATATAAAAATAGAGATGTCTTGAATTCCATATTTAATTATAGAATTATATATTTAAAACTAAAATATATGAGAAATCGAAATGATTTAAATATACTGCAAATTGGTCATTATTTGCTTTCTTACCATAGTGGTTGTCCACACTTGCTTTTAAAATAACACATCGCCTTATTGGATGATTCGCATCACATGTTTCTTTACCATGCTTCAATTTTAATTTGCAAGACTTCACCTTTGTTTCTATGCCATATATCGATTAAATGTTAATGGCTCAGAAGCATGCATTGAAAGCTATCACATCAGAGATTGCAATGGCAAATTGCAGATATGAAAACATGTAATGATAACATGTGCAATGAAATGAAGCGATCACATCATTAAAGATATATTATATTGGGGATCGGGGAATATTGACATTGTGCTTCCCTTATTTCACATCGCACATCGCAGATTCTGAATTGTGATGTGAGCATAATTAAAAATGCGATGAAGCGATTGCGATATCGGCGATTTCTAATTGGCGATGCTAATCGGCGATTGGTGAATGTTTTGGTACCCGATGTAATATAATATGATTCTTGCGATGCCGATATGCGATGAATGACGTGGTTAACTAGCGATTGCGATCGGAAAAATTAAGCACATGATGTAACAATTCTCGATACGCTGATATGCGATGAAGAGTGGACCCGATAACTTTATGATGAAAATTTAATAACATATCGGATCTGAGACATCGACCCTTTAAAGTTATGCTCCTACCATTATTTGCGATTGAATGGACGCGATATTTTATAAACTTGATTTGAATTTCATATCAGGTCCATAATTATGTGGTCGTCGCAATATTGGTAAAGTCAATTCACGATAATGGAAGTATACTTCAACTGCAAACCTTTGATATGCGAAATGCGATATGGCATATGAGTGAGGTAATACATCGGAGATCTTTTATGAATAATTTGTTATCAAAACTGCTAAGAGATACTTCCGATGAAATCTTATGATATTGTTTTTAATTTCGATTAAGTTTCCCAAATGAATAAAAGCAAAGTTAAAGAATGCTCAAATTGTAATGAATCTCAAATAAAATTTCCTGAACCTATTGCTACTTTGAACTGGGTTTGCTGCTTACTTCAAGTTTTGAAAACAAATGAAAACCTGCAATTAAAAAAGAAAAAGAATAAAAAATAAACTAAATAAAAGATAAACTAATAATAGATGAAAATGAACTTGTAAATGCATACTTGGAAGGAAATTGTCTGTAGATTTTACCTCATGAATCTTCAAATTCTTCCTTCGATTTATCAAAATTTTGACTTTGTTCAAAATCATCTCATTATTTATTCTAAATTAGAGTGAGAAATCAGCCTAAATAAAATATGTTTATTCATGTTCAGAAAATATAAAGTTTACCAGTAATAAATATGAAACTATGCTTCCCTTTTGAATTGCAACAACAATTTATTACCTCTGCACATTCCGAATTAACTTGAGAAAAATTTGTATTGTTATAGTGACTGTTCAATAATGCCTTTAGTAAATAAATATGATGTGTATTACAACATCAGATAATAAACTAAAGGTTTGAATGGGATAAAGCCACTAATTGTGGAAAAATGTCAAAACAGATTTGAATGTGTGCACACAGCAAAATAGGCATCCTTAAGGTCAACTTAGCAAATTTCGAGGAAGATAATATGAACTTCATGTGATTACCATGAAAGGTTAGACTGAATAATAATGATTGAGTCAGAATTAAGCTTATCATAAACAATCATAAATTTCATGGGATAGATGCCAAGTGTGACCTCAATTGAATTTAATCAAGACATTATTCAAAATAGAGAGAGTAGAGGTATTGCTGTAAGAAATTCAAAAATGAAAGCAAGAGTTAAAATTTTATGATTGGGAGAAAATGTTTTCACTGAACATGTATGAAAATCGCTGATTGCTTTGTTTTATTTTAAATCTACAGAACTGTTGAAAATAAATTAACTACATTAACTCTACTCCTATTTTAACCATATACTTGAAAAATGACTAGGTATAGTCATATTTCCAGTGTAACCATTTTCTCATTTTAATCCTTGCATAATTGTACAATTCAAATGTTAGTAATAAAAATACAATTCTAATTGAACTAAGAAAATTAAATCTGTAAGTAAAATGCACAGTTATTGTTAGCAACTTAATGAAAATCTCTTTCTCTTGAAATTTCCTTTCCAATTGAATACCAATTGGATCATAGAAATCTGGATGGATTTCTATTAAGGATTGGGAAATATTCAAAGAAAGAGATAATAGGCCAGATTGTAGATATGAGCTTTTAGATTCAAAGGCCTGGAAGAAACTGTTAGTGTTATGTGTAAATGTTAAGCTATTGAAAATCTTCCATGAAGGAAAACTTTCCAAATATTTTTCAAATGAATTAATGAAAAATGGATGGAAATCTTTCAAATGAAATGGAAAATCATTAATTAAATTGGATTGCTGGCAGATTTCTAAAAATACATTCTCTTGTTGATATTGCCTTTGAGAAGATAGAAGCTTTTGATAAAACATTAGCATTGATTGAAATTGAAATTGAAATAGCTTTTGATGCTTTTGATTATAATATAAAACTTCAATTTTCCAATAGGGCAATGTATCAATTGAATGTTTGATAATAAAGTGCTCAATATGCCAGCGTAATGTATCAAAAATCTGAAAAATAAAATCTGAAAATAAATTTGATTTAATACAAAATAAGTAAGGAAACAAAAATAAAATGAAATCACTATTGTTACAACTAATGTTACAGCGCAATTGGGATTGTTTTGAAATAATTTCTTTTTCACAAGGATTGGCCAGAATTATGGAATTTGAGTAATTTCGAATTCCAACTTGTGAATTAAAAAGGGAATTATGATTATGAACAGGAATGAAAGCTTGATCATGATATGAATCATAAATTGGAATATTTTCTCGAATAGTGAAATTATGAAGATGATTATCTGCTTTAGAGTGAGGATTAGTTGGAGTAATTTCTAAATTGAAATGTTCCTCATTCTCAGATGTTATTTGAATTTTATCATGAGAATTCTCTTGAGAAAAATAGAAATCAACATTCTCAATGTCAGAGTAATTATCATAAATGACTTCACAAGATTCTTTAGAATTCCCTTCAATCTCATCCAATATATCCAAACAAGGAGGAATAAGAATTTCATGTTCATTAATGGCAAAAGAATGATCATTAATTGCTTCTCTATCTTGACAAAAAATTAATGGTAATTCATTTAGATCAGCCTCTGTATTTTCTGAAATATCATTAACACCAAGAGGGGAAAAATTACCATCATTAAAAATATCAGGATAAAGGGAAAAATGTGAATATGAAATAAT
This sequence comes from Pinus albicaulis, assembly GCA_034641835.2. Lineage (NCBI taxonomy): Eukaryota > Viridiplantae > Streptophyta > Pinopsida > Pinales > Pinaceae > Pinus > Pinus albicaulis. The sequence continues at coordinate 1,142,407,325 of CM076579.1, read as the reverse complement.
GCATTTAAAAATGTTTCGGTTTGAGAACTCTTGTGCATTGTGATCATTGTAAATTTCATATTCTAGATCATTCCTTTGCGTGCACATGCTTTCTTGAAGAAGGCTGCTTTGCTGCTCTGATTTCAGCATTTGCTCATCATGAAAAGATTCAGAAATTTGTACAGCAGTTTGCATTTTATTATTTACTTTGATTGTTGCTTGCACTTGCTGATTTGCAATCTGATTTTCTAAATTTAATGCAGAGAAACTTTTAGATTCTAATGTAGGTCTTTCTCCAAAATTGCTGTTGTTGTCTTCTTGCATTTGATTAGAAATATTTTCCAAGCTTTGTGAAACCTCTTCATCACAATTTATTTGCACACCCAAATTGGAATTCTCATTTATGTTAAAAGGGGGTGGAACAAAGCTTGAACTAATTTCATATGGATCGGGACTAGGGGGAAGAGAATAATTATGTTCAAACCAATCTAGTGATTCTTCTTTCATAGGTTCATCTTTGACATTAAATTTTAAACAATTCAAATGAAATCGAATATTAAAATCTCTAACAGATTCATTTTCTTTTCGTAGATATTCAATTTCATCATATACCTGATCATAATTATAGCTGTCAAATCTACAAATGAAAATTGTAACAAATTGATCCCAGTTGTGAATTGAGGCAACCGGAAGAGTTCTACACCAATTTTTGGCTTCTGCCTCAAATGTGAGAGTAAAATTCTGCATAAGATGCCTTCATCAATTCCTTGAAAATCATAATTTGAAACATTTTGAATAAATTGAAGGACATGATTAAAAGCAGAAGAATTTCTCTTACCATTGAATTTTACCTGAGACAAGAGTCTTACCACTTCGGGTGGAGTATTGGAAGATGCACGTCCATGGATACAACTCCAAATTGGAAGTTTAAGAGGAGCCATCATGATTAAATAAAATGTTAAAATTGAAAAGACTCCAACAGACAACAAGTTTCAGGCCCTCCTTCTAGCGCCAAAATGTTGAAGCCTCGAAAATCGCTGCAACAACATGGGGGATGACAACCCGGTCTGGACCTTAAAGCATCTCCTTTTCCGTTTGGAATGGTGGTTCCGACTGGTTCAACTAGGTCCAGTTACCTTCTCTCGATCTCCAATGGCTTTAAAATATGACTTTCATTCACCAATGGAGAAGAGACATCAGATCAACCTTCTTGCTGATCAGGCAAGAAAGTGATCCTTAAGCTGATTTAGGGCTCAGCAAATCCACTACTAAATTTTGCCTCTTTGGGAAGAGGACTTAAAAGAATGTAGAAATTAATCTAAATGCAAACTTATTCTAAGATGCAAGCAAAAGAAACTATCTTAATCCTATCTTAATTAGGCAGATATAGATCTAACCCAACCAAGAGCAGGTATTTAAAATATTGGGATTGAAATATGTCTTGTTTATAATGAATATCAAGTTAATGAAATAGTTCAATTAATTGACATTATGGATAGCAAAACACATCCTATTGAGACCTTTTAATTGAAATAATCAATCAACAACACTCAGGAAGTAGTTCACAAAATGGTATTGATCATTTAATCAGTAACTTGAATTATTAAACAATAATATGCAGAAGAAGTTCACAACATATCACTATTTATTAATCCAATAAATAAAAGACAGATTTATGAGTAAATAGTTACTTAGAAATCAGAATTCAACCCATAAGAGCAGAGATAAATAACAACATAAAATAGAAGCAAATTACCCATACCGACAAAAGTGCACAAATATGTAAGTAAATTGACACCATTCCTGTTATCATAAAATAAAACCAGCATTTAAAATAATAGTATTCGAAATACCAATTTATTGAATCCATTTCTCCAGCTCCGGTCTCTAATAGTCCTTTACAATGCCTAAGCTTCTGCTTTCAAAATCAGAGCTACAATAGTGCAAACTCTGTTCATTATACATAACTCGGGATGTAAAAGAAAAACCTCAATAATCCCCAGATCTGAGATTCAACTCCTCCCACCTACAACTCTAAATCCCTATTACAAAAGTGCTTTTAGAATTCTAGAATTGCAGAGGAGAGCAACCCTTTATTACATTTTGCAATCTGCTATTTATAATATTTGCAAAGGAATTCTTGAGATGAAAGTTTGTTGAAGAAAATCTGCCCAATCACTTTTATTTGCTCAAAAATTCCAATCTTTTAATTGCTGGAGCTTTCTCATTGATTGAGGTCTTTTTCTTCATATATCTTCTACTGTTTTCCTACAAAAAGAAATCAAAATGAATTAAAATGTAACAATAAAATAAAAATACAATTTCTGGCATTAAAAAAAATCCAATCAAATTTAATTTAAATAAATCATTGAAAATAAAATATAACCTCTCTATTGATGCCTATCATAGTTTAATTGGCCAAAGATATCATTTATGAGCGAATCTGCAATTAGAAGAGGCTTGGACAAATGAAAATGCAGAAAATAAATCAAAAAATTGATTTTGTTTTATATATTCAGAGCTTGATCTTCTGCATGATTTTTGACCCAATTAATGACCAAATCTATTACTGGAACCTCCTCAGAAATGTTCTCCTTGATTTTATCTTTCCAATGAGCCGTCCTGGGCCTTATTTGGCCAAGTATAACTCAATCTATGGGCCTCCAAAGTTGATGAGTCAAAACTGGCATAATTTTGGAAATTCTGTTGCTGGGCTAAAAATCAGAGTTTTTAATTAGTAATTTAATCCTAAATTAGATTCTAATTATCTAATAATTAATTCTAAATTAATTATTAACTAACTAATATATACAATTAATTCTAATTAATTATCATCTAATTTATAAATTAATTAAGTTACAAAATTAAATTAATATACAAATGATTTGAAAAAATTAATTTAAATATAATTAATATTGTAATTCAAATTATATTAAAATGATAATAAACATTATAATTATAATATAAAAATATAAAAATTAATTTACAAACCATTGGAATCAATCCATACCCATAATCCAGTAAACAAACCATTGAAATCAATCCACACTTTATTAATTCATCCATGTGAGTTTGTGGAGGGGTATGGTGAGTGGAGTGTGAGGTGAGGGTGACGTGGGGGTGAGTGAGGTGGAGGTACGGGAGGCATAAGGGGTAAAACAAAAAACTTTATATTAAAAACTTTTAACACATTGCATATCGCCTTATCGCATATCGCATTTTGTCAAATGTGCATGTTATAAAAATTGCGATGTATTCTGATATTGCGATATTGCGATATGCGATGTAAATTTTTTTATTTTTTATTTTATATATATATATTTTAATATTAAGTTTTAATTTTAATTAAATTAATTGTATTTTATTATAATAATTAATTTTAATTAATCTCAAAATTTAATGTTAAATATTAGTTTTTTTTATTTTGGTTTTATTTTAATGATGTTTAGTTTAGTTATGAAATTTTCTAAACTACAGCTACTCTGAAAATAAATAAAAAGAATAAAAATAGCATTTTTAACCCAGACTAGATAAATGATGGGACTTCAAAGGAGTACCATTTTCAGACCGGTTGACCAAATAAGGCGAAACAAGCGTCAATGGGAAGCTTATAAAAAATTGATTCTAACAAAACAATCAAAACAATAATCCAAAGAAAATAAAAAATTAACAAAAGCGTAGGATAATCAACTAAAATAAAAATCCTAAAAGGTGTTTAGCCAAATTTTTATAAAAAGGGTCCCCATTATTTGAAGTGAAGGCATCAATAATGGGGGGTTGTGTTTTTACCACAACAGGAGGTTATAAAGGAGGTTTTTAGTGTTATAAGATTGGCCAAAATTGTCAAAAAACATATGCTACCACATCCGTTTCTGGTAACGGAGGTTTTAGCGGAGCTTTTAACGAAAATTCAACACAACTAAAAAAAAAGGGTGGCCCGAGGTTATTATGGATGTTTTTCCATCGGTGCTCTTATCAGGTTTTAACGCACCAGTGCGTATCTGTAGAAATTGCACTAGGGCGGTCTAAGGAGAATGCACCGGGCCATTAAGGAAAACAACAACACTGGGCCTAGTGTTGGTGATACAAAACACGGGGCCGTTCTAATTGGTCTTGGGATTTGAGTGGTGCCCATAGGTCGTATAAGCGCACCGGTGCGTGTAACTTTATGAGGCATCGGTGCTCCGTATCACAGAAAGGAACTGAGATTTATAATTGGTATCGATCTTCGTGCAGTGCACATGGCATCTACAAAAGCACTATTGCTTATAGATACATAAACGCCCCTATGCGCAGTATCACATAAACGCACCAATATTTATAACTGGAATCGATATTAGTGCGGTGCCCATAGAATCATAAACGCACCGATGCGTAGAGAAACATAAACACACCGGTTTTCATTTTGTTTTTTTTAGAAACATCCACCTCTGACAGTACAATTATTGTGATTGTTTTAAATTCATTATTCATCAAAAGTCGACACATCTTGTAACAATATTCATATTAATTACATTTTTATTAATGCATTTGAATGTGCTGTTTGGATTAATTTGTTATATCATATCAGAATTATTGTGGTTTTTTTAAATTCATTATTCATCAAAAGTCGACACATATATATAATCTTATAACAATATTCATATGAATTAAATTTTTATTAGTGCATTTGAGAATGACAATGGAGAATGCAATAGAATAAATTAAAACAAATATAATGATTATATATATATATATATATATATATATATATATATATATAAGACAGTCTTTATCATACAAAATGGGACAATTATTTGTATCCCTTTGTCTTTCAATTGGGACACTATGTCCATTACATTAAACAAAATGTTTGATTTCACAGACATATTTCAAAAAATAAAATGCCTTGCTTTGATATCCAAATTACATAGTGATCATCATTCTTCGCTTGAATTGCTGTCACTGCTAGAGCTACTTCCATGACTTGGGTTATTTTCAGGAATGTTGTGTTCACAACATTGATTGTTTTCTTCTTCTTCACTTTCCATCTACAAACATAAAAATAAACTGAAATGAGTGTATATACATTGGTGAGAATAATGAAAATTCCAATATTAAATAATATACATCAATGTAAATTGAAAAGAAAAATGACGTACCATAGCAACAATTGACTCATAAACTATACACATTCTTTCAAAACCATGTACCATGCCATCTTTCAAAATTTCATCTGTTGGCGGAGTTCCATACTTTGTTTCCTGCAAGTTTTATACCCCATAACAAATCATATATTTAATATAAAATATGGTTTTGTTCTATTAATTATAGACGAAGCTAATTAAAACAAGATCGATAGATGCATACAAATTCCACAATTAAATTCTGATATGCCAACATATACTCACAACCCATATTTAACCCAATTTCAATCAATTCGTCTGATGATTCTTCTTTGTATGTTAGCACCTGTTTGAAGACATTCAATGATGATTTTTGTAAAACAACTTAAAAAATACAAAAATGAAATCTAGTTAAGTTGTTATAAGGAAGTAACAATTGCTCACAAACTTAGATATCAACCCTTTTCTTCCTTGTCGTCCTGTTTTATGTGCTGAATGGGTTCCATTTTCTTTTCTTTTCTGCAAGAAAATTCTTGAAAATTAATATTTAATGCTAAATTGTTTATTTATTGTACCTAATGATCAAAAAATTCAATGATTACATATTACATTTGAAGCACGTTGTTCTATTCATTCCACTAGATCCCTCAAACTTTTGTAAAAGTTTTTCCCCCTTTCGTTAACTTCGAGCACCACTCCGGATGATCCAAGGAGAAATTCATTTTCATTTGCATGTTCTATTTTTTTTCCTTTCTTAGAACAACATTCATTTTCTGAGTTGTTGGACATTGTAGAACATTAAACATATGTGAATTAGTAGAGTGTTTGACACATGTTATCTAATAATTTTAAGTATATTATTAATGATAATTAAAAAAAGAAACTCATATTGGATCGATAGTATTGTTTCATTCACCTGATTCATCTTTTTGCAATTTTTCCATTAAAATTTTATGCTCTTCTAGTCGTAGATCAGAAATAATCATATTGAGCTTCATCATTTTGTGGCTCTGCATGATACACAGTAAACAATACATATTAGTTAAAGTTACATATAGTTCAAAAATAATATTTTTTATAAATAATTTACAAAGAACTTGCCTTTTTTTACTTTTCTTGATGTGTTAACAGTGTTTTTGTTACTTGATATCTTGTCAGTCATTTCTTTATCAATCTGAAACCTGTAGCATATCATTCATTAATATATTTATAAATAAATTCTCAACTTTTTAGGTAGAAAATAAATCTCGAGACATCGGTGCGCATTTCATGCAACCCACACCGCTGCCGGTGCGTGGATATATTAACAACGCACCGCAAAACAGTATAATACACTGTACGGTGCGTTCGTTATTATAAATGCACCGCAAAAACAATGTAATAGACCTAATGGTGGCGGGGTATTATAAACGCACCGCAAAAACGGTGTAATACACCGTACAGTGCTTTCCTAGTTAAAGAGAGCACCGGTGCCCTATTTCAGATTTGGTGCACGGATTTAAAAAAATGTTTTCAATTTTTTACGACACAGAACTTGCCCGGTGCGCTGTAATAACACAGAGCATCGGTGCGATGGCGTACGCAGGGCGCACCAATAAAGAAAAATCCATTTTTTCAAAAATTCATGCAATGGCCGAATTGATTGGGATCCGACTATGCAAGTCGTCCCGTGGGTTGGACGTCAATCTAAAATGAAAAACCTTAATTCTGAAATCATAGAAACAGGAAGAAGAAAGGGAAAAAACAAAAAAATGAAGGGTTCAGGGTAAAAATGGATAAAACTGTAGGAAAAAATAAAAAACTACAAAAAAAGGTTTAAAAAAAAAAAATTTAATCACGAAATGGTTTGAAATTCTACGATAAAGGGCTTGAATCGCCAGAGTTTTGGTTTCTAATTGTCTAAATACTTCTGTTTGAACGTATTTCGCCATCCACAGTGCCCTCGTGCTCTCTTGCTCCAGGTCTGTCTCCTGCAAAAATCTGACTGAAAATTTTTAGCAAAAATAGTGAAATAATGAAAAGTGTTTAGTATTTAAAGAATTATTTTATCAAATTAGATTTTCAAAAATATTTTACCGCCCATTTTTCAAATTGTCGTTTTTTTTAACTTAAACAAAATAGAGTTGCATTTTTTTATTTTGCGTTTATTCGTTTCCGATGCATGGAAATGTGACGCACGGGTGCGTTATATTAATGTGACGCACCGGGGCCTGTTAGGATGATAAGCGCACTGGACTTTTTAAAGATTTGATTTTTTTTATTTTTTTATTTTTTATTTTTTAATATTGTATGTAAGATCATAATAAAATAATGATAATTATAAGGTACATGAATTTATTTTCATTATTTTCTAAACTTTATATATGTAAGATCATAATAAAATAATGATAATTATAAAGTACATGAATTTATTTTCATTATTTTCTAAAATTTATGTTACAAAAATTCGTATTATTCTAGATTTGTTATTTTACAATTATTTTCAAATTTACAAATTTAAATATTTTAATAAAATCATTTCACATTAATACAATTAAAATTTTCACATTAATAGAATTAAAATTTTACAAATGAAAATTTTACATACAATTACATTAATTAAAATTACAATTAGAATTAGAATTAAAATTGCAATTGCAATTTTACATTAATTTCACATACATGAATTACGATTATAATTATAATTACAATTTTAATTTTACATAAAATTACATTTACAATTTTACATATAATTACATTTACATTTACAATTACAATTTTACAAATATTTTACAGACAATTCAATTAAAATTAAAATTACAAATACAATTACATTTGCAATTTTACATAGAATTACATTTACAATTTTACAAATATTTTACATACAATTCAATTAAAATTACAATTACAATTTGTGAAATTTACATACAATTAGAATTACAATCACAATTTTTCATATATACAATTACAATCATTTCAGAATAAATTAAATATTACAATTACAATTAAAATTTTACATACAATTACGCTTAACATTACAATTAGTACAAATACAAATACAATTTTACAATTTTACATAGAATTAAAATTAAAATTACAATTACATTCACAACATAATATTTAATAAATATCATGGTCATTTAATAATATTAAATTAATTAATAAACATCATCACGATCCTGATAACCATCATACAAACATCATATTCAACTAATAAACACATTCACTTAACATCAAATTAACATTATATATTAACATCATCACAACACAAACATCAAATATACATCTCAATATAATGTCAAATAACTCATGCGCCTATCACATATACACATATATTTGCAAGCTAAACATTAATTGAACATATTTAACATGACTAACAATATGCACCACATCATGATGATCATCAACATGAAAATTAAGTACAACTGCAACGTGAACATAAAATACATGGACCACATATATATATATATATATATATATAACTGAATAATGTTAAAAATATACAACTGTAATATAAATTATGTCATGGATCAGGCGCCGGTGGTAGTATAACAACATGATCAATAACACTAGTAGAAGTGGATGCGGCCTGCTCAGTAAAGCTAGGTGTAGCCTCGACAGTCGATGGTAGACTAGCCTGCTCATGATCATGATGATCACTAGTACTGATGGATGCATCCACTGGTGGTAGTACAACATGATCAATATGAGGCGCAGTAGTAGTGGAGGCGGCCTGCTCAGTCAATAGTACTGCAGCCTCGGCGGTTGATGGTCAAGCCTACTCATGATGATTGTGACTAGTACTCATGATGGATGCTGCAGGCTGCTGACTGGACGTGGCCGATGGTCTAGCCTCATCTCGATGATGAATAGTGTCAGATGCTGGCAGTGGAGCCTCATGCTGCTCCTCAGTCGCGCCACGAGGTGAACGATCACGAGATGCATCTGAGTCGCTGCTGGCAGACTGTCCATCACGTGCCGCAACTCAACTACGCCTATAGCTACGAACAATCCTCCTCAATTGCGTAACAGCTGTCATAGCTCCTACGACATGCTGCATCAGGCCTTACATGTCACGCGGCATGCCTCTTCACATATGTAACAATCTATCATTGCCCTATATCTCTCTGTAATGAGCGGGCCTAATGCCCGCATCTAAAATCAATCCACAGAGTTGGCTGCCCAACTCCATTCGGTATCTGGTCTCAGGTCGACCACGCCTAGCAAAATGAGGTACCAGTGCACCATGAGGCGCATGAGGATCAGCACATCTCTCTGCTGTGCCATCGGCCTCACCCTTCAGCGCATCAACCATCTCCTGATCATAATCATTAGGATTGACACTTGGATCATGTGGTGGATCCGGCATTTCATCACCATCAAAAGAGCTAATGTCTGCAAAATATATACAAGTACACAATAATAATTAGACAATTTCATTACACAATTTAATAAAAACAAGTTAAATAACATGTTAGAATAAATATAAATAAAACAGGAATATTACCTCTATCATCTGGCGGCTCATCAGGAGAGAAGAGGATGTTGGGACACCCTCGTTAATCTAGTCCGGCATAAGGACATGGGACCATAATGAAGGGATGCAGCCTGCCAACGCTGGCTAGTAAGTCCAGCGAATTATGTGATATCCTATCTGGAAACATAGTGTCTCCCCTCTTGGGCATCATCTGCCCCCACATGCGCATCTGGGCTTCCAACAATGGCCTACGAGGCTATCGAAAAAAATTGGGTCTCACCTTTGGAAACCTCTAAAAAAAAACAAAACAAATCTGAAGAAAAAGGGAAGTTGACCCTCCCTTGTGCATGAACATGACATCTATCTAAGGCCGTACAAAACTATTGCAAAAAAATGGTAGACCACCTGACAAGTCGTGGCTACTGTACTGAAGAATCAACGTAATATAAAAGTGAGCAACTAATGCGTTGCTCGTCACTGATGTTATGCGAAATGATCGAAGCAATAATAGAGAGGCACTGCACGTCCTGTCTACCAAAAGCACCTATACGTAACTGACCTCTAGGTACCTAAAACTCTGAAGGAGATAGTACATGTGCTCCAATGTATCTCTGGGAGTAAACTAACTGACTCCCTGCTACACAACCAGGTGGCACGTCTGGGAATGAGGGAAAATCCACCCCTCTCCTCGATAGTCCTGTAATAAAATAAATGTCCTCCTCAATGGGTGTGTACCACTAGTCAGGACCAACCTGAAAAGCCTGTCGGTGGGCATTCCACTTGCTGATAATATGTCTCAAAATCACACTATGGGCCTTTAGGCCAGAAATAGCCTCCTCATAGAACTTGAAGGGGCCTACCTGCTTAAGGATCTTCTGGGTATCTGCAGTAATAGGGTGAGGGAATCCATCTCTCTCCCTCTCTCTCGCCTCGCATTGGTGAATCATGTCATATTGTTCTGCTTGTTGTTGCTGCTTTTGCTCCTGTTCTCTCTGAATCATTACCATATTAAATAATTTTTTTTTATTAAAACAGAAATGTGTTTATAAATACACATATATATTTTTTTTTGAAAAAAAACAAACATAAAAGTCGGTGCTCCATAAAAACAGTCATGCACTGGTTCTGGTGCGTCCTAATATTTTAGCGCACCATCCCCGGGGCCCCTAATGAAACAGACTGCACCGGAGTCGGTGCCGATGTCTATTTTTCAAGCACCATGGACTGTACATAATTCATAATAGTGGTGCGCTGACTGAAATATATGCCCCGACGTCTATAGTCGTGTCAGCGCATCAACTTCATGACAATGACATAGTTGACGGTGCGGCCTTTTACCCGACCGCACCGTTGAACCTCTTGGAATGAAAAATGCGGTGCGTTGACATAAACCGGGGTGGAAAATTCAGTCAACACACTGCACTGTGATTGCGGGGTCAACGGTGCGCCTAGATAAATGAGCGCACTGCCTTATTTATTTTTTATTTTTAGTTTAAAATTATTCGGGGTGCCCTCCGAAAGCGCCCCGGAAATGGTGCAGTTATCGTTAACACCAGTAGCGGTGCTGTCTGTAAATTTTACAGGTAGCACCGCTACCAGTGCGAGCCGAACAGCTCGAGCACATCGCGTGACAATTTTTTTTTTTTTTTTTTTTAATGGTTATTTTTAAATTTATTTCAATATTTAATCCGGTAAAAGGCTTAATTATAGAAAAACTAGAAAAATACCTGTACATTTTGCCGTTGAGGAGGCATATTGGCTGTAAAATTTGGAAAATAAAATTTTCCCATTTTTTTTCAAAACGTAAGCTGAATATTGGTGGCCAATGCAGAGTGACAGTGCGTGCAATGGGTGCAATGAGAGCACTGATGTCAGGGCGGCTCAGAAATAAGGAAATAGCACTGGGACTTGAGAGCTTTGGAGCACTAAGGAAGGTGAATATTGAATTTTTTTGGTCGTAATTTTTTTTTTTATTAACCCTGTTTCGGTGCGCGGGGTTTTATAAGTGCACTGGTGCTGTTAAATAAAACCGCACCAGGCAGTATCAATTTTGGTGCGTTGTTTATAACGCGTCAGGGCGTTGCCCTAACCGCACATCGAGATGTTTCAGTTTCAGCGCGAAATTTTGATGATGCACCGGGGCGGTGTAATGGTAAAGCACCGGTTTTTTGGCCTTAATTTTTTTTAATATAATGCTATTCCAGTGCATGCGGTTTCTGGTGCACCGGTGCTCTTAGAGAAGAATGCATCGGTTCGTTTCTGTTTTGGCGTGGTTTTTTATGATGCACTAGCGCAAAAGTGTATTGACGCTCCGGTGTTAATTGGACACCTTAGCGGTGTGTGTCCTTCGTGCACGCTGTCTAGTGTGCCAATGTTCGGTTCGCACTGGTGCGTTCTATGGTATCGTGCGGACTGGTAATTGATAGCTCAGGAGCACTGGAAAGTTGAAAAATCTAGGTTTTTTGTCATTTAATTTAACCATTTACCGGTGCACGTTTTTTATAGGCACACCGGTATTGTTTGCTACAAACGCACCGGTCGGTTTGTGTTTTGGCACGTTTTTTATGATGCACCGGTGCAGTTTCTGTCTACCGCACTGGGTGGTTTCGGTGTTGGCGTTGTGTTTTATAATGCATTGGCATGGACGAGTTGTGAGGCACTAGTGCTCTATTTTATTATGACGCACTGGGCGTGTGTGTACGGAGTGCACGGTGTCTGGTGTGCCAATGAATTTGTCTGCACCAGTGCTTTATTTTTTCGAGAGCACCGAGGCGATTTTTAACGATAAGAGCACCGATAGGAAAACATCTGCAAAACCCTCCGCCCGCCAATCTCCTCTAGTAACCTCCGCTAGAAACAGATGTATGGGGTATTTTTCTTTGTGGTTCCTCAAAAAAATCCGCTAGAGGGTCTTTTCTTTGTATTGTACATATCCTCCCAGGAGATCTCCTAGTCACATCTTCTTGGATTTTAGATGATAACTGCCTCTTGACATGGTTGCATTTCATGATTTATTCCTTTCTGCACATTCTTGATTCCCAGGAACTTACAACCTTTCTATTTTCTCATTCATATAAAACCACCTCATATTCCATGAGGACATATTATGTTGATTTCATCTGTTCGTGCATTGAGAGATACTCCTCCATAGATCATACTTCTAAATACATAAGTTCATTACGTGCAACCATTTTACTTCACATCATCGAATGTTAGCATATAAATATATACATACCTCATACCCTTTTCCCTTGAATCATCCAGTAGAAATTTTCAATAATGAAGAGCTTCATTCTATTGGCCTGCTCCATCAATATGTCATCACATCCAAGAACTCTATTTCCATGATGACCCTTGCTCTTGATGACTGCTTTCCATTAGTAATGTTATCAGAGAGGTTTTTATGGAGCTTGATTCACCAGGAGCTCCTACCATGCTTTTATCAGGATGTTCTGTATTCTATCCATATTATTATTGCTCAATATTTATTCCTAAATTGAGGTCATAAATTGTCAACCAGGGCTAGTAAACTGTTGAAGTGAGGTGCACTATATGTGCCTAGGTATCTGTTTCTCACTACATTGTATTTAGTGTTTTTTTTTTTTCTGATGTTTTTGGTTTTATGGTTTTATGTTAAAAAGGAAAAGAACTAAGTGTTGGTAAAGAGAAGTGGATGGTTACACTAAAATAGAGCAAAACCTATTCTAAACTGTGTATGACACTAAAGAACAGAAAATGCAAAGCTTGATAATGACTCCTAGTAAGGAAATAAATCACAACATGAACTCAATAACTCATAGCATGAACTCATCCAATTCATTCATTAGGAATATGTTGGAATAGTTTGAGAAAAGAACAAGTTTAATACAAATGAGGTACTCCTAAGGACACAATCATCTTACAATATTACAAAGAATCTCATCCATGGCTAGAGGTTTATTGGAACACAATTGAAAAGAGATTATTTGTAGCACAATAAGATTTCTACTCTAAATTAACTTGTAATGCTAAGATTACTCCATTCTGTAGCTCAGCTTGTCACTAGTAAACCTCATCCAAAAGTTAGAGATTTCCTAAAATAGTTTTTTTGGAAAGAAAGGTTTAATTGTGAATTTGCAAAGGATTGCAGAATAATCAAGGCCTTAAACTGATATCACTAACTCCTGTCCAGATGATGATGTATTAATAAAAATTCAGAACAAAAGTAGTTTTGTAAATAATGAAGGTCATGGAATCTAATGTTAACAGTTAATACTACTTAAAGAACAATGGATAACACTGAACTAGGATGCAATTGATCAAACTTGAAACACAGTGACCACAACTAAACTAAAATGCCATTAGCCTAACTTGAAATACAGTAAAAAAAGTTGAACTAGAATGCCACTAATCTAACTTGAAATGCAGTGAACTAAAATTGAACTAGAGTGCCATTATCAAACTTGAAATATAGTGACAGAATTTAAACTAAAATGACATCTACCTCCGGAGTGCTATAACTAGAATAAAGATGCAACTAATCACTAAAATGTTTCAGCTCTGTCTCATTCGGAATCAGTGGTATTTTGGAATAGTTTGTAGAACAGGACTGGCTGCAACATGTTATGTAAATGAGCATGAAAGCATACAATTCAACAAAACACAACAAAGCTCTAAAACACCACAGCTATGTCTCATCCGAAGTTAGTGATATTTTGGAAGAGTTTATAAGATCATGACTAGCTGTAACAAATGATGTAATTGAGAATAAGAACATAAAACTAACTCCTAAAATACTACAGTTACACCTCATTCGACATTAGTGATATTTTGGAATAATACGTAAGAACGAGACTAAACTGTAGCATTCAATGCAAATGAATATAAAGCTCAAAGTTCAGAAAGTCAATTAAACTAGGAATGAAACGAGGCTAAATTACTTATCTAAATTATATGAACAAATCTCCTCAGGTAGCAGGGGCCCTCTACCACCGGAGTAGCATGCAAATCTACTCAAGATTGACTCAGCTCGTGCAATAAAATGATGTTTCTTTCATTAAAGGAGAAATTCTTCAAAACAGAGTATTTACGGCCTTCAAAGATCTAGCAACAAAACAAAATCTAACCAACAGTTTCTCGGTCTCCCGAGTCATACTTATAATGAAATTACATAACTACTCTTGTGAAAAATAGGGATAAGTTTCTTTCCCACTTCTAATCAAATTAAAACTCTTATTAACAGTCGTGTGCTTTACTACGGACATCTGTAGAGTCTGTGTTTTGATAGGAAACTTCTTCTCTTCTACATGCATAACCGCTTTGATACTTTAACTCAGACTTCGTGGGGAGCAAGAGATGATGGGTAAGTGTTGTGGATTTCACCCATATGCCTTTTTCTTTGCAATGACACCTAGAACCTACATAAACATGAGGATGGCTGCAGAACAGATGCCTGGCTACGGAATGCCTGTATTTTGTAGCCGAGTCTTAGTCAAAAATTACTACACCAACAAAATCATGAAAATATAACAAGTTAGTCATTATATAAATTCTTAAAGCAATTTTAATTAATCTTATTGATCATTTAAGCCTGTAATTGATGAGGGACAAAGAAAATGAAGTAGAATGTGGTGAAAGAGAAGAACATCTTTGGGCTCAACATACCCCCACTGCAAGGTTTTTTCATGTCCTCATGCAATTACTCCATGTACTCTGAGACCTCTGCTAGGACATCCAACCCTCTTCTTCTGCTTTGCCTAACATTCAATGGTCTTCTGGGCTTCCTTATGACTAACTTGAATCTTAAATTTGTAAGTTCCCTGATCAACTTTTTGTTTTTCTTCTTCAACTTTTCACTGGCCTTGTACAATTTCTCCATTTGTAAAGACAGAGTTGAATTCATATCACTTTTTAGTTTCACCTGCTCCCTAAAAATGTCATTCTCATTCTTGATATGCCTATTGAGTACTTCTAACTCATACTTATCTCTTCTTAGCACATCAATTTCAGATTTTGGTGGGCTAGGAGTTCTGTCTCTACTTTATGAAGCTCTCCTCTCTAATGACTCAATATAACTGTAAATTTGTTGTTGTGCTGGGTCAATTTCTGGAGTTTCTTCATCCTCAATGTTTATGATCCCTATTTGTCTAACCTCTGTTTTCTTTAGTATACCTCTAAGTCTGTGGCTCCGTCTTGGTTGAGATGGCCCTTCTCCTCTGTCTTTGGCATATTTTCTTATTATTCTTTCCTTCTTAAGCTGCTTCTTTATTTGAGCCAATTTCTCAGAAATCATCTCTTCACTATCCTCTTGAATTGATTTACCAGTTTCAACTTCAATAGTTTTAGAAATTTCCCTTCTCCTGCTTCTTCTTGTAGGTTTACTTTCAGGTGGAGATTCTTTGGGTTCCTCAAAATGGTTCCTCACTAGAAATTCTTCCCAATTATCTCCCATTTTCCTCAAATAATGTTTAATTAAGATTTTGACTAAACCATGGTGATACAAATTTGTTTCTAGAAATTGAACCCTTTTTTGAACATTTGAGGCCATTCTTTTCAAACTATGAAGTAGGAAAAAGGGCAAATTAATTTCCTCATCTAAGAAATGCATCATTAACGAAATATGATAGACATAGAGGGTACCAAATCTACCTTCACAGGTGATAATTTTTTTCAAAATGAGTAACATGTTCCTCCACTTATTCTTTAATGCCGAGCTAGGAATACCCTTTTTAAAAATGGAAACATCCATACCTGGAGTCTTAAGCATTTGCCTCCATGCTTCGTTATGGAATTCCCTATTTTTGAACCACCTTTCTCCTTGTCTAGGTAGTTCCGTTGCCTCTGCAATGAAAGCCTCTGTAACAGTGAATTTAATGTCTCCTATTTCGACCTCGGCTCCATTGAAGGACCTTGCAAATGTTTTAGTCACCTCTTTGTGAAAACCACTAAATTTCTCCAAAAATTGCAACCACCGTGCTTGCTGTAACATTTCTCTGATTTGTGGATATCCCTCCAAGTACTTGGTTCCAACCGGTTCAGTCCTCACTATGAGACCCATAGCTTTTCTTCCAACCTTCAGTTTACTGCTCCTCTGCTCACGGTGAAAATGGCTGTTTAAGAGATGTTTCTGCCCCAAAGATGTTTCCTCCGTTTTACAGAGCGGAATGGCTAAGTATTGGCTATGGAAATGAATGTTATGGAGTGGTTATGAAACGAGTATAATGCAGTGAGGTGATTCATATGAGTTGAAAGCTAACATGGAAGAAAAGACCGCGGAGATATTTCGTTAAGCAATTCAAAATCATCATTAAATACTTCGACCTAATGACGTGACTGATCAAATCACTTCAGTACTTTAACCGTTAAGTTTTAAATGATGATCGGGTATGGCAAGATGGAAGGGTTTTTTTTCAAAGTTTTTATGATATGGTTGATAGGCATGATCAACACGACTAATTAAAATAACCTTTTTGAATCATATATGACTTAACTATGCTAAAATTTTCATGATTTGTCACCATAATAATTTCATACCTTTGCCTTTCCTTTGATTTTTTTTATGGTTTTGATATGCCTTGTCCTCAATCATTGATCTTCAGTTCCTCATAACTCTTTGATTTTTCTTGTTGTTTTGAATATGCAGGATCAATTTGCTGCTAAATCAAATGTTTACTAGATAGTGCCTTCAGGGTATCTGGCTGCAGAATGTCTGTCTGGCTGTAGAATATCTGACTGGCTGCAGAATGTCTGATTGATTACAGCATGTACCTGTAGAAGTCTTAAAACATGGAATGGAATGGTTTGAAGCATGAATGGAATGATGAAATATTGTATGAAATGAATTAAAAATGGATAATGAAATATGGTGTAATGGAGTATGGGTGAAGTGAATAATGGGATGAAATGAATCACAATTATTAAGTGGAGTGAAAAGTGGCCTGCAACTTCTGATCTGTATTATTCAATTGCAGAAATAAATCAATCTTAAAACTCTGAGATGGAAATGAGGTGGACCATGGAATGAAATGAATGAAGTATGGATGAATGAAATGAAATGGAGTATGGATGAATGGAGTGAAATGGATCATAAGTGGGATGAGAATCACTTATGATTTTATGATAGCTGCTTGCAGAGAAAAAAAAAACAAACTTGAAAAGCTAAAGTGTCAGAAAGATTCTGATTTTCACTCTATCTTTTCTGTATAAACATGCTAATCAAAGATTAGTTTTCATGTTTATACTTTATTTATTTATTTATTTTTTAATTTCTAACTTCAGAAAATTCAATTAAGTTGATGAAGAATAAAAATTCTTCTTCATTAACTTCACATCACTGTTTTCCTGGAATTTCTTGACAAATTCTTCTCTTGAGAGTGGCTTATGATACAACTTCAATCTATGACCATTCACAAGAAAAATGACCTTCTCTTCATCTATTGTCCTGATTTCTATTGCTCCATTATAAAAAATTCTTATAATTTCATATGGCCCAAGCCAATGTGTTTGGAATTTACCTTGAAAATCCTTGAACTTTGAATCAAACAAGAGAGCCCAGTCACCTTCTTTGAACTTATTTTCCTTGATGTATTTGTCATGCCATCTAGTCCTTTGCTGTTGGACTATGCTTGTTTTCTGAACTGCATCTTGTCTGATCTCATCCAATTCATTAATCTGCTCCAATCTGTGCTTTTGTGCCTCTGTTAGATCAAGTCCTAGCTGAACTGCCATTTTGAAAGTTTGAATCTGGAACTCTATGGGAAACAAAACTTGCTTTCCATAAACAAGTTCATAAGGAGTATGGCATGTTGTGTTTCTCCATGTAGTTCTATAGGCCCACAAGGCTTCAGGAAGCCTATCTACCCAATCTCTTCTATGTAAATGAACATTCTTTGTTAGGATTCCTTCAATGACCTTATTAGTAGATTCCACTTGACCATTTTCTTGTGGATGATAAGGAGTAGATTTTCTATGCCTGATTTTGTACCTCTCCATCATTTTCTCCACTAGCCTTGATGTAAATTGAGCTCCTTGATCTATAAAAATTTCCCTTGGGACACCAAAACGAGTAAAAATATCCTCAAAAAGAAAAGTAACTACAGATGCTTCATTAGCAACAAGTAATGGCTTGGCTTCTACCCATTTGGTAACATAATCAGTGCAAAGTAATATATATCTCTTTTGTCTTGATGGAGGACTAATAGGTCCTACAAAATCCAAAGCCCATTTTTCAAAAGGTTCAATATGTACCTGAGGTTGTAATGGCATCTCACCTGAAGGAGAAGGTTTCCCTACCCTTTGGCAACTGTCACACCTTTTGACGTACTCTTTAGCATCTTTAAACAAGGATGGCCAATAATATCCTAAATTAAGGATCTTATAGGCTGTCCTCTTATCTGCAAAGTGTCCGCCACAAGGTTCATCATGACATGCCTTGAGAATCTCAGGCATCTCATCTTCACGAACACACCTTCTAATGATCAAATCTGGACCTATCTTGTACAACTCATTAGCAACCCATGAATATTTTGCACTGTCATAAATGATTTTTCTTTTATCTCTTGCATTCATTATTGAAGGAAATTTCCCTGAAACTAAATAATTAGCAATGTCAGCAAACTAAGGAGTCTGAGTAGAAATTGCAAAAAGATATTCATCAGGAAATTGATCTTCAACTGGGGTATTGTCTTGGATGTTTTGGAGTCTAGATAGGAAATTAGCTACTGTGTTTTGTTTTCCAGGCCTATCTAGAATGGTAATGTTGAATTCTTGTAAAAGCAATAACCATCTTATGACTCTGCCATTAGTAATTGATTTGTTCATTAAGTATCTAATTGCAGAATGATCTGTGTGAACAAAAGTTTCATAGCTTGTTATATAGTGTTTGAATTTGTTTATGGCATGAACAACAGCTAAAAACTCTTTTTCAGTTACAGTATAGTTTAACTCTGAAGGAGTCAAATTTTTACTGGTATAGTAGATGGCATAAGGAATCAGGTCTTTTTGTCCCAATACTGCTCCTAGAGCTGTATCTGAGGCATCTGTTGAAATATGAAAAGGTAGCTTCTAGTTAGGTCCCCTTAAAATAGGTGCTTCAGAGATTTTTGTTTTCAGGGTCTCAAAGGCTAACTGGCAATCAGGATTCCACTTGAATTCACAGTCCTTGGTAAGTAATTTGAAAAGTGGAGATGCTATCTTGGTGAAGTTTTCTATAAACTTTCGATAATATCCTGTAAATCCTAGAAAACTCCTAACATCTTTTTGACAACTTGGAATAGATAAGTTAGAGATGACTTCAACTTTTGACTCATCAACTCTAATCCCATCCCCTGAAATGTGATGTCCCAAAACAATTCCTTCAGTAAACATCATAAAAAACTTTTCATGACTTAGTGAAAGATTTGCTTCTTTACATCTCTTTAAGACTTTTTCCAAGTTTGCTAAGGCTTCTTCAAATGTGTTTCCATAAAATGTGAAATCATCCATATATACCTCTACACAATCATGTATTAGATCTGAAAATATTCCTAGTACTGCCCTTTGAAATGTTGTAGGTGCATTGCATAGTCCAAATGGAAATACTCGGTAAGCATAGGTACCCCAAGGACAGGTAAATGTGGTTTTGTATTGATCTTCAAGTGCTACTTGAATTTGATTATAACCACTAAACCCATCTAAAAATGAGAAGTACTTTTTGCCAGCTAATGTATCTAACACCTGATCTATGAAAGGTAGGGGGAAATGATCTTTAAGAGTAGCTTTGTTTAATTCCCGGTAGTCAATACATACCCTCCATTTACCATTTTTCTTTGGCACAATTACCAAAGGAGAAACCCACTGACTATCTGAAATGGGATAGATAAAGTTGACATTTAATAATTTCTGCAATTCTTCTTTAACAATTTCCCTAAGATTTGGATTCATCCTTCTTTGAGGTTGTCTGATTGGTTTACAATTTTCCTCTATGTAGATGTGATGAGTGCAAGTCTTGGGGCTTATCCCTTTCATATCAGTGTACTCCCATGCATATGCAGAAGAATGTCTCTATAATATATTGACTAGCTCTTCTTGTTGAGATTTCTCTAGGTTCTTGTTTATGTTTAATTTTTTTCCTGAAAATATCTCAATTGTAGAGCTGCCAAATTTATCCATGGAATAGAGAGACATCTGCCTTGATGACAAAAACTCAATGTTGGATTCTTCTTGAAATTGTTCATGTTTATATTCCGAAGAGGATTCAAAGTTTTCCAAGGTATTCAGAATCTGGCTATCTTCACTAATTTCTAAATTGTGAAGAGAGGTTGTAAGTCTTCTTCATCCTCTATCCATTGAGTATCATCTAATTCTATAATTGTTCTTGCTGGAGGATACAAGGTAAATTTCTTGGTTGAACTACCATCAGAGATATACATATCACCGGATCTACAGCTAATGAAAGCATCAGCTGTAGCTAACCAAGGTCTTCCTAATATAATAGGATGTCCTCCTAGATTATTCTTAGGAGTTAGGATCATAAAATCCACAGGATACTCCCAAGAGTCTAGGGACACTAGAATGTCTTCTATTACCCCATCAGGTTTAATCACATATCTGTCTGCTAATTGTAATAATGTGGGTGTAAAAAGAAGATTAGGAAGTTTCAGTTTATCCATGATTTGTCTACTCATAATATTGATTTCTGCTCCTAAATCAATGAGTGTGTTTTGGATTTCAATTCCATTGATGTGAATTTTGACAACTGGATTTCCTGGGTCTAGATACTTTAGAATAGCAATCTTACCCATCATGATATCTGCTATTTTTCCTTCCAGTTGAATTTTCTTTGTCTCTCTTATTCTTTTTCTTGTTTTCTTCATGCTCAACTCCTTTATAGTTTCTGCTAAGATTGGAATTTCCTTGATGGATTGCAATAATGGGATCTTAATACAAACATTTATCAGCTCATCTAGGAAATCATAATTAGGCATCATAATTTGTTTTTCTACTTCCCTATCAGTTTGTAATCTTTCTGGGAAGGGAGGTGTAGAAGTGGATGTTGATGGATGCTCTAATATAGGAGTTGAAATTATTGGTTCTTTTTAATTTGATTTTTCAATGTTTGAGTCTTGGAAAGTTGTGTTCTGTTCAAGACTTTTATTTACCCGTAGAGAATCTTCCTCAGAATTGTCTTGCTCTTGTATGATTACAAAAGGTTTCCTCTTTTCAAGTATCCTTCCAGACCTAAGTTGAACATCACTAAGGTCTAAAGGAGTGATCAAATAAGTTGGAAACTGTTGGCCTTCTATCATGTATGTGTTATGAGGATTTTTATTGTTGGGGTTTGGTATGGGTTGGGCAGGCAACTGATTTGTTTTTTGAGGAAATGGTAATGGAAGTGGTTGATTCTGATGTTGTGGATTTTGAGGATTTTGTTGAGAATTTTGTTGAAAATTTTGTTGAGGAGGGAAATATGGATATGGTGGATAGGATGGTGGATATTGATAATACTGAGAGTATCTTCCATAGGGATTTTGTGCTTCTTGTGCCCAAGTTTGTGATTGATTTTGAAATTGGGGCCAAGTTTGCTGCCAAGAATTCCAATTTGGTGGAGGTTGATTGTACATTTGATCATGAAATCTTTGTGTTTGAGGTCCTTGCCAAGGCCTCCTGGAAACAAAATTGAGAGATTCTATGGAACTTGTAGGAGTATCTTCTTGAAAGACAGCTTTAAGACCAGGAAGTGAAGGAAAACTCTTGGTCTCATGTTTTTCTGAACAAATTACACAAGTCTCCACAACTTTGGCATCCAAAGGGCACTCTCTCAAGGCATGTTTCTTTCTACATTTGGGACAAAAGATTGCTAAGGCATCAAATTCAGATTTTTGCTTGTTTTGTAACTCAAGGGTATCTATTTGTTCACTAAGACTCCCCAAGATATCAGATTTGAACTCATCAAGCATATGTCCTATTTCTGCCCTACTTATTGTCCCAGAAGTAGACTTACTTGCCCTTGCAAGAGCAGGGTCTCTTGGTCCTTTTACAGTTTTAGATTTCCCTCTTGAAAGGTTGATACATAATTCAGCTATTTCAGGTAATGTGAGCTGAGATATATCCCCTTTTCCCATCATGTTAAGGATATCTAACCATTCATCCCTAATTTTCTTCAACAAGAGAGCTTTCAAGGTGTCTTGGTCTAGGTTTTCCATTTTTTCTCTTTTGATGTTGTAGTTAAATCTCTCCAACAAATCTTCCAGATTTTCATCTTCTTTTTGTAGCATTTTAAACACTTCCTCCTTATGGTTGGCTGGCATACAGTAGTCCAAATACCTTTCTAGAAGTACTTGTTTCATGTCTTCCCATGTCCTAATATAACTATTGATCAAAATCATAAACCACTTCAATGCGGCTCCTTTCAATGTTGAAGGAAATAATTTAAGTTTTTGAGCATCTTGTAAGTAGTCATAGGTTCTACACAGGACTTCAAATTCAAATGGGAAAGTTTTAGGATCTTCAGTTTTCAGTCCATAAAAGTTTGGAAGGAAAGAGGGTGAAATGTTTTTTATAGTTGTATTGGTTTCTTTATCTACTATAGGAAACCCAAAAGAGCTTCACATTTCTCTTCTACCTCTTCCTTTGCCTCCTTCTCCTTCTGCACCTCTACCTCCTTCTCCTCTACCTCTACCTCTACCCCCTCCAAATAGTGTGTGTTCTCCATTAAAAACTCCTCCTCCCCCTTCTTCTACCATAGTTGATTCTTCTGTAGAAGTTGAAAAGTTTATGTCCCTAGCAGGGGTTCTTGAATCTTCTTCGAAGACATGCTCAGTGGGTAAAGTAGAAGGTATTTCTAATGAATATCTGATCTTAAGTTCTCTGGAAGTCTAGGATCAGTAAAGGATGGAATGTGGGTTTGAGTTGGAGGTATGCTGGCTCTAGGTCTTGGTGAAACAAGTGGTGTTCTAGGAATCAAGCTTCTGCTTCTTATGAATCTACCCCTTGAGTCTCTTTCTCTATGCATATCATTGTTTTTGGGTGGTAAGAAACAAGGCTACCTAGTTACACTTCCCCGGAAATGGCGCCAAAATGTTGTGCTCAACTTAGTATTCCTAAATTGAGGTCATTAATTGTCAACCAGGGCTAGTAAACTACTGAAGTGTGGTGCACTATATGTGCCTAGGTATCTGTTTCTCACTACGTTGTATTTAGTGTTTTTTTTTGATGTTTTTGGTTTTATGGTTTTATGTTAAAAAGGAAAGCACTAAATGTTGATGAAGGACAGTTGTTGGACACACTAAAAACAGAGCAAAACCTATTCTAAACTATGTAAGGAACTAAAGAACAGAAAATGCAAAGCTTGATAATGACTCCTAGTAAGGAAATAAATCACAACATGAACTCATCCCATTCATTCATTAGGAATATGTTGGAATAGTTTGAGAAAAGAACAAGTTTAATACAAATGAGGTTCTCCTAAGGACACAATCATCTTACAATATTACAAAGAATCTCATCCATGGCTAGAGGTTTATTGGAACACAATTGAAAAGAGATTATTTGTAGCACAATAATATTTCTACTCTAAATTAACTTGTAATGCTAAGATTACTCCATTCTGCAACTCATCTTGTCACTAGTAAACCTCATCCAAAAGTTAGATATTTCCTAAAATAGTTTTTTTGGAAAGAAAGGTTTAATTGTGAATTTGCAAAGGATTGAAGAATAATCAAGGCCTTAAACTGATATCACTAAATCCTGTCTAGATGATGATGTATTAATAGAAAGTCAGAACAAAAGTAGTTTTCTAAATAATGAAGGCCATGGAATCTAATGTTAACAGTTAATACTACTTAAAGAACAATGGATAACACTGAACTAGGATGCAATTGATCAAACTTGAAACACAGTGACCACAACTAAACTAAAATGCCATTAGCCTAACTTGAAATACAGTAAAAAAAGTTGAGCTAGAATGCCACTAATCTAACTTGAAATGCAGTGAACTAAAATTGAACTAGAGTGCCATTATCAAACTCGAAATATAGTGACAGAATTTAAACTAAAATGACATCTACCTCCGGAGTGCTATAACTAGACTAAAGATGCAACTAATCACTAAAATGTTTCAGCTCTGTCTCATTCGGAATCAGTGGTATTTTGGAATAGTTTGTAGAACAGGACTGGCTGCAACATGTTATGTAAATGAGCATGAAAGCATACAATTCAACAAAACACAACAAAGCTCTAAAACACCACAGCTATGTCTCATCCGAAGTTAGTGATATTTTGGAAGAGTTTATAAGATCATGACTAGCTGTAATAACTGATGTAATTGAGCATAAGAACATAAAATTAACTCCTAAAATACTACAGTTACACCTCATTCGACATTAGTGATATTTTGGAATAATACGTAAGAACGAGACTAAACTGTAGCATCCAATGTAAATGAATATAAAGCTCAAAGTTCAGAAAGTCAATTAAACTAGGAATGAAACGAGGCTAAATTACTTATCTAAATTATATGAACAAAGCTCCTCAGGTAGCAGGGGCCCTCTACCACTGGAGTAGCACACAAATCTACTCAAGATTGACTCAGCTCATGCAATAAAATGATGTTTTTTTCATTAAAGGAGAAATTCTTCAAAACATAGTATTTAAGGCCTTCAAAGATCTAGCAACAAAAACAAAATCTAACCAACAGTTTCTCGGTCTCCCGAGTCAAACTTATAATGAAGTTACATAACTACTCTTTGAGAAAAATGGGGATAAGTGTATTTCCCACTTCTAATCAAATTAAAACTCTTATTAACAGTCTTGTGCTTTACTGTGGACATCTGTAGAGTCCTTGTTTTGATAGGAAACTGCTTCTCTTCTACGTGCATAACCGCTTTGATACTTTAACTTAGACTTCGTGGGGAGCAAGAGATGATGGGGAAGTGTTGTGGATTTCACCCATATGCCTTTTTATTTGCAATGACACCTGGAACCTACATAAACATGAGGATGGCTGCAGAATATACGACTGGCTACGGAATGCCTGTATTCTGTAGCCGAGTCTTAGTCAAAATTACTACACCAACAAAATCATGAAAACATAGCAAGTTAGTCATTATATAGATTCTTAAAGAAATTTTAATTAATCCTATTGATCAGTTAAGCCTGTAATTGATGAGGGACAAAGAAAATGAAGTGGAATGTGGTGAAATCGAAGAACATCTTTGGGGCTCAACACATATAACCAACAAAAATCACTTAAAGGACAATATGATCTCAATCGTAGTGGAGATCCCTTGCTTCTTCTTTCTTATCACACTCTTTCCTCATTTTAGAGACATGGGCTTCTTCCCTATTTCCCTTGTCCTTTTTTAGATTAAGGAAAATTTCTATTTTAATGCCCAAGTTCATCATATCCAAGGCATCGTGCTTCGTCCACATTTCTTCTTTCAAAACTTACTGAATCTTTCTTTCTTCCTGGACATGGTTGCAAAGGCTTGATTCCTTCACTTGATCCCGTAACAAATTTGGATTTCAATCTTGTTTCCTCTATTTAAATAGAGACCCTAAGTCGTGGAATGGTGTGACTTCTATCTTCCCATATAATTGTGAAGTGAGATTTCTCCACTCTTCTCATAGAGGTTTTAGCACCACTGTAGTCTTCTCCTAGTTCCTGCAGTTGATCGGATAGATTGCTTCTCCTGCAGTACTTACAGAGAATAGCTCCACTAATTTCTTATATACTCCTTTTGATGATTTTAGATTTGGTACATCGGAGATGACAAAGTATTTTATGGATTCTATAAGAATCCTTTGGGCTCTTATATCTCCCTTCATGAATTTGGCATGACTTCATTGTCCTTGTCTTCCATGGAAAGTTTGAAACCCCAAACAGTTTGTTTCTTTATTTTCAAAGGAGACTTTTTAATGGATTCATATAAAGTCATAGATATACTTACTTGAGTAGATGTTTTTCTTCAGCTTGATTACTTTGAAGATGGTTTAAGCTTCCTTTGAATCGTTTTTCTTCCAAATTAAAAGTCCTTCAATGAAGGATATTGCTTCTTTTATAATGTCAAAGCTTTTAGATCTTGTTTCCCTTTTGATGGTGATTGATGAGGATGTTCTGCTGCTTCCTTGAAAGATCAAGGATGATAGGTAACTTGCCTTGAAGCTTTTGATGGAAATACTTTGAGATGGCAATGAACTGCTGGCACATTTAAGACGATACTATAATACTGCCTTTAATGCCAAACTGTCTTATTTATTTTATTGTGGAAAATTGACCTTTCTTCTAATCAAATCCTTGCTTTGTATACTGTGATCCAATGTTGTTCATTAATACAAAGATCCTAACTGTTATGTAGAATTCCTTCTTTGGTTTTGATTCTTTAATATTTCACCTTGCTTTGATGTCTTCCATGAAATCTGATCCTTGAGTGTCTATATCCCCTTTCTAGAACCTTAGCTCTGAAACCATGTTGAGAATTTGGGGGACTGGAGATTAATTCAAATTCTCTTCTTGATAATTACTTGTGAGCTTACTTGAGTTACTTATATCTTCTCTTCGTTATCTTATTTAGTATTTATCAAGTCAATTATCAAAACACAGAAGACACAAGAATTAGGCTCCAATTCTGATCTCTCCTTTCTTCATCAAAGTGCACTGACTTCAGATTACATAGAGACTTTGCTCCTCTTATATCACAGCCCCTATTCAGCATATATGAGACATTATGCATATATCACAAGATATATCAAAACCGTCCTCATAACATCTTCACACATGTCTGTACTTCAACATATCTTGACATTGCTGTGGCTCCGTGTCTGATCCAGACTTAATCATTCTGATATCCACACCTCCTTTTATCCTACAGCCCGCAGATACTAGCCTGCTTCTAAAATCTGCATATCTTCCTTCGTGCTAACCCGAGTTTGCTGCTTCAAAACATTATATAACAGATTCATAATTTAACCTGGAAACACTTTTAGTAACTCACACTTTTTCAAACTTTATTATGCTATCAAATATTACTTAGAATTTCACATTTATATTCAGATTTGACCATAGCTACAATTTACTAATACGTACTTTATGAGTTACCATGAAACTGCAGAAGAAACACACACTTTCTTACTAAGGAAAAACTTGCACTTCATCACAAATATAATCTGTATTGTATCACTGATAAATCCTGTTTTTCAATTATAAAGATAATCGCAAATTTACTTCAGCTTGTCTGCACTTCTTTTAGGTTGTCCGCACTTCTATTTCTGAGAGATCCTCACTTGCTTTCATTTTCTTTACCACGTCTGAAATACACGCATTTTTCTTGTCTCAACTGAACCGTAGTATCTTCATATATATGTACATAGCACTTTTTCTGTTGGCAGATCGACCATACATCTCGTATGAGGGCTGAATTCTATATAGGCCAATTTGTAGTGCACTAATCCCAGCATTTACGAGGGCATCATGAGTATCTTCCAGAAGCCATTTCTTCAAGGTATCATGACAAAGTTCATAACAAGGTCTGGAGCATATATCGCTTTATTTACTAGAAACTTAATTACACATGTAACTAGAAGACAACCCTAATAGACATCAAGAAGAAGTCTATAATAAAATCTTTCTCATGAAATCCATGAAGCAAGTACGACCAAAAACACATTTTATTATATTTGTCTTATACTTTACATAATTACACAATCAATATGAACACTGACCTAGTTACACTTTTCAATACAAAGGAAAAAGCTAAGGCAGGGTGACCCATGACAGTCTATCGAAGCCAAAAGCAAATAAAAACCCCACGAAGACAAAGAAAGACACGATAAAGTGGTGTGAGTTCCATAAGAGCCCCAATCACAACAAAAGTGAGTGTCAGGCCAAGCAGTCATTGGTGGCTGAGCTGAGGACTTGCGAATCAGATGCATGCTTCGGCTCTGAGTCAAAACCTAACAAGGGGAATGAAAAAGGGAAGTAGATTATTGACAAGGATCTCGATGCCACCATTGCCACCATCAAGATCTAGAAGGATGAGCTCGAAGATCCAGAGGAGGGGGATCACCTCTTCCACTCCCAAACGGGTGAAGGGTTCTCTGCTGTAGTTCATTGTCAACAACAAAAGCCAAAATAAATTCATTTTAGCAGAGATCATGAAGCGTCTGGGCCTCCCGACCACAACACACCCACAACTGTACACCATCAGGTGGCTTCACCAAGGACAAGATCTCCACGTCAGCGTAGTGTTGAATTCCCTACACATCAAGCCATTCACACATGAGGTACTGTGTGATGTTTCTCGTCTTGAAGTTTGTGATGTATTATTAGGAAAACCATACTTGTGGAAGTAACATGTTGTGTATGAGTCTAGGCCTCACACTATTATTATTACTTTGGGAAATAAATTGTACATGATACCAGAGGTAGCACTGTCTATTTCCATATCTTTGATCACTTGGAAGAAATGCAGTAACCTCATTTCCCAGAATGAGAATTTTTTTTCCTTATGATTCACCCTTAGGGAAAGAATAATATTGTGGCCACGACCTCCAAACAGGGCTCCTTTGCACAACAACAACAAATGGACAAGTTCGTGAAGGAGTACAGGGACATCTTCACCTCACCCACAGGGGTACCTCTACACTGTCAGGTTAATCAATGCATTGATATAACCCTAGGTGTGCCTATGCCCGATGGACCGATATATCGATGCTATGTTCTAGAGAATGATGAAATCAAAAGGAAAATTCAGGAGTTTTTGTAGAAAGGGCACATCGGGCCAAGTTCATCACCTTGTGGGAGCCCGATTGTGTTGGTACAGAAGAAGGACGGGGCTTGGAGACTCTGTATTGACTATCAGACGCTGAACAAGATCACTGTCTAGAATAGGTATCCAATCCCATGGATTAATGACCTTTTGGACCAACTCAAGGGGGCCAAATATTTCAGAAAGATTGAATTGAAGTCTAGGTATCATTAGGTACCAATCAAACCTTCCAATGTGTGGAAGACTGCCTTCAAATACAAGGAGTGCCTTTTCGAATGGCTGGTCATACCTTTCGGGTTGACGAATGCCCCCGCAACATTCATGAGGTTGATAGATGACATCTTGCAACCCTTCACCAAATCATTCATTGTGGTGTATTTGGATGGCATCTTGATCTTCAGCTAGAGTGAGAAGAGCACCTCCGCCATATTCGACAAGTCCTCCAAACTCTGCAACAACATAAGCTATGTGAAAATTTGGAGAAATGCAATTTTGGTATGACCCAGGTTCAATATCTGTGGTACATCATTTATGATTAGGGTGTGCATGTGGACCTAGCCAAGATACAAGTCATTTGGGATTCGCCAGTCCTAACTACTCTACCAGAGCTCCACAGATTTCTCGGTCTTTCCAATTTCTACCATAGGTCATGTTGGGGTTCTCTCATATCACTTGGCCTTTGAGTCAAGTCACCAAGGGCGGAGTGAAAGAAAAATTATTTTGGTCTGAATCCCAACAGAAGGCATTTTTCAAGTTGAAATACCACCTTTTCTCTACACCAATGCTCACATTACCATACCTGTAGCAACCATTTGAGATCGAGATAGATGCTTCTGACTATGCTATTGGTGCAATTATTTCTCAACAAGGGCATCCAATGGCATATCACAGTGAGACACTTTCAGACACAGTTCGAAAGTATCCCACCTATGAAAAAGAGATGTATTCCATTGTGCAGGCCTGTCGAAAATGGAAGCATTGCATTCTGGGGAAGGAAATGGTCATCCACATAGAGCACCAACCCGTATAGTTTATACAAATACAAGGGAAGTTGTAGAACAATTGCTATTAGAAATGGTCCACATACCTACAACAATTCCATTTGAACATTAAGTACAAGAAGGGAAACACCAATAATGTCTCGGATTGCCTCAACTGACCGCTAGTCATGGTGCTTACCACTGTGCTTGACTCTTGTGGGCACAAGACTTCATTGTGGCCGCATTTGTACAAGAGTGATCCAGAATTCAGAAACACATACCAGACACTCCTGGAAGGGGATAAAGTTCCAAATTTTCACCTCTATGATGCATTGTTATGCCACCTAGGACACCTCTGTGTTCCTTCAAGTGAGCATTCTAAGATTATTTGGGAGGCACACTATAGTTGGGTCGCTGGACACTTCAGAGTAGAGAAAACAATGGCAGTGCTATAAAAGTATTTTTATCATTTGAATCTTTGACAGGATGTTGGGAAGTACACCAGATCCTACCCTACTTGCACAATTTCCAAATAGACCATCAAGAAGCAAGGCCTATATACTCCTCTACCTACTCTTAGTTGACCTTGGGAATCCATCTCCATGAATTAAATGTCGGGCCTCCCTTCGACTAAGCATGGCAACGACTACATTTTCATGGTCATCAACAGATTCTATAAGATGACCATTCTGGTGCCCTGGAATAAGAGTATCACAACAGAAGCCACTGCTAAGCTCTTCTTTGAACGAGTGTGGGTACACTTTGGGATCCCACAGTCCATTATCTCAGATTGGGACAACAGGTTCTTAAGTATATTTTTGTCAAGTCTCTGGTCAATGTTGGATACCAAGCTCACTAAGTCAACAACTTTCCAGCCCCAAAATGATGGTCAAACAGAAGTCGTCAACGGAATGATCATACAAATTTTTGTGCATGTACAACTCGAAGCATCCTCGCATATGGGGTGAAAGCCTCCCTTATGTACAACCCAACTACAAAAAATCTATCCATAGCTCAACTAGACACAACTCCTTTCAGGCGGGGTTGGGATTCTAGCCACTATGTCCTATTGATGTGGCCATATAATTTGCAGCTACCTAGGCAGGTTCGACCCATGTCCAGTCTGAAACCGAAAGGGCTAACAACTTCATTAAGAGAATCTAGCACATCCACCAGCAGGTCCATGACATATTAGAAAAAGGCAATGCTAACTATAAGAAATGACATGACCAACATCATGTGCCACACAAGTTCTAAGTGGGCGACAAAGTTTTTTTGTATTTGCAGAAGGGGCACCTCGCTAGTTCCCACTGTAAGCTTCAACCGCTTCGATATGGGTCATCAACCATCACCAAGGCTATAGGGAATAATGATTTCGAGCTCACCATTCCACCATTCCTTGGCCTGCACCCATTGTTTAATGTGGACTACCTTCGGCCATACTTTCCACCATTACTGGACACATCCGACATTGTAGAAAAAATCACACTAACAGAGCTAAACCCTGACTACATGGAACAAGCCACAACTGATCAGATCATGGAAACACAGATTAAGAACACTCACCAATAGAAGATTCAACTGTATCAAGTTGTCAAAGCTGGCCAAATCCTGCACCAAGGCAAGTGGCTCACTAGGGACCAAGTTCAACAGAAGTTTCCCCATCTCATGGAGGCACTCAATGCAAAGGGGACCATAGCTTCCTAAGGGGGGAGGATAGATCCAGGTGGATATTGGTGGCCACCCGCCTATTCCACTTAGACCCCCACCATTGTTTCTTTTAGTTTTTCAGTTTCCTTAATTGTAGCACAATTTACTATTTTTGGCAGTTTTTTGAGTCCTAAACTTCCGAAGTTGTTTTGAGGGACTAAAAGACGTTTTTAGGGAAAACAAAGAGGCAAGAAATGTACCAAACTAGTCATTTAGTTTATGTTCAACATCCTATTTGAGATATTTGAAACTAGGTATTATGATAGCCAAATGGAGATCATATATCAAAGTTATGACCCTGGGAAGTTGACGTTCCAACTTACCCTAATGGGGCCCACAAGATTTTGGCGCTTCATCTCCTAGAGTTAGGTTTTTGGATGTTTAGGGTTTCTCATTGTTTTCGAATGATATAAATTCCATTGAGCCTCATTGTAACACAATTTAGAGGCATGTAGCCACCACATCTCTTCTGAGAGATAAGAAACCATCACCCGAGCTTGTTTATTTCCATTATGTTTGTAAGCATATTTCAGTTCTTTGATATTAATGAAATGAAGTGTTATTTCCGCTGCATCTCTGTATTTATGGTTATATCTATATTCTGTTGCATTCTTGTCTAAGTTCATATCACACAGTTAGTGTGAGACTGGGGCGATATTGTGATAGAATTGTTCCAAACCAGAGGGAGAAGGAATCTATACGCTCAGACATTTATTTTATACTAGAGAATGAAGACCACAATGGCCAAATTTATGGGAGAAAAACCATAAGACCACTTGTAGACACATGGCGAGTTGGCCTTGCTCTGTTAGGGTATACAAAAGGTGAATTTTAGCATGAATCAAGTGAATGGGAGACTGAAAATAATTGAAACTCACGTCCCATGCATTCCCCCATAGACCCAACAAGGATCCAACTCCTATTGAATCGTTTGATGATTAGTGTTTTGTATTTTCAATTAGAAGCCATCTGATGCAGGGGAATTTGTAATTCTCATTGATTGATAGGTCAAAAAAAATTACCAGAGGATTTGGTTGCTCAATGAATGGTTTGTTAGGATAAGAGTTGTTTGAAATTACCATGTAATTTGTGTAATTTAGATAGATTGTTGAAGAATTGTTATAGTTGTTTAATTTTTACCTAAAAGGTATTTTTATTCTATATTCATGGATCTAGACTGAACCATAATGTAATCTTCATATTAATTAATTTTCAAAAAAAGTGGGTTCGTCTATGTAGTGGCGAGAACCCTTAATTCGATTCTAAACCAGCCCTTCTGCAATATTATGAATAATACACAATCAAATTATAATATTATTATTTATTAATAGGGCTGAGAGGCATATATGTGTATGCATCACTTGTTGAAGTGGCTACAGGAGGGAAGAGAAGGGAGAGGAGTTCCCAAGAGAGTGGCATTTCAGTGCACAAAGGCAAGATCATAGAGGAGTCGAGTGAAAGACTTTAGTTTTTCATTCCCCACAGGGATCCATCACTTGTTGAAGTGGCTACAAGAGGGAAGATAAGGGAGAGTAGTTCCCAAGAGAGTGGAATTTCAGTGCACAAAGGCAAGATCATAGAGGAGTCGAGTGAAAGACTTTATTTTTTCATTCCCCACAAGGATCCATCATTAGATCATGTGAAAATTAAAAAAAGTGTCAATTGATGGGATATGCTCGGCTATCTTATTAAGTGTTAAAGTTAGACACGCCGGGTTGTGGAGAGAAGGTGGACCCCGCCCGTAAGACTTACCCCGACGACTTTGCATAGCACCTTTTTCTATTTCACTGAGCTTTGTATCAACAACCTAGATATTTATCTATGGGTCCTGCCTGAAGGTCTCCACCCAACCGCTCTTCGCGAGCACATTCTCTAATTTTGATAGGATATGTATAGAGTGACTGATAGATTGAAGAGAGGTTAAGTGGACCCCCTGCTTGGAGGGCTTACCCTGACGGTCCTCGCAAGTGCTATTTTACAATGCAACGACTCTTTGAGTTGGGATTCTATGTCACTGAATGCACACCGATTATAGTGAAGCCTCTGTTCAAAGTATGAAGGTAGAGGTTGGAAGTAGAAGAACTGCATATGCTCGATACTAACGTTTAAAGTGGATCACAAAGGTCTTGCTACAGAGCCTCAAATTTAAAATAATTCTTGGCCATACTCACATAGAGTTGTCCTACCTTTCGATGCCTCCCACTATTAATATATCTGCCTGCAACTTTTAAAGGGATTTAATCCTGAAACTGTTGAAGGGAGTGCTAATTTTGGGAATAAAATTTGTGACAAAAGGGTAGAGTGGAACCAAATCAAACCTGATCTAGTTTAGAATTACATCGAGTGGTATTAGATGCTAAAAAAGTCGTGATGCTAAAAAAAAAGCGTTGATTAAACAAAAGAAGGAAATGGTTGAGCCAACTCAAAGGAAACCCTTATTCCGAACTCTTTCCAAAGTTCAAGGAAAATGTTGTAAGATGGTGATTGACAATGGTAGTATTGAAAAATTGGTGTCAACAGAGGTTGTAGAAAAGCTGAATTTGAATAATCAAAAGCATCCAATGCTCTATAAGGTGTCTTGGCTATATAAAGGACATCAAATTTTGTTGAATGAGAAGTGTGAAATAAAGCTTTTGATTGGAAGTTACAAGGATAAAATTTGGTGTGATGTGATGAAAATGGACATGTGTCATATTTGACTTGGAAGACTGTAGAAATTTTACAGAGGATTTGTACATGATGGTAGGAAGAATACCTATAAGTTTCAAAAATATGGCATCAATCATACTTTTCTTCCATTACAATAATGATGCAGGAGCATCTTATATTTTGTATTTATTATTTGTTTAATTTGTAAAATCTTAGAGAACTAGATTTTATGGATATTTCTAGATTTTTTTGGAGATTAAGTAGTTAGGATAAATTCCTAAAATTGAGAGGATTTCTCTCAACTTCCTCCAAATATCTAGGAAGGAGTTCTCTTTTTGAGGAATTCGAGAATTTTCCTCCTCCAAAATAAATAACCATGTAATTCATTTGTAAAACCAAATTTTGGATAGAAATTAATTTAATAGAATTTTATGCTTTCTTTTTTATGTTAATTATTCCTCTTGACTCTGCACCATATTTTGGTATCATAGCTAGCATGAAATCATGAAGAGTTGATGCGTGAAGGCGTGGAGAATGTAGAGTGGACAAGTTGTATGGATGAATTATGGAGGACTAGACAAGCATGTATGTTGAATGGACAAGCTACATGAATCTGTTTGAGACTGACGTTGCACTTTGGAAGTCATATATTATTTCTCTACTATGTGTTAATGGTCAATTACTTGTGAACCTTTCTATTTACTATTGAAAGGTGATTGTGTTCTAAGCATTGAGCTTATATAGCATAATATTGTTGAAACATTGTGTAACTGTTGATTATTGGAGCGTTGATTGCTGGAGCGTTGAAACATTATGTAGCCATTGAGCCATCTTGAGCCCTAGAGCTGTGGAGCGTTAAAGCATAAAACCTATGTAAACTTGTTCTGTGTGAGGACCTACATAGCATGGAGCATTGTGAATTTTTTTGATTGGTGCAAGTAGATATTACATAAATATATTCAATTTGCAGTCTACATTGGAGATTTATGTTGAAGTTTGAGCTTGGAGACCAACATGGAACAATAAAGAATGGATGATCAACAAAAGACTAAATTTTGGTATTTCGAAGGAGCTTAATCAATTTATGAAGACATATGGTTGTGAGACTAGGGATTTCTTTTACGTGGGGAGTATGATGTAGGAACATCTTCTATTTTGTATTTATTATATGTTTAATTTGTAAAATATTCCAGAACTCTAGATTTTATGGAGATTCTTAAATTATTCGAGAACTATTGAAAAGTGCATACCATTAGATTAGAATAAGAGAGAGGGATGAGTGGAAAATTTCATTTAAAGCTCATGAAGGATTGTACGAATGGATGGTTACACCATTTGGATTGTACGATGCACCCAGTACATTCATGAGTCTGATGAATGAGGTACTGAAAGAGTTTATATGGAAATTTGTAATTGTTTACTTGGATGACATCTTAGTTTATATCTAGTAAACGGAGTAAAATTTACGACATTTAAGGTATGTGTTGGAAATATTACAACAGGAAAATTTCTTATAAATTTGAAGAAATGTTCCTTTTTGAAGCCAAAACTTGTAAATTTAGGATTTTTGATTTCCAAAGAAGGGTTAAAGATGGATCCAAGGAAGGTAAAAGCTATTTTTGAATGGACCTCTCCCAAAAATACTTTTTGAAGTCAAAAGTTTTCATGGTTCAGTGAGTTTTTACAGGAAGTTCATTAGAAATTTTAGCAAAATGAGCACACCAAATGTGGAGAAAATTAAAAAGAGTTAACAACCATTTTAGTGGAAGGATGAAGCTGAAAAGGGTTTTCAATTATTGAAGAAGAAGATTATAGAACAATCGGTTCTTGCATTGGCCGATTTCAATAAAACCTTCCAGGTAAGAAGTGATGCTAGTGGAGAAGCTATAGGAGAAATACTGAACTAGGAATATTTCCCTATTTCCTATTACAGTGAGAGATTGAATGACGCTAAGAAGAGGTATACAACATATGATAAGGAATTTTATGCAATAGTCCAAGCTCTTAAAATATGGTGACATTATTTATTGTTTAGAGAATTTATTCTTTATACTAATAATCACATCTTACATTTTATTATGAAACAACCTAAATTAAATCAAATACATATCAAATGGGTTGAATATTTACAAAGTTTCACGTTTTTTTTGAAGCATATAAGTGGGAAATCTAACAAAACATTGATGCTTTAAGTAGAAAACAATTTTTATTTCAGGAGAGCCATAATCAAGTACTTGGGTTTGATTTTATGAAAGAATTATATAGAATAGATCCAAATTTCAAAGAGGGGCCTATGAATCTTGCAAAATCCAGCTGTAAAGAATTAAATTCCATGGCTTGATTAATCCAAGATGGGCTGTTGTTAAAAAATAATCAGTTGTGTATTCCTAATTGTTCCATGGGGAAGAATCTGATCAAGGAGAATCACACATTGGTGGTTTTGGAGGACATTTTGGCAATGATAAAACACATGAGTTGCTTAGACGACACTATTATAGGCCCAAGTTGAGAGATGATGTGTAGAAGTTCGTGAAGAAGTGAAAAATCTGTCAATATGCCATAGTGATAATAAAAAATATGAGATTGTACACTCCTTTGCCAATTCCAGAAATACCATGGGATTCCATCAACATAGAATTTGTTTTAGGTTTAATGAAGAGACAAAAAGGTAATTATTTTATCTTTGTGGTGGTAGATATATTTTAAAAAATTGATCATTTTATTCCCTATCCTAAAACTAGTGATGCTAGCCATGTTGCTAATATGTTATTTAAAGAAGTGGTAAGACTCATGGAATTCTCAAAACTATTGTCTTAGATCGAGACACTAGATTCTTTGGACATTTCTGGAGAAAATTATAGAATTAATTTGGCACAGAATTGCAGTTCAACTCAACATCTCACCCACAAACTGATGGTCAAACTAAAGTAGTGAATAGAAGTTTGGGAAATATTCTATGCAGTTTTATTGGAGACCATCCTTAACAGTGGGATCAAAATTTAGCACAAGTTGAATATGCATACAATGAAACTCCTAATATAATTGGTCAAATCCCTTTCCAAATTGTGTATGGAATGAACCCAAGAGGAATGCATGAGCTCAAAAATCTAGGAAAAACAAAGAAGAGAAGTGCAACAAGAGAAGACTTTGCTATACCTATAAGAGAAATCCATAACCAGGTAAATAAAAAATTACATGACAACAATTTGAAATATAAAAGCATGGATGTTCTCAGAAGAAAGGAACATGACTTTGAAGTGGAAGATTTAGTTCTTGCACATTTGAGAAAGGAAAAAATTCCAAAGGGCGAGTACAACAAGCTAAAATTTAAGAAAATTAGATCTTGCTAGATCTTAAGAAAATTCTCTGCTAATTCTTATGAACTTAAATTGCCACTTGGAGTTGGAATCTCACCAATATTTAATGTAGCAAATTTGTACAAATATAAACCCAAGATAGAACAAGCAACAAGGGATGACAAGAAGCAACAAATAATAAAATGGGAAAAGAAATTACCAGCAATTGAACCTTTGCAACCTAAAAGGTTCCTGGACAAGATATTGGTGAAGAAGACTAGGGACAAAGAATATTTTAAATACTTGGTAAAATGGAAAAACATTCCAATCTCAGATGAAACTTGGATGAAAACCACACTCATACAGAAAAGTGGAAAATCTGTTGAAGAAATCATGGACAGAAGTCCATGAAATATTCATTCCTTGGGAGCATGATGCAGTGGCATTTGTGATTTTGATTGTTCGAGAGGTCAAAAACATTTATGTGAGGATTTTGTTCCTCAACGAGTGGTTTGTTAGGATAGGAGTTGTTTTAAATTTCCATGTAATTTGTTTAATTTAGGAAGATTGTTAAAGAATTGTTATAGTTGTTTAATTTTTCCCTAAAAAGGTTTTTGATCCTATATTCATGCATCTAGACCGAACCATAATGTAATATTTATATTCCTTAATCTTTAATAAAAGTGGGTTCGTGTGTGTAGTGGCGAGATGCCTTAATTCTATTCCAAACTACTCCTTCTTCAATCTTATGAATAATACACGTTCCGATTATAATAATGTATTTTATTAACAAGGTAAAGAGGCATATATGTGTATGCATCACTTGTTGGAGTGGTTGTAGGAGGGCAGAGAAGGGATAGGAGTTTCCCAAGAGAGTATCAAATTTAAAGAATTCCTACTTTCTATTTAACTGAGCT
Source organism: Pinus albicaulis (assembly GCA_034641835.2). Lineage (NCBI taxonomy): Eukaryota > Viridiplantae > Streptophyta > Pinopsida > Pinales > Pinaceae > Pinus > Pinus albicaulis. The sequence goes on along the minus strand of CM076579.1, from coordinate 1,142,368,512 downwards.
TTGTATCAACGACCTAGAGATTTATCTATGGGCGCTGCCCAGAGGTCTCCACCTGACAGTTCTTCAAGAGTGAATTTTTTATTTGTGGTGGGATATGTATAGAGCAACCTGTAGAGTGAAGAGATATTAAGTGGACCCCGCCTGAAGGTCTTACCCTAATGGTCCTTGCAAGTTATCTTTTACATAACAGCGACTCTTTGATACAAGCTTATGTGTCATCAACTATGCGCTGATTACAATGAATCCTCTATTCAAAGTATGAATGAAAAGGTTGGAAGTATTAGAAAAAGAGTTGTATTAAGTAAGAAAAAGTCTTGAAGGCCTAATCCTAAGGTTTAAGGTGGACTGTGGAGGTATTTATATAGAGCCCAAAATTTAAAATAAATCTTGGCCATACTTGCGTAGAGTTAGCCTACCTTTAAACTCCTCCCATTGTTAATAGATCTGCCTACAAATTTTAAAGGGATTTAATCCCGACACTTTTGAAGGGAGTGCTGATTCTAGGAATAAAATTTGTGACAAAAGGGTAGAGAGGAATTAAATCAAAGAAAATTTAGTTTAGATTTTCATCACCTTCGGGAATTGTCAAGTTAGCGATAGAGGTCAACATGATATGTCAGTGTTTTTAGTTTTACTAGACTTGATTAGGACATTTAAGTTTTGGTTAGGATATGACTCCACCAGATGGTCAACAAACTTGGTTTCCCTCTGGGTAGGTTGAGACCATTTGATTATTTTTTGGAACTTCCATGTACAATCTGTCTTTTGAAAGAAATAGAAAGTCCCAAAGCCAAATTACCAAAAAAAAAATCATATTCTTATTTAATTCATCATTAATTAGGAAATTTATAAATTCTAAGTCTACCTTAAACTAGGGTTTATGATTACCATGTAACATATGGTGTAAAATTAATATATAACAATTTAACCATATGAAAAGTTATAAATTCCAAGAATACCTTAAATTGGGGTTTATTATTACTATGTAGCATACTTTATACGTAGATAACTTAGGGTTTATGATTACCTTGTAATATATTTTGTACAATTAATGCATAACAATTTAACTATAAGAAAAGTTATAAATCCAAGGTTACCTTAAATTAGGGTTTAGGATTACTATGTAATATGCTATATATGTAGATGGTTTTGGAGGATTTAAACTCTATAACCATTTAAATTAATCTAAGTAGCTATCAATTAATTTTTACATAAGAGACAAATACTTTCCCATGTTTTGATCTCGCTAGTTGTATGTTGTTACTTTAAGTCAAATGTAATATGGGGAAAAATTAATAAAAATTGAAATTATTTAGGTGGTGAAATTGTATATATGGTTTTTAATAATAATAATAATAATAATAATAATAATAATAATAATAATTTTTTAAAGGTTATGGTTAAGTGAAAAATCAAATTGATGTATCAGAATTTTATTTGTGGGATAAAAGACTCACCTCCTTCATCAAATTTGTGTATGAAACCTTTGTTATTTGTGGGATAAGTTACCTATCTCCTCCATTAAATTGGGTATGAGACTTTATTGATGCCCAAGGATTTTTTATTTGTGGGATAAGGGACCCACCTCCTACATTAAATTGGTGTATGAGAATTTTTATTATTTTGGATAAGGGACCCACCTCCTCTGTTGAAACCCTAGAGACAACCTTTGGTTGAGTAGAGGTCACTGACTAGTACATCTATATAGAGAGATAATACAATTTATTTTCTATCCCTTTATGATAATTGAAAAGTATTTTTATAGGTAGTGGTTATGAAATCTACTTAGAATACGAATACTTCTTAAAATGGCCTCACTGACAATGAATTTTATTTGAAGTTATCGTAAAGTGAAGAAAAGAGATGATTAAAAAAGTACAAAACAAAAGGCTACTTATTGTAGAATCTATTGCTTCAAACTTTAGTAGAAATACGAAAGTCATAGAAATGAAAATACAGAAAAGAGGAGCACATATTAAGGTTATTTAATTTCAAGTTATAGGTACTGTGAATTCAGTAAATCCGTTTTATTAAAAACTAGCAGCTTCATTACTCTTTCCCATAGAATAAAAACATTAAATGATTCACAAAGAAGAGACACACATATCACAATAAAATATATTCTTGGAATCACCTTGAAAAGCTTTATTTAATCCCTAAGAAGATGATAGAAACATTACACATAATAGTTTTTGTCTTCTGAAGTCAAAATTCAGAACCTCACTTGGTTCTCCAAAGTTAATTTTGTATGAACATTACAATGATGACAGTTATAAAAACTGTTAACCATCACAAAAAATACTAAACTACTTTAAAACTACTTTATACCTATTCAGTCGTTCGAAGGACTTGAAATTTTTATGAAACTAATAACAAAACTGAGTGATTATTACAAATACAAAATTTCAAATATTCCATAAAATGGAACATGTGACCATTTTATTACTGGATGACTTGTGATTCATGTGCAAGATTGCTTGTAGAAGGTCCAACATCCGTTGTTGCTTATGTAGCAGACATCCATGCTCTGCATTTATTCCACACTGTCAAATCTGGACTTGGACACTTGATAAACCTTTTATGAGCCATTCTAATATTGGTAATTCAACTATAAGATGGCTTCTCTATAAAAAGAGTTTTAATCAACCATAACAACTGAGAATCCCTTTGAAGATAATTGAGAATTGTTGCACCTTTAAGAAATGTTGTCTTCTGAGCATGAGAAGTGCCAATATTAATTTTAGCTTCTACCAAAAAAGTTTCATAAGTCTCCCAACGAATCATATTTACCTGTTGGTCCCAGCATGAGGGCAATCCTGCCCTTGTCCTATTATTGAAATTTGTATTAAATTTTATAACAAATTCTTTTATATCCCCAAGTTTGGTCTCTATTGTTTTCCTATATAATTTTTTCAGCAACATTCTATTGATCTCCAACACTAAATATGTTTTTTTCCTCAATTTGCATATCTCTTAATTACCATGATGATTTGGAATTAAGAAAATTGATTATTCTCTTGGTTAGTTGTGCACATTGTTGGGTTTTATGCTTATGAGCAACAATGATGCTCTGCAAGTCCCTGATGATAGTTTTCTCCTCTGCTATGATGAACATGTAATCCCAAATGGCTCTCACTTGTTGAATAATATCATTCCAGATAATTTCCCTAGCCTGTATAAGTGACATATTTCCTTTTACTTTCTCCCTCATATCTTTAATCTCATTGCAGCTAGTATGATATTCCTTCTAGTATTGGGATGCAATATCTTTGGCCATAGTCAACTATATTTATTTGAACTTTAAAATATCCTTTGTATCATTTAGGTTCTTTTTCATTTTCTTCATTTCATCCTCTGAGATCTTCAATTCAGTCATAACTCTAGTCAACTTATCAGCTGGATCCTGTAAATCTGGATGTACTAAAATGGTGCATGCATGAGTGTCTAGCTTCTGTTGTAGGCTAGAATTCATTTCTTTTAGGGAAACCACTTAATTGTTTCTTTTCAGTAATTCATTAGTTAAAATTTCCTTTCCTTTTCTACTTGGGCTACCTCTAGAGCCATGACATGCTCTACAACAGGTAATTTTAACTTCTTTCTCCGCATTGGAATTTCTAACTCTTCTCCTTGCAAATTTTTTTGTACAACAGACCTGTCTTTAGGATTGAGGCCAATTTTAAAAATTAACTTCTTGAATTCTTCATTATGAGTGAACAAAGCTATGGAATTTTCTTTTTCTAATTTAATATGATTTGTGAATTTTCCCAATTAGGCTTCTATCTTATTTGTAGCTAGGGATGCTTTACTCAGATCACTATAAATCAACTCTCTAGTTTGTCAGTGTAAATTGATTTTTTCAGGCAATGGAATCTCCATGGAATCCACAGTTAAATTGACAGTATTAAAATGTACTGATGAAGAAATAGTTAAAGTAGAAGGGTGTTAAAAGGAAAATTTAATCATATTTGTTTCTAGATCCATGGCTGATAACAATATGGTGTGATAATTTCCAAAGTTTACTATGCTTCAAGATGGGACACAAAATTATCTTTAATATTTTTGTTCCTTTCTTAAATTTTACCATACAGGTCCTTTAAAACTGGGACAAAACTTTGAGGAGTGTCTTCAGAAAGAGGGGAAGAAGGTGTGCATGTCACTTCTCCTAATTGCAGCTGAAAACCAATTACAGTCGAGGAACTTCCAACCAGAGGTTTAGACTCCTCATTTTCATGCAAATTTTTCCTTTTAGAACTTTGACTAGGTTCACCATCCAAATCAATAACTTCTTCAATTCCTCTTTTCAAGCCCTTTTCTAGAGGATGTGGTGTCTCAATATTGATTCCCTTATGTGCTTCTGATTTACTCCCATTGGCCAAAATTTCAATATCTGGTCTGGATTCATATGTGTAAGGAGCATATGAATTCTATACTCTCATTTTGGAAATGATGTGATGAGGATAATAATTCCATCTTCCTCCCCTGTTGCAATTGCATGCCTTGAAGGATTTTCTCAACTTCTTCCATGGACTGTCTATTATATACAATAAAAGGCCCAACAATCTTGGAAAATTTGACTAAATGTCCTTTATTTGCTGATACAAAATGAACTTTATAAACATTCAATATTTTTCTGATGAATTATAAAGTATATAGTCTCATGGTTATAAATGTAGGAAGCCTATAAGGGGCAAACTATTCTCCATACAATATGATCTCAACATAATCCTCAAACCGAAACCAATCCCCTACTTTGACATCTTTACCAAGTTGCAAAATGGATTGGGCTTTTGGAAAAATACACGGTGGAACCTAGTTGTTTATGATAGAATACAAAATTGACATAAAAGAAGTTGTGAAATATACAAATCCTTCATAACTAGGATGAATCCTTAGGGTGTCTATCCAGTTCACTACTGACTCTTTCTTCTTATGTGCATCCATTATATTTAGACCCAAATGCATGAAACTTTCTACATGGACAAAAAGGAACAAGTAGGTCACTAAAGATGGAAATCTGAAGCATCCGGTGAGATTTAGGCCTGATATCTGAGAATTCACCAATATCTCCCAAAATTTTGGTATTTCAAGGACAATCTCAGGCTTTATGATTAAATTGAACATTCCCAAAACAACACGATCAATAAGAGTAGTATCTTACCTTCCGAGAACCCTAACAATGACTTGTAAAAATGGCCTAACATCTTCATCAAATTTCTCTACGGGAAATTGAGTTGGTTATATAGGTAAAGTTTGTCCAGTTGGCATAAGAAAGAAGGTCATTTGGGCATAGTATTTTCCTGACAAATTATGAAAGAATGCTAGTAGGGTTTCCTATGAAAATGAAGTGAAATGTTCTGAAGATGGAAAATCTAGAGCTTGATGGATTAATAAGGAAGATATATGAAATATATTTTCACCTAATGCATTCATTACAAAAGACTTTTGGGGATATAAAGAAGAAACCAACCAATAAATGAACTTAGGATAAACATAGGTTTAGGGAATTATGGCTTCAATAAGTCCTGAACTTATGATTGCAGAGAACAAAGGGGAGTATTATTGACCAGCTAAGATATTTTGATGATTTTACATTAAATTTAGTGAATGAATGGGGTCAAAAACATATCTCTTGGTGTACATGAGGGGAATGTGGGTCGTGGAACCAAAAAAGGAAATTCTCTTCGAGATTTTCAAGATTGATGGAGTGAAAACGGTGTATACATACCTGGATGCTGATGATTGACGTTGGAATTTGAATTCAAGTGGTTAGTAGATGTAGACATGCTTATAGATGCATGAACACAAAGAAAAAAATGTGAATTAGGTAAATGAGAAACAATATTTATGGGAAATGTGAAAACTGCGAGGGAAAACAAGATTTAATGTTGAAGTGATGGTGTATGGAGTGATGTGGTAGGGGTGACGTGGATGACATGATAGGGGTGACGTGGATGATGTAGTGGTGAATCGATAACTATGGGACACTATTGCACTTTATTGCAACGGACCTATAGGAGCACCCATTGTGGTAGGCGGGCACCACTACTGGTGACCCCATATTCGATCACAAATGTTGATCGACAGTCATGTTGACCTTTTTACGGAGGCACCTGCACTGAAAATTATCATGTTGGTTGTGGTGTCAATTTTTCGCCATTGAGGGAGCACAACATCTCCAAAGAAGTTGCCCGACAAATGTACCCACTGTTTAATCATTTGATCCAGTGAACTTCGCCAAGGCCCACCAATTTCAATTTGAATAAATCCGATGTCATCTCAGTTCAACATTAATCCACCCTTTAATTTTCCAAAATACTAACATTATCATATATATGATTTTGATTTTTTTTTTTGGAATATACAAATTTTTTTCTTTGTCACAATTTAAGCATAGTGAAAAATGATCTACAACAACTGGCTCCATCTAGGGATAGTGTTTTGGGACAAAAAACTAAGAACCGTAGATTAGTTCCTTCACTTTGGGCATGGAGTCATATTATGGATTATAACATTATAATGAAAAGCTCATCGAGTACTTACTGTGATCAAAACGGTATTTACAATGACAAACTAAAAGAGATCAATGCTAGAAACAATGTTTCAAGTACTACCCATTCACAAGAAAATAAAGTAGTTCTCTAGAATAAAAGTATTTTTGGTTGTGACTTCTACTAATTTAAATGGTCCAAACCATAGGGGATCAAATTTACCATGCTTGCATTTATCCTCTCTTCTCACTTCCCATCTTAAAACTAGATCTCCAGGTTGAAAAAATATTTCCTTGGATTTTTTGTCAATAATATGTTTCATCTTCTCTTGATAGCTGACTATATTTTCAATCACATGTTCTCTATTTGTATTTAGTTCCACTAGATGGTTTATCCTGAAAATCAATGCATTGGTTTCCTCCTCAACACCTTGAATAAGTGAAACTACTAGTTTTGCTATTTGAATAGGAAGAAAAGCTTCTGCTCCATACACTAACTCAAAAGGTGACTTACCAATAGATATTTTGGTGGTTACTCTATTTTCCCATAAGGAAAATTTTAGCTGAGAATCCCAGTTCTTCTTATTTTCTACAATTTTCTTCTTAAGTATCCTTACCAGAGCTTTCTTTGATGACTCTGCCAACCCAGTTCCTTGAGGAGGTGGTAGAATGAGAAAGAATCACGTTGTACTTCTGGAAAAAGTTAATTAACTTTTTATATTTGAACACTTCAACATTATCTGTGACTAATTTCTTCAAACAACCAAATCTTGTGAAGATATTTTCTTTCAGGAACTTAATCACCCTGAATTAATTTCCTTTCTGGTTGGAATAAATTCCACCCATATGGTAAAATAATTAGTGCATGTTAAAATCCATTTATGTTGTCCACTCGAAGGTGGATTTATCTCTGAAATCTAATCCCCACTGTTTGAAAGGTTATTCAACAAAAATAGGAATCAGTGGTAGAGGTGCCAATTTATTATTCTCAGCAAACAATTGGCAATTCTCACAACTTCTAACGAGCCTGTAGACATCTAAAAACAAATAAGGCCAGTAAAAAAAAACTTTCAATAATTTATGTGCTGTCACCTTCCAACTATAATGACCACAGGAAAGACATCCGTGATACTCATCAAAAATTTCAATAGTTTCCCCTTCTGTCAAACAGAGAAGCAAAACACCAATAATATCTTTCCAATACAATCGACCATATGTTATCACATACTTTTGAGATTTCAATCTGAGGGCTTTATATATATTTTTTTAATTTATAAGGAAGTTGGGAAACTAAGAAAATATAAATAATGGACAATGTTTTTATACCACTCAGAGCATAGATTATTTATACTGAATTACATTATATGGTTCCTTTTCCTTATCCTTTTCCTCAACTATTTTTGATTCAGAAACTTCAGCTAGCAAATTAATCTCCATTGCTTGACAATTTTATTCTCTAAGGATATTTTCTAATCCCTGCCCCTTTATTAAATTTTATGGTTTGATTTCCATATCATACTCTTAAATTTTAGCTATCCACTTTCCCCTTCTTCCTTCACTATCACTATGAGTCGACACATCTTTAATAACATAGTTAGGTACATATGCAGTGATTTGAGATTGCAAGACACATGTTCTGAAAGATTTCAAAGCCTTATCTGGAGCATAAGCCTAAGTTTCCAAAATTTTATACTTCAACTCAACATCCCTTAATACTATGCTAAAAAAGACTATTGTTTATTCTTTGTTGTCCTGATTCCTTTGCAAAAGAACAACTACAACAATAAAAGGTGAAGCAAAGGAAAAAAATTGGAAGGGTTTTTGATAATCAGGACTCACCAGAACTGGAGTTTCTCCAAAAGATTCTTTGATTCTTGTGAAAGATTCTCTAGCAACTGGGGTCCATTCAACCTCTACATACTTTTTCAACATATCCGTAATTTCTTTCACAATTTCTGCATAATTGGGAATGAATCTCCTGAGAAAATTGATTCTTCCCAAGAAAACCTGAATTTATTTTTTCTTTTTGGGAAAAGTTATATTCTTGATTGATTCTACTCGTTTTGAATCAATTTTTACCCCCTCCTTTGATACAATATGCCCAAGAAATTTCCCTTCTCTCAAAGAAAAATGAGACTTCAGTTTGGATTTAATGATAACCCATATTTTCTACATGTCTCAAAAGTCTGCTAAAGGTGTTTCAGATGCTCTTCATCATATTTGGAAAACATTGTAATATCATCTAAATAAATAAAAATGGAATTATGTTTTACTCCTACAAAGGCTATATCCATAGCCCTTTGAAATGTGGCACAAACATTCATCAATCCAAAAGGATTTTTTGCATACGTGAAGGTACCCCATGGGGTCGTGAAGGCTGTTTTACTTTGATCTTATGGATGCATTGCAATTTGGTTATAACCTGAAAATCCATCAATCATAGATAATCTGTAAGATCTTGTCACTTTCTATAGAATATGATTCATTTTTGGAAGAGGATAATTGTCTTTTAGTGATGCTCTATTAAGATTTCAGAAGTCTATGCACAATCTAATTTCCCCATTTTTATTCCTCAAAGGCACCTAGTCTGAATATCTGAGAGGAACAATTATATTTTCTTGTAATAATTTCATGGCTTCCTTTCCTATTGATGTAAAAAGCAATGGATTGATTTGTCTTAATTTATGTTTATATGGTTTTATTCCTGGCTTCAAAGGAATCTTATGTTGAATGATGTCTGCATCATAAGTTTTTAGGTCTTCATAAGACCATGAAAATACATCAATATATTTTTAAAAAAAAATCCACATACATTTGATTATAATATTTAGAGATACCCTTTTCAAAACCCATGGCTTGGGCCTCTGTATTAGCTCAAAATGGAAAAAAATGTTGTTTACAATCCTCTACTACTCCTGAAGCCTGCTGCCATTAAAAGGCAATTATATCCTCTAGCTTACAAGCAAAAATCCATTATGGACTTACAAAATTTTAGACAATTGAAAGGGAGAAATGTGAAAGGTTATAATCATGAATTTAGGAGAAGAGCTCTTATTTTGGGTATTAATTTGTATTATCAAGAAACTTTGTTAAAGTATATTGGGGGTTTGCACAGTTACCTTAGGAAAAATATTCTAATGTTCAATCCCACAAACTTAGATGAGGTTTGGGTTCAAGCCACACATTTATAAGAAAGAGGGAAACTGAGCGTAGATGAGAAAAGTGATAGTTTCCTTGAGTATGAGGGTAAAGGAAAGGGAAAATTTAATGGAAGAGGAAAGAGAAATAGCTCTATCAAAAGATATAAAGAGAAAATCACATGTAAACATTGTTCAAAGAATGGCCATGATGAAGACCATTGTTGGAAATTTCATCCAGAGTTGAAGCCAACCAAACTGAAAGCCAAAGAGAAGGGGAAAACCATTGCAATAATTGAACATGACTTAGGTTCATATTCAGTAGATGAAAAAAATATTACAACAATGGGTTTGAAAGGTAAGAACATCACAAACACTAGTTCTTCAAGTTGTTCCAATGTAACTCAAGTTGAAGATAAAAGAATTGAACTCTTTCATATTAGATTCATTTCTAAACATACCAAGATAGACACACTGTTTGATAGTGGTTCTCAAGCCAATTTTATTTCTGAAGACTTAGTTAAGGAGCTAAAAATTGAAACTGTTAGACATCCATGACCTTATCCTTTAGGGTGGATATGTAAGAATTCAAATTTGGAGGTAACAATTCAAACTTTCTTAATGAAGTTGAACTTGATGTAGTGCCACTTGAGATTTCAGGTATTGTTTTGGGAATTCCTTATCTTTATGATAAAAAAGAAGTATTTCATCGCCATGAGAATGAGTATCACTTGTTTAAATATGGAATTGATTACATCGTTAGAGCATATAAGAATAAGAAAAGTTTGTCTCTTATACATGCAGGAGAAATGAAGAGAATAGTGAATGCAAGTTAAAATTTGACTTTGTTAATGATTAATCATAGAATTGTTTTGAATGAGACCTTTCATTGAAAATATGCATTGAATGAACAATTTTATTTCATTGAAGTTGATTATTCTTGTAATGAGATGTTTTAGGAATCTAACAGGTTGCCTTTGAAAGGAGGTAAAAAATATGTGAAAGATTTGCAACAATCAACATCAGTGTTGAACAGTGTTGGAAACAAGATGCTGGTGAAATAGAGAGAAAAGTTGAAAGAGAAAGTAAAAAATAAATTTGACAAAGAATGCATAGGTTCCACAAGTTCTTATTTTTGGTTTCCAAAGGGTAAATGGAAATGGCGAAAATACTTGGTCAAAAGTTAACGCAAGTACAAAGCAATATCAACTAAGAATCGCCATGACAGTAGTGTTCGAGGTGAGACAATTTTCAAGTTTCCTTTGATTGACGACCGAGGTAGGAGCAAGTTTGTTTCGGTAAGGAAAACTTGTTGTTCTGCAAATTCAAGGAAATTGCAGCATGACAGTGTCTACAACAACGAGATAGGGTATCAATAGTCAAGGAAAAAGTTAGTTTTTGTGAAAAGATCAAGTTGATGAAAATGGGAAAATTTCAGTGGCTTGAGATTGGAAGGGTGAGGGAGATATACCCTTATCCACATGTTGAGTAATCGAAAGAGATTTTGGGGTCCAAAATGTTGAGATTTTGTGTATTTTGGGTAGCATCAATTGTTCTCTAGGTCCCAAATTTTGAGGAAGGACTAGAGTTCACCTGATCTGTAAGACCCATAAATGGATTTGGGAAATTTCATCTGGTTTAGGAGATATTGAATTAATTAATTATTTTAATGTATTTCCTAAGTTAAAACTTAGGAAAATAAAACAATTAAAGTGAATTTAATTAAACATGTGATGAAATTGTCTTAAGTCACACGAATCAAGCTTTATTTTAATCTTAGCCATTGATTAATGATTTAATCTTGGCCATTGATTTGTCAATGAGAAAAGTATAAAGGAAAGGCTTGGGGTCATTTGTAAGATATACAGAGGCAGAGAACTGAAGCTAAGCTAAGATTCTAGGGCGGGGTTGCTAAGAATTCTCAAGTGTTCCAGTTGCAGAGAGGGGAATTTATACCAAGGGCATGATATGATCTCGGGGTCTAGAATACACAAGAAGCAGAGAAGAGATCAGGAAAGACAACGTAGAGTAAGGCAGCAACAATAGTAGCAGACAGTAGCAGCAATAGCAACAGATGGCAACAACAGTAGCAGCAGTAGACGGCAGCAACAACAACAACAATAGTAACAAGGACAACGTGATTTTCAGGAAACCCTTCGGGGGTTATGCAAAGACCCTTAGGGGTAGTGTAGTGACTGAGTCACCCAGTCTGTGGTAACACAGTCCCTTCCAGTGACAACGCTGAGAATTTGGAGGCCTTCAAAGGCTAACACAGTGTCTTTCAGGGGCAGATCTAGGGTTTCTAGGCCTAGATCTGGCTGAGTTTTGTAAATCCCATTTGAGGGTGTCGACCAATTAGTATTGTTGGTCTTAGATCATCTAGGTGATGCAGATCTAGAGTTTTATCTATAGGGTTTTCCAGATCTGGAACCCAGAGTTGTGTATTCAAAAATATTCTTAATAATAGAGCCCTCCAGTACCCAGAGACAGATTTTCCCGCATTGGGTTTTTCCGGGGACAGTTTGTCCAGAAATAACTGTGTCACTTTATCTATGTGTGCATGTGCTTATTATAGATCTCAATTGTAGAGATCTGTTATGTGTTTTTCTTTGATGTTAAATTGAATTTATTCAGTTGATAACTTGTATAAGTATGAGAAGCTTAATCGGATTAACATAAATAATTTCTGCATAAGAATTAATATTTAGAAATTTCTACATGGTATCAGAGCAATTACAGATCTAGAAGGGTCACCAGCTAAAGCATATGAAGGATCTAGCTGCAGAAAGTAGCTGGAAAGGCAAAAAAAAGTAGATCTGAAGGGACAACGCAGTTTTTAGGAGGAGATTCACGCAGAGGGAAGGGTGACGCTGTCCAACGCTGTGTCCTAGCAAGATCACACAATTACTGTGTAGAGGCAGCTCAGAAACAACACTGGTTGGGTCTGAAGCCAACCAGTGTGATTTAGATATGAATCTGTCAAATCTAGAAAAAGACTGCAGAAAAGTTGCAGAAATTCAAAAGAGCTGGTGGGGTTAAACTTCTGAAATTTTCAGATTTTTATCCTTAGCACAAGTGACAAAGTTTGGGAAGAGATCAACTTCTCAAAGAGTTTCTTGCTGAAGGAAACTTGCAGTTTCATCAGAGGATAAAAGAAGAAGATGAATAATAGTTGATTTAGTAGATTTCCAAGGAGGGAAATCAAGTGTCAGAGGGAGAAGAGGGTGCCCAGTTCATAAAGGACCCTAGATCCAAGATCTCTAGCATAGAGAAGAGGAGCTCCGACACATTCTGAGAAGATGGCTCCTCATGGAATGCATGATCAGGAGAGGTTAGAGGGCCTCTAAAACTTTTCGGCGTGGAAAGAAAGGATCCTAATTATCCTTGAGGCATACGGTTTGAGAGACCATGCAGAGCAGACTCTGGCCGCATCGACAGATGCAGATATCCTACGGAAGCATAGAGAAGCTACTGGGCATGACAAGTGGCTGATAATGGACAGTATCAAGGACCATATTGTACCACACATAGCTGAGAAAGGGACAGCTATCGAAATGTGGAAGGCCTTGACATCCCTGTATGAGGGACAATCAGTCGAAAGAAAGATGTTGTTGGAGACCCAAATGAGGTCATTCATGATGACCAAGGGAGAATACATCGAGAATTTCCTCTTTAGATTGCAATCAATTAGGGATTAGCTGACTGCAACAGATGCAACCGTAGATGATGCAGTAATAGTTAGGAATTCCCTCAATCTAGTCATGGATGAGTGGGAAAACTTTGTCCAAAGTATCTTGGGCAGAGCGGACCTCCCAGATTAGGACAACTTGTGGTCGATCCTACGACAAGAAGAACTATGAAGGTTCACCAAGAAGCAACACAACCCTACGTTGAGCAAGGTTAAGAAGGAAGAGGAGGAAGATGCAACCTTGGCATCGAAGAAGAAACCGAAGAAGAAGAAGGATCTTTCTAAGATCAAGTGCTTCTAGTGTGGCGAAATGGGACATTTTTCCAGCCATTTTCCAGAAAAGAAGAAGGACAAGGAAGCATCTTCTTCCAAAGCAGCGATGGCAGATGATGGGTGAGGAGATGATGTATCCATGAGTGCTCATGAAACACGGAGGTGGGGTGACATGGACATTTAGAGGAGATACATGGAAGTAAGGAGGGATCCTTGAGCAGCTCATCCCTTGGATCACAAGTAAGCTACGACAGCCTTAAGAAAGTAGCAGGATAAGTGGAGCAGTGGGTGCATAGATCACAGATGAGGCATAAGCAAATGCAGATCTAGATGCTGGGAGGAGCAGTGTAGAGCATAGCAGTAGCAACGTAGAAGCAGTAGCAGCACAGAGGCTGATGTGACTTCAACAGTGCAGTGCAGTACTTCTTACGCAGTGCAGAGCTACAACAACGTAGAGAACTTCAGAGGGACAACGCAGTGCAACAACAACATGATAGATTTCAGCACAAGGAGCTGATGTGACTTCAGTAGTGTAGAGGGAGTTTGATTACGCAGGCAGAGCTGTAGCTGTGCATTGTTCTTTAGATGCCAGCATAGATCTGTAGCCTATGGAGCTTCAGTGATGAGGATGTAGCCCATCAAACTTGTTTGTCAAAGATTGGGCAGGAGATTCAGCTGTTTCTCTCAACAACTAAAGTTGCAGTGCAGCAGATCAACAGTGGCAGTGCTATGAGCAGCATAGATGCATCATATTGAGAGGGAGTTGCAGTACAATGGTTGCAGTGGCAGTGGTGGAGTCATGGGAAGTAGTACAGAATGGTAGCAGTAATGCAGAGTTGAGTGGTAGGAGGCCAAGCTTCAAAAACACAAAACTAGTGCCCAAAATCATGTAATGCATAAGTGTTATGTATTGCTAGAGCACACCCTTGATGCTAAGAGGGAGTGTTGAGATTTTGTGCATTTGGGGTAGCATCAGTTATGCTCTAGGTCCCAAATTTTGAGGAAGGACTAGAGTTCACCTGATCTACATGACCCAAAAATGGATTTGGGAAATTTCATCTGGTTTAGGAGATATTAAATTAATTAATTATTTTAATGTATTTCCTAATTTAAAACTTAGGAAAACAAAATAATTAAAGTGAATTTAATTAAAAATGTGATGAAATTGTCTTAAGTCACATGGATCAAGATTTATTTCAATCTTAGCCATTGATTAAAGATTTAATATTTCTTGTTGATTTGTCAACGAGAAAAGTATAAAGGAAAGACTTGGGGTCATTTGTAAGATATACAGAGGCAGAGCATTGAAGCTAAGCTGAGATTCTAGGGCAGGGTTGCTAAGAATTCTCAAGTGTTTTAGTTGCAGAGAGGGGAATGTAGACCAAGGGGATGATCTGATCGTAGGGTCCAGAATACACAAGAAGCAGAGAAGAGATCAGGAAAGAAAATGCAGAGGAAGGCAGCAGTAGCAACATACGACAAAAGCAACAGACAATAGCATCAGATAACAACATCAGCAGACAGCAGCAGCAGCAGTAGTAGCAGACAACAGTAGCAGTAGAAGCAGCAACAATAGTAGTAGCAACAAGGACAACGTGATTTTCAGGAAACCCTTCAGGGGTTATGCAGAGACCCTTAGGGGCAGCGTAGTGACTGCATCACCTAGTCTGGGGTAACGCAGTCCCTTCCAGTGATAGTGCTGAGCATTTGGAGGCCTTCAGAGGCTGACGAAGTGTCTTTTAGAAGAAAATTTGGGGTTTCTAGGCCTAGATCTGGCTGAGTTATGTAAATCCCGTTTGAGGGTGTGGATCAGTCAGTATTGTTGGTCTTAGATCAGCTAGGTGCTGTAAATATAGAGTTTTCTTTGTAGGGTTTTCCAAATCTGGAGCCCAGAGTTGTGTATTTAGAAATATTCTTAATAATAGAGCCCTCCAGCAGCCAGAGACCGATTTTCCCATATTGGGTTTTTCCAGAGACAGTTTGTCCAGAAATAAATGTCACTTTGTCTATGTGTGCATGTGCTTATTCTAGATCTGAATTGGTAGAGATCTGTTATGTTTTTCTTCGATGTTAACTTGAATTTATTCAGTTGATAACTTGTATAAGTAGGAGAAGCTTAACCAGATTAACAAAAATAATTTCCGCATAAGAATTAAGATTCAGAAATTTCTACACAAAAGGCTTCTAGTGGGGAGGAATGATCAGGTGCTCAGTGTTAAGCTAAAAAATGGAAGTGTTCATAATCGCGTGGAACCTAAACGAAAGCGAAGAGCTCGTTGCCAAGAATCTAGTGCAATTCATTTCATCGAAAACTGACTCCGTATGTGAAAGTTATAACCTGTTGTTCGTTTTCCTAGATAGATAAAAATTTTGCAAAAAAGGACAGATTGGTGACATGGCAGTCTAGTCAGCAAAAAATAATATTCTAGTAATATTCCTTCATTTCGCCCAATGGCACTATTCCAAGCATGAATTTGTGGATGGTTGCTAAGTGGGTGATTTTTTTCAATTTCATTGGATGTGGGAGGAACCAATGGCATGAGGACATGTGGCTAGCCCAGAGGCCGCCACGTGCCCCCTTACAAGGTCCAAATTTTAACTATGGTCAAAGTCCTAATTTTGAAATTTCATATTTCAAAGGTAGAAATACATTATTGTTGGGTGGAAAATTTATTACAGGCGGAAGGGTGGAGGTTGTGGTCGACCTCGCGACCTCCCCCGCACCAACACAAAGCCATACCACTACGTCTGTGTGCAAGTCCTTACTATATAACACTATTGAATTATATTTGAATTAATATGGTTTGACCTTTGGGTGGAGGAGGGGTCTAGCCCCCAATGCAATAAGACCATGACCTATAACCTACGGAGGGAGCTCCATAAAGTGACAAGTTTATAGTTTTTAAATGCGGTTTAATTACCATAACCAACATTTAAATGCACAATCACATTTTTAATGCAGATTACATTATGCTCTAATTTAACATTAAACAACATATTATCACCAAGTTAATCCAATCTTATAAGTTAATTAATCCGAGTTAATTTAGCGTCCAGTTTGGCAGAGCTCACCATTTGCGGTGGGACTCCAAACTTAGTGGTCCTAACTGGAGTTCTCTCCAGTTTTGGAGGAGATTCCTAGGGAAAAATTGAATGAAGCATAAATTTTGCAAATTTCGACCATTTTTGGCTTAGAAAGAGTCTATCTTAGCATATTTGGATGTTCTGAGCATGTTGGAGCAGGTTTAAGGAGAAGTAGAGGTTTCAAAACAAATTGTTTTTCCATTTTGAGCTAATACAAAGGCCCAAGCCATGGAAGTTGGACCAAGGAGATGTAGCCCAGGAGGGGTGAACTCCTTCATCAAAAAAATGTGTTAATGGATCATTTTGATGGGTTGATGTACATTTTATTACTACTATTCAGCATTATGTTTTAATGTTATTATGTTCATGAATTTAACATAAAACTCAATACATTTTATTGTTTAATACTCAAAAACATCTCAAGAAACCTATGCACATGAAGAAAAAGATCAACAACATATTCATAATTCTGAAGATGAAATTAGCACAGAAAAACTAACATTGAAATTCATATCATTAACTGTGTTGGTTTCCACTGCAAGTGAAACAACCAATCTATTTCCTTCCCTTGGAAGGAAATGCATATTGAAAGTTGAAAATAAATTTTCTACTAAATCGTAAACTTCATTACGATAGGCTCTAAGCCTCAAATATTTTGTATGACATTGTTTCCTAATTTTCTTCACAACTAGTTCAGAGTCTCCAAAACTAGAAATACATTATATCCCCATATGTATAGCAACTTGTAAACCAACAATTTGAGCCTCATAATTTATTATATTATTGGTGGAATCAAATTATAATTTGTAAGAAAGGGGAATAATCTCACATTCGGGGGAAAGCAGAAGAACCACAACACCATTCCCTTCCTTTGAATATGCTCCATCAAAATATAACTTCCAAACTCCACTTACTACAACTTATTTATTCTAATTTGTTGGAGGAACCTGCACTTGTGTGTCCTCAACAACTTCTCGAGGTACTTGCAACATAAAACATGAAAAATAATCTTTATCCTTACTATAAATAGGAGAATTACTATAACCCTCCTTTGTGATGGTTTTAACAAATTTCGTCTCCTTGTATAACCTCCTTTCTTCTCCACCAAAAATTGGAATAATTGTATAAGTGAAATCAAGTTTCAATACTCCTCCCAGCTTGGCTCCCCAGTACCTAGAAAGTAGCATTCCAAAATGGGTTGGGATAAGTGCAACTACAACATCCATTACAATGTTTCTGCTTGGAATTTGAGCCAAAGATACAATAAAGTATTTAATGAGTCCCACATACTTCGCATTCTTTGAATCAAAGGAATACAAATTCTTGTATGGTTTCATAATATGGAGATTGAGATGCTTCATGAATGAGAGGGGAATTAAATTGTGAGAAGCCCCCGAATCCAACATACAATTGTAAAGAATAAACGTATGCACTAGAAGAGAATTATAAAAAGGAGGAGTTGAAGAATATTGTTCCTCTACACGAGGGCCAAACATCACCACTCGCCTCTCCTCTTGCAAATTAACTGTATCAACTACATCATTATTCTGAGATAAATTAATAAAATCTGAAATCTTCTTTTTATAAGAAGAGTTCACCAAATTCGTTAATGGAACGAGTATTTTAATCTTCTCCAATTCTTTTTGAATGTTGAAATGATGGGATTCCTTTGTTGGTTTTGATTGTTCTTCCTCTACTGATTGATGAATATGATTTTAAGTTGTAGTAAAGAGAAGAAAAGAGATGATTAAAAGTCCATAACAAAAGGCTACTTATTACAAAATCTATTGCTTCAAACTTTAGCAGAAATATGAAAGACAGATAAATGAAAATACAGAAAAGAGGAGCGCATATTAAGGTTATTTAATTGCAAGTTACAGGTACTGTGAATTCAATAAATATGTTTGATTAAAAACCAATAAATTCATTACTCTTTCCCATAGAATAAAAACATTAAATGATTCACAAAGAAGAGACACACATCAGATTCCAAGATCTACTTGGAATCACATTGAAAAGCTTTATTTAATCCCCAAGAATATGATAGAAACATTACACACAACAATTTTTTCCTTCTGAAGTCAAAATTTGGAACCTCTCTTGATTCTCTAAAGTTTCTTTTATATTAACATTACAATGGTGATAATTATAGAAACTATTAACTGTCACAAAAGCTACTAAACAACTTGAAAACTAATTTATACATATTCGGTCCTTCTAAGAACTTGAAATTTTTCTGAAACTAATAACAAAACTGAGTGATCATTACAAACACAAATTTTCAAATATTCCATAAAATGGAACATGTGGCCATTTTTTACTGGATGACTTGTGATTCTTGTGTAGGATCACTTGTAGAAGGTTCAACTTCTGTTGTTTCTTTTGTAGGGGAAATTCATGCTCTGCATTTCTTCCACACTATCAAATCTGAACTTGGACACTTGATAAACCTTGTATGAGCCATTCTAAAATTGGTAATTTGACTGTAAGATGGCTTCTCTATAAAAATATTTTTAATCAACCATAATATTTGAAAATCCATATGAAGATAATTGGCAATGTTTTCACCTTTAAGAACTACTGTCTTCTCATGATAAGTGCCAATATTTCTTTTACATTCTACCAACAAAATTTCATGAGTCTCCTAGTGAAGAAAATTTCCCTATTGGTCCGAGCATGAGGGTAATCATAGCCTTTTCCTCTTATCGAAATTTGTATTAAATTTTATAACAACTTCTTTAATCTCCCCAAGTTTGGTCTGTTTTTTTCCTATATAAAATTTTAAGCACCATATTATTTAGCTCCATCACTAACTCTATTCTGTCATCAATTTGCACATCTTTTAATTCCTGTGATGATTTGGAATTAAGAAAGTCGATGATTCTCTTGGCTCGTTGTGCACGTTGTTGGTCTTTGTGATTATGAGAAACAATGATCCTCTCCAAGTCATCGATGATAGTATTCTCCTATGCTATGATCAACATGTAATCCCAAATGGCTCTCAATTGTTGAATAATATAATTCCAGATAATTTCCCTCACCTATATAAGTGACATATTTCCCTTTACTTTCTCCCTCAGATCTTTAATCTCATTGTAGGAAGTTTGATAGTCCTTCTGGTATTGGGATGCAATATCTTTGGCCATAGTCAGCTGTCTTTCTTTTACCTTTAAATTCTCCTTTGTATCATATAGATTTTATTTTATTTTATTCATTTCATCCTGTGATATCTTCAATTTAATCATAAATCTAGTCAACTTATCGACTGGATCCTCTGAGTATAAATGTACTAAAATGATGCATACATGAGTTTATAGCTTCTGTTGTAGACTAGAATTAATTTATTTTAGGGCAACCACTTAATTGTTTCTTTGCAGTAAATAATTAGTTAAAGTTTTCTTTTCCTTCTCTACTTGGGCTACCTCTGGAGCCATGACATGCTTTACAATAGGTGTTTTTAACTTCTTTGTCAACACTTGAATTTCCGATTATGCTCCTTGCAAAATTTTATATACAACATATTTATCTTTAGGATTGACACCAATTTTAACAGTTAATTTCTTCAATTCTTCATTATGAGTGAAAAAAGCTATAGAATTTTCTTTCTCTAATTTCAGATGATTTATGAATTTTTCCAAATAAGCTTCTGTCTTATTTGCAGCTAGGGATGCTTTACTCAGATCACTATAAATCAAATCTCCAGTTTTCCCGTGTAAATTAATTTTTTCAGGCAATGGAATCTCCCTGGAATCCACAGTTAAATTTCTAGTATAAACCTCCTGATGAAGAAACAGTTAAAGTAGAAGCGTGAGAAAAGTACAATTTAATATGATTCCTTTCTAGATCCATGACTGATAACAATCTAGTGTGATATTCTAAAATTTATTGTGCTTCGAGTTGGGACACAAAATTCTCTTTAATAATTTTGTTCCTTTCTTCAATTTGACCATACAGGTCCTTTGAAACTGGAACAAAAATTTGAGGAGTTTCTTCAGGGAGAGGGGAAGAAGGTGTGCATGTCACTTCTCCCAATTGTAGTTGAAAACCAATTGTAGTTGAGGAACTTCTAGCCAGAGTTTC
Source organism: Pinus albicaulis (assembly GCA_034641835.2). NCBI lineage: Eukaryota > Viridiplantae > Streptophyta > Pinopsida > Pinales > Pinaceae > Pinus > Pinus albicaulis. The sequence goes on along the minus strand of CM076579.1, from coordinate 1,142,347,763 downwards.
TCATTTCTCTTTTTCATGCAACTTTGGCCTTTTAGAACTTTGACTACTTTCACCATCCAAATCAATAAATTTTTCGATTAATTTTTTAAATCCCTTTTCTGTAGGATACGGTGTCCAATATTGATTCCCTTCCATGCTTCTGATTTACCCCCATTGGCCAACTTTCCAATATCTGGTCTAGATTCATGTGTGTAAGGAATATAGTAATTCTCTACTCTCCTTTTGGAAATGATGTCATGAGGATCATATGGCCATCTTTCCACTTGTTGCAATTGCATGCCTTGAAGGATTTTCTCAACTCCTTCCATGACCTGTCTATTGTTAACAATAAAAGGGCCAATAGTCTTGGGTAATTTGAATAAATATTGTCCTTTATTTCCTGGCACAAAATGAACTTGATAAACATTCAATCTTTGTCTAATGAATTATAAAGAAAACAGTCTCATGGGTACAAATGTAGGAAGCGTATAAGGATCAACCTTCGCTCCATACAATTTGATCTCAACATAATCCTCAAACTGAAACCAGTTCCCTACTTTGACATATTTACTGATTTGCAAAAGGGATTGGGATCTTGGAAAAATTCATGGTGGAATAAAGTTATTTATAATAGAATATGAAATTGACATAAAATAATTATTAAAATATACAAATCATTCATAACTAGGATGACTACTTAGGTTGTCTTCCTAGTTCACTACTGGCTTTTTTTTCTTATGTGAATCCATTATATTTAGATCCAAATGCAAGAAAATTTCTACATGGACATAAAGGAACAAGTATATCACTAAACATGGAAATATGAAGCATCCAGTGAGATTTAGGTCTGACAACTAATAATTCACTAATCTCTCCCAAAATTTTGGTATGTCAAGGACAATTCTAGGCTACATGATTAAACTGAACATTCCAAAAAAAAATGATCAATAACAATACTATATTCCCTTCCCAGAACCCTAACAATGACTTGTCAAATTGGTCTGACATCTTCAACAAAGTTCTCTAGGTGATAGTTGGTTCCAAAGGTAAAGTTTGTCTTGTTCGCATTAGAAAGAAGGTAATTTGGGCATAATATTTTCCTGAAAAATTCTACAAGGTTGCTAGGAGGGTTTCCTTTGAAAATTAAGTGTAATGATATGGAGATGGAAACTATAGAGCTTGTTGGCTTAATAGGGAAAATATCTGAAAGATATTTTCACCTAATGCATTCATTACAAAACACTTTGGGGATATAACGAAGAAACTAACCAATAAATTAACTCAGGATAAACACAGATCTAGGGAATTATGTTAGCAATAAGTCCCAACCTTATGGATGCATAGTACATAGGGGAGTATTTTTGACCAACTAAGATATTTTGATGAAGTTACATTAAATTTAATGAACAAAATGGGGTCAAAAATATTTCTCTCGGTGTCCATGAGGGGAATGTAGGTCGTGGAACCTGATAGGGAAATTTTCTTCGACATTTGCAAGATTAATGGAGTGAACATGGTGTATAAATACTTGGATGTTGACAAATGATGTTGGAATTTTAATTCGAGAAGTTAGTAGATGTGGAAGTGCTTACAGACGCCTGAAAACAAAGCAAACAATGTGAATTAGGAAAATGAGAAAAAATATTTATGGGAACACGAAAAATGTGAGGGAAAACAAGATTTAATGTTGAAGTGATGGTGTATGGAGTGATGTGGAAGGGGTTGTGTGGATGACATGACAAGGGTGATGTGGATGATGTGGTGGTGAATAGTTAACTATGGGACATAATCACACTCACTTGCCACAGACCCATGATAGCACCCATGGTGGTAGGAAGGCCCTGCTAGTGGTGACCCCATATTCGATCACAATCGTTGATCAACAATCAACAACCTGATGCTGAAATTTTTATGAAGGTACCTGCACCGATAATTTTTGTGTTGATTTTGGTGTTGGGTTTCCGCTATCGGGAGAGCCCGACATCCCCAAAGAAGTTGCCCGAAAAACGTGCCCACTGTTTAATCATTTGATCTGGTGAACTCTATCAAGGCCCCATTGATTGCAATTTGAGTAAGTGTTGTGTCATCTCAGTTCAATATTAAATCACCCTTTAATTTTCCAAAATCATCACATTATCATATGTATGATTTTGATTTTTTTTTTTGGAATATATAGTTTTTTTTCTTTCACAATTTAAACATAGTGAAAAATGGGCTACAACATCCTCTGTGAAATTGGTGTATGATAATTTTTTATTTTTGGGATAGGGATCCACCTTCTTTGTGCAATTATTTTATTATTAAATTCTATCTAGAGGTGTACATATTTGAAACCCTTTGAATTTGAACATGTGGCCTCTTACGAAAAACACATTTTCTTAACCATTAGACCCAATCAAATTGTACTTAAAACCACTTGAATTATAAGTAAACAAAGCAAACTATTGATATTCTTTTTTTGGTTAGAGGTGTGTTAAAAAACTTTCCATATACAAAACTATGTGCATTTTGTAATTTTAATAAATTTATAATTTGAACAAATATTAAATAAATTCATAATTTGAAATAATAATATTTATTCATGTTTATAATAAAAATATTGTATACGAGGTAATTTATATACTTCTTTCCCCAGATCCAGGTGGTAGTCCAGTAGCTTAAGTTTTCAATGCCCTTAATCAAGTTAACACATAAGCCTAGGTTGGGATTTTGACAACACATTAACCATGATTCGAGGTTGGAGCATGGTGGTGGTGTCAAGTCCATCCCCCTCTTGCATTTAAAGTACATTAATCACATGGAAATAACATTTGGCATCCTGCATCCATCGCTCCTCATTAAAACATTGGGAGCTCTCGACATGGCCTCCAAATCCTCAAATCACATGAAGGTGGTTACTCCGCTCAACTTTAGAGCTTCAAATTTTGTTTCTCTCCAACTATGGTCTGAGAATGAGGTTAGCCCAGCATAGGTGGCCGTGGGAGAGGAAGACCTCCCCACCTTCCCTGACATGGGCACAATGATGAAAATTTTGATTGTAGTATTCCTCACCACTTAAAAATATTGGTGGAAGATATTGAAGCACATAGGCTCCGGGTCTCAAGCGACCATATTTGGGCCTTGCACAACATATTGGGGTTCCATGATGGGGATAAAGAAGACAAAAATTTGAAAGTGGAAGGAAATATCATGGACCTAGAATGCCACTTACACCATGCGAAGTATGCATATTTGAGAATTTCCCAACTTTTGGGTATGGAGCTCCAGGGTTCAAAATCACCCTTGACTGACATAGTGGATGACTCTTCTCTTTTTCCAGTGCATGCAAATTATTCCCATGATAGGCCTCATAGCCCCTCTCCACATCGACACTAGTCATGTGGCGAGTCGAAATATGTTTCTTTCGGTTTAGCTCCTTCTTGTGGAAAATGTGGTGGTCTTAGTATCTAGGTCATCGGCTCTCTCCAATGGCACTATGAGTTCCCAACCTCTTCTAGCCACCCAACCTCCTCGGGGCTCCATTTACCGGATGACCTGGACTACTACAAACTGTGCCCCGTGGTTCAAGAGTGCCCCCTTGAATGTTAGCTCGCGTTGTTGGTATTTCAAGGTAGCATCACTACATGTTTTTCATTGCTGGTCTTTCAAGGTAGCATTGCTATATGTTTTGTGTTGTTGTTATTTTAAGGTTATGTTCTATTGCTAGGCATGGTTTTGTATATTTTAGTGAATTGTAACTGAAGGGAGACTCTATGGTTTCTCCTTTGTGAACATAGACCTCCCCATATCTTCCTCCATCATCTGCTTCATTACTCTCATGCCCATGTTTATGGCCAGTCTTTGCTAAGCTCCGATGCTTTGAAGAATGTATTTTTTTTAATTCTACCGTAATACAAAGTTTCCTTAAAAATAAAATAAAATTATAGATTTCTTTATAAGAGGTAATTTATAGATATCTTACTCATGATATAAATTAATCTTTATACTAGTAATTTGTATATTTTTATTTTAATTTGTAAATAAAATGTTAATTAGTTTGGTTTACATTTTGATTTTGAATTTATATATACAATGTTTTATATTTAGATGGATTAGATAATTGAATGTGATGGAATATGTATATATGTATACTTATAATTGATGCTTACATGTGTATTACAAGTTGTAATTGTGAGTATCTAGGTTACTATATTTAGCTAATAAAATACACTTTCTTAGGATTTAGATTGCTAGAAATACATAATTTGTAAGCTATATGTAACCTTGTTCATGAAATATGAGGGTGATTTATGTTTGGAGTGTGAACAATAATCATTTCTCATTTTTTAAGTTGGTATCTGAGTCTATTCTAGCTTAACTCCCTCATGGGAGGTCTAGGAGGATGCAAGACCCATGCTAATTGATCCTCTATGAATAAATAGGTGTGAGAGAGTAGATAGATTGTTGTTTGAGTGATTATTACGTGTGACCTATTGCTTTTTGTAAGTGAACAATTTGTCCATCCATTTGTGCTATTGTGAGAAATGCATGAGTGAATCCTATAGGAGAGTTTTGAGCTGAAAATCCATGCTGGGATGCTGTGACATGTTTTGGGTGCAACATAGTTCATTGTGGAGAACAATGTGTATAGGAAGTGGTTTAAAAAAATGTTGGGTTATTTTTCACTAGGGGAGCTTGTGAGATATTGGACCATATTGATTAAATGGCTTATGAGGTGGCGCAAAATAGTCCTAGTGCCATAGATCTAATAGGCTTGATCCCAGATCCGAGTTGAACGTGTGCCTAGGATTTGCATGTGGTTGTTCTGTGTGGATATCCATTTTCTAGATCTGATTCCCGTGTGTGTAGATCTAAGTATAAGAATGTTTTGAAGCATCTATATCCAAATTTATTGTGTGGCACAGGTTACAATTTTCTTATGTTATAGTATGCTATTAATATTATTTAAGTGTGCAAATGTCAAATGAAGAACCATTCAATGAATAGAGTAACAAAATTAAGTCAGTAGTTCTAAAAGCCCTGTGAACACAATGCTGATTTAATTATGACTGCAGTTTGTTATAAGCTGGTAGCCTCAGTTAGAGGTTATTTTTTTTGTATATATGAAGAAGGGTTAGTGGTTCTTGATATAAGTTGGAAGCCCCGATTTCAAGAACATTAGTTCTTGTGTCTATGTGTTTAAGAGGTCAAGTTGTATGATTGACTTTAGAATACATGAAATATCCAAATCGCCTTCCCAGAAACTAATGGATAACAAAAAGCTAAGTATTCAACAAATGAAGGTATGTCCATAAAATGATTCAATTACATGACAGTTTTTCTTGTGGAAGCCCCGAGGAGCCAACTATGTCAATATTGTTAATTATAGAAGTATGTTAATGATGGTTAGAAGCATTTTTGTCTTAAATGGGTTTGTGGTAAGATCGAAGTTGTGGTGGAGAAAGAGCATTGTTTGTGAGATTCCAGAGTGGGTTAAAGTGCTAATGATGACTAGATCAAACAAAGATCAATGTTGTTACTAGAGGATCGTAATTTGCGATTTTAATATTTGTAATGTAAGCATTAAGAGTGAGACTTAGAATTAATGCTTACATGTGTATTATAGGTTTTAATTGTGAGTTTCTAGGTTACTATCTTTAGCTAATTTGATTCACTTTATTAGGATCTATATTGCTAGAAATTCATAATCTATAAGCGATATGTAACCTCTACTTGTCCATCGAATATAAGGGTGATTTTTGTTTGGTGTGTCAATAATGCTCACTCTCTTGTTATTTAAATTATGTGTGTGTGTGTGTGTGTGTGTATTAGAGGAATCAACAAGTGGGATATTTTTTTACTCTAGTGACATGGGGTCTATTCCGATGGCTACCGCTATAACCCTTAGGTGCCTAGGTATGCCCCTACCACAAATATGGTAAAATTTGGGGGATTTGAACTTCAAACCTCTTGGTACATAACACTTTATTTTCACAGCCATCACCATTTAAACTACCCATAGAGACTAATGGAAAATTAATATATTAAATACATTCAATTTAATTATTTAATTATTATTTTTTAAAATAATATCTATATGTCTATATTATTGTTAATGAAAATATTGATGATAAATTAACTACTTATTGATTCATCAATATTAGAGTAAATTTTCTCCATATATAACTTAAAATTAATCTATAAACAATATTACATTTTTTATATAATTTTTTTTTTACTGTCAAAATATAATTATTTTTTGAATTAATAAATAATTTAATTTTAAATTAATACATAATTGATTAATAATAATTATTTTTGGGTAGTCTAACTTATCACACTATTTTTGTGGTTAATTTTAACCAAAATCCGTCAGATATTTTTAAAAAATTTAGTTTATATTGTTTAAACTGTAGAATTTGGGTGCCCTAGGGTTTTTTAGGGTGCTAAATCCATTATTGCATTCAAAAATGTATTTTAAACAACACAAAATCACATTTTTCTTGAAATTATATCGGGAGATTCAAATTTCGATGAAAAATACTATTTCTTCTATAAATTAGACTAAGCCATTATTTTTATTTTTACATATAATCTAAGTTTTATATCGTTAAAAGGTTGTGAACTAGCAATTGCACCAAATGTTGCAAAACGCCGCAAGGCAATAACGTATAACACTAATTAATGCTTCTTTGACAATTGTTGAAAGACAAAAGAATATCAACAAAAGGAAAATAGCATGCTATAATATAACCTGAATGCAATATTGCTTCCTTGAACCTTAAAAATCATGAGACCTATGTTGAAGTTGAAGACCTTGTTTTATTATGCCAACATGAATGCGTCGTAAATAAAGAAATAGATCGTGATCTGCTACCTTCGAAATCATAGGTCATTTTGATACAATTCATCATCAACTTTTCCTTTCCTGGAAAGGAAGCATAGAATTTTCTTGATTTATATCTTTCTATCTCCTTGTTTCCATCACTAGGTGATGATAATTTAGACTAAATTGACAAATTCCATGTCATTCATGCATGAAGATTTTTTCTCTTGAGAAAATTTTATTCTATGTTATATTTTATTTAGGTACTCTTCTTTCCAACAAGAAGAATCTTAATATTGTACTATACTGAACCTTGCTTTTGTACAAATCCTACTTCCATATTGATGAGGGTTTTATATGGATTTCGCTAACCATTTTATGTTGATTTGATTTCATAATCATTGAGTATGCTTTTTTCTTTGTGGGTTCTTGACCTATTAAAGATTGTTTAATCTACTAAGTTTTCATTGTATTTATGAGTGTCTTAATAGGAACTGGTTTGTATTTCAGTAGCTGATATGAAGCTGGTCACATTTTTTCTTTGTGCATATAGTAGAAAATATATGGAGTGGTGGCTTTGATCACTTCAAGAGCAGTAAAAACAAGGCTATGGAGAAAAGAACTCCAACACCGAGAGATATTTGGTAGCAACTGTGGAATTGGGGAACATGTCTTTCTCTTTTGTGTTGTCTAGTGGGCATAAAATTCTTGATATTGTATAGAAGAAAGAAAATTAGCATTTAGCTTATACTACATTAACCATGAAATTTTCAACATTCAGGGCACACTTACCATCACATTTTTAGAGAAAATTATAACTAAGTATCACATTTTTATTATTAGATCTAAATGCTCCTATATGCAATAATGATGGCTTTTATCACTTCAAGAGCAGTAAAAACAAGTCTATTAAGAAAAAAACTCCAACGTTGAGAAATATTTGGTAGCAACTGCAGAATTGGAAAACATGTCTTGATTTGTGGTGATGGATATTGAGCATAGCTCTATTGATCTTGTATAGAAGACTGTAAATTTTCATTTAGCTAATACTACATTAACCATGAAATTTCCAACATTTAGGGAACACTTTCCATCACATTTGTAGAGAAAATTAAAATAGAGTAGCACAATTTTCTTATCAGATCTAAATGATCCTATATGCAACAACTACCATGTGCCTCATAGTTTAAAATTGTGCAAGGAGGAGGAGTATCAATGTGCAAGCTAGAATAGGAAGAGGGGAAGCCAGGATTTAATGGTGTATGAAGAATATTGTTTGGGACTTGAGATTCATGTCAGAAAACCCTTATTTATGCATTTCACATGCTTTGATAATAAGTTCTTAATTCTCTAAGGTGAGTTAGAATAGAAAAAGTGAAGTGAGCTCTATAAACTCCCTATTTGAGATAATAATATTAATTAAAAAGACATGTTCTAGAAAAGTATTGTGTTGGTGTAGTTTATTGATAGCTAAAACTATCTTTATGACTGACCTTGTACTCCCTATTCTATGTTCATCAGGCTCAGAGTTGGGCTATGTTAGTTGTAATACTGTAGTTGAAGCTAATGAGCATAACTTAAGCACAAACCTATTGTTAGCATTGCTTAATAAATGGTTGTTAAAGAGACCATAAACGAGGCTTATCATAATATATGTAACAAATGCACATATATTGTTAGATTATCTTTGGGTTGACAACATTTATTATGTGATTGATTTTTTTTTCCTGTGGATATTAAGTGCATTGTAAGTGATGACATAAACTCTTCACAAAACTAACTCATGAATTTGGGCTAAATCAATCAAAGCGCATCTGTTGAATGGTTTGGCTAAGTTAGTTGTACAAAAACGAGGACCCAAAATGAATGAGGCTACTTACAATATGAAGTGACAATTGACATGCAAATTTCTCTTTTTTTTGATACAAAGAGATTTAGTTTTAGTCCTCATCTAGCTCCTAAAACACATCTTTTGAGATGCAAGCATTATCGACACTTGAATAAGTAACATGGGAAAAAAAATTCAATTTAACAATTGTTTCTAATTTGATTGAACTATATTTGTTTCTAAACAAGGGAAGGGTAGCAGTACAATTTTGGAATTTCTGACGCACTAGTATAATGGAAACAAGTTTGTCAAAATCATTTACATACACAAAAGGGATTGTAAATTTTTGCAATGCTTAGAAAGTTGGGTCTAGGTTGGGTCAATGGCCTTGTATGCTTGATTCCAGAAATCAGGAAAGTTGTTCCTAGTATGATTGCAAAATTTGACACTAGCGGTTTAGTGCAACTGAAGCAAATGGAATATATTCCTAACAGAATAACTCATGTCCAAATGAGTATGGAAGAATTTTTTTTTCATAATTGTCAACTTTTGTTGTCAAAACATTTTTTTAAATTGTTTGTTGTACTATGTAGCTCATTATAGGCACCAGTCCTTTTGAAATATCTTGAAACTAAGGTGCTAATGCTTAATGTGGTTTGCGAGATAATTTTGCAACATGCACAACAATTTGACTTTTAAATCTTAATACATCTGGTGATTATTCCATCCAATGGTGTCATGGTGGGATGACAAGGTTTTGCAAAATTAAAGTAAACAAAACACAAAAATTATACTTGAAAACTTCACCAGCATCTTTCTATCTCTAAGTAGGACCAAGCTCTAATCTTCGAACTCTATTAGCAAGGTTCAATGAGCACAAAGTCTCTCCCATATCATTTTCATGGGGACTAATTTGTACAAATAAAGTATTTGAAACTCCTTTTGTGTGAACATGCATCATATTGGTGTTAGAGGCAACTGAATTGAACTTGATACAACTAAAATAAAATTTCAACTCAATTTTGACCAGATATTTTAATCAAGATTCATTTGACAGTTAAAGCAGTGGGATCTAATGGTGGGATAACTTTCAATCGTCTAGCATTGGATGTGACAGTGTAGAGGAGTGCAAAATGAAACTTGGGGGAGTTCTTCATAAAGAGAATGCTTTACTACTTAAAAATAACCCATGTAATCTAAAGAAAACAAATATCATTATAATTTAAAAATGAATGTAATATTTGGTCTAATGTCCTTTTCATTTTAAATAAATAGTCTCTTTTATTATTAAATTTTGGACGATTAATTTTATTTTATTTTAAATATTTACTTTATATTAATAAATGAAAGATATTAATGGAATTTCAAATATTAACTATTTTACATATCTGTTTACATTTTCACTACATTTAATATAATTATAAAATTACTATATAAATTAACTCACATCATATAAATCTACACTAAATAAAAACTTATGCCAATCCAAATATATTAACCATATTTATTAATATAATCATAATAATTAATATATATATAATAAAAAATCACATAAAACTATTCATTAATTTAATATAGATAAAAATAACTTATAAAAATATGTTACATAGATTTCAACCCAAAGAGACACATAATAGAAGAGCAACCCATTGGGACAAATTACAATTACAAAGAAATTACAGCGAATTGAAGGTTGGTAAAGAAATTACAATAATATTTTCTTTCATCCGAAGAAATTCACATAGGCTATCCTTCTCTTCAAAGAAAAGGGAGGTTAAATGAATAAAGCTCTTTTTTCTAAAAGAAGCGGTTGCCTCCACTACCAAGGATGATATGATTGTGTACGAATACAATGCCAATCGCGACGACGTATAGAAATATTCCCCTCGAAGTAAGTCACTAACACGAATATATTAGTATGTAAAGGGCACATATAAAATAATGGAGATGGAGTTGTCTACTAATAGAATAGTTTGGATGGTAAATTTTTAGAGAAATTTGATAAAACAAAATTCAAAATATTAGATAGTTAGAGTGTTTGAATTGCATTTTTAATAATGAAAATGGATTCAGTGCTACCAAAAACTTTTTGGGCACTCAAAATAATGAAGTTTAACAACTGTAAACAAGATTATGATAAATCTTTGTCGAAAATTTTCAGAATTTTACCAGAATTTCTAAGTTATTGTCTGAGTTTTTTACACTATAGCTAAAATAATACGTGATATTAAATTGTACCTAAAAAGTGTATACATCACTATAGTAAGTATATTTTAAGTATGAAGGATTAATTATTTTTTAGTGTAAAACATAATGTGTTATTTTTTATTGTTTACATTTTATTAGTTAACATAAATTTTCAAATAGTTATATTTTATTTAAATTTTTTGTTAAAATATTTTTGAAAAGTATAAGATTTAAATATCTTACTCACACATTTTTTTACTTTTAATTACTTTACAACATATATATTTATTTTTTATTATTGTGGATATTATTTTTCTATTTAAAATATAATTTTTATTTTAAAAAGAATTAATAAACTTACACATTCACTCATACTAAACTCTAAAATAAATTTCTCACACATTCACTTATATTATACCGTAAAATAAACCTTTCAACTTAATAAACCTCTGAATTCAATAAAATAATACATATACAACCCAAAAATTGTAAATAAATTCCTCAGTCATGTTTTTTTTTTATAGAGATTAATTATCCCTCAACTTCCACATCAGGGGAAAAACGTACTTTCCACATATTTTCCTGTAATAATTGTATCGCACATATTTTCTTTTCTTGTAATAATTGTCCGTTGTGCGTAATTATAATATCATATAACTTAACCAACAACAAAATGTGTTGGGGTTATTATCATATTTACGCCGGAGGCGTTTTATCTGCGGGCTTTGCCTGTGCAAACACTATTAAGTACAACCAATCATACTGATTTGTTTTCGCCCTTCCGTCAAGTAAGAAATGGACACGTGCTTATTATAATATTGCGGGCTTGGGGTGAGCAAACAATGTTCACCCCAGCTAATAGCAGCGCAATACCGTATCGCCCTTCGCGCGAATCATATTTTTCCACCTGTCGCCGCCCTTTACGCGAATCAAATTTTTACCGTCACCTCGTCTGGCCAATGTCCTGATAATTCTGGTATACCCGCCATTTATTTCACCATACCTGTCCTGTACCTCTACGAACAATGCAAGCACTAACTGTTTATCATATATGAAGCCCAATGCCTGTCTCCGCTTGTGCAATGTTCCTCCCTTGGCCAATGTGATCATCTTGTCAATGTGTTTCCTTATAGCGCTGGCCCTGGCCCTCGTAGTCTTGATCCACCCATGCCTGAGAAGTTGTGTGGTGAGGCCACGAAGCAGAGCGCGCCTCTTGTCCGGAGGCCTGTTGAGCTTTGGTACGCGACAGCTGTGCCTCATGGCGAACCACTTCGACCCATTTTGGATGAATCCAGAGAACCTAGAGAACTCTAATTCTGGAAAGAGAAATTGAACTCTTTGTTAGATAAGGACTTATCAGGAGCTGGAGAAATTTGAAAAAAGGAAAAAAGGAAAAAAACCATAAAGGATTTTTACCTGTTCTGAGTTGCAGAGGATTACGGAATGTTAAGCCTGTGAATGGGTGCATTGTGAGTGAAAACTGTGGCCGAAGAGGGAACCCATGAGAGACACTACGTTGGGTTTGAGTGACGGAAATTTTGCTTGCTGTAATTGGAAGAGATAATGATGGTCCATTGAATGAAGGCAGTGCTGCTTGGAGCGAAGACATTTTCCAACAAATAAAATTTTTTAAACAAATATTGCCTTTGTTAAAATGATAAATCTTAACAAATATTTGAAGCAAATCTCAATATGGAAACAAAAACCATAAAAGAAACCAGCACATTGTGCACATTTGAACCAAATGTCACGGATCTAATCAAACTGAGGAAAAACTCCCTAAAACTTCAAATTTCATGGTAGGGCGAAAAGTCTTGTACGAAATTTTTCGAACAGCATTTCCAAAGTGAAATTCCGGTCCAATATTTAGCCAAAAATTCAAGAAAAACTCGAAAAGAAAGAAGGTGGAAAACTGCAACAAAAGCAAGCACAAAAGTTAGATTCTTACACTGTCATCTCACCAAATCTAGAGTGCGGCCGAAACAGTGTTCCTAAGATACTCCCAATCTTGTTTTTCTTCCTGTCTCGACAACAACGGTTCGATGGGTTAGCGCCTTTGTTCAAAATGTTCAACGTTGTAGCACCTCGACTCGTCTGATGTGATGAAGCATCGCGACTGTCCAGAAGGTTCCGTCTTCGATTCCTAATGACTCGTCTCTCCCACGCCCTACCTCTCCACTTTTAACACCTATTTGAATTGTTTTCTCAGCCGCAATATCCTTGTACTCCCTTGCCTTGTTCATGGTGCAATCTTTAGTCTCTCATGTTTTGTCCATAGTGGTGTCCTTGACTTCCTGAGTCTTGCCCGTCACAGAATCCTTGGTATTCTCCATTTTTTCTTGGAGGCCCTTGAAGGCCGACATGGTGCCCTCTTTGATAGTACCCAGTGCAGAAGAGGCAGACTCTGTGCTCGCATCTTTGGCAACGTGTGCCATCCATTTTGCAGACTCTAAGTTATCGGAGGCATTCTCCCTTCTCTCTTCTGCCTCCTGCCCAGAGGGTCTTCTCGCTTTTTCCTGTTCTGAAGCCATTGATCTCGACCTTGAAAATCAAAATTATCAGTTCAACTATTCCACAACTCTAGAATCAAAATAATTATGTAAAACAAATCTCTGATGAATACCCTATGCTATGCGTAAATACGTTGGTCAAGGGACTTACTACATATATTGGCAGGAATGTGCTTGCTTGGCTTCGAAGGTATTGGATAGAGGGTGTCTTGTCCACGTGTCTTCTGCCAGGGGGCGATTCTCTCGACACACGTTGGATCCTATATTGATTAGTGGACGCGCATCGGGTAGAGACAGTGCATGGTTTTGAGTACGAGGCTTTGAAGTGTCTCGTTTGGGGAACTTGCATAACTGTACACACTTCGATCCGTTTGATTTTGAATTTGAAAACTCTTAATATCATCCACGTTGTACAAAACATTTCACCGTCCATCCGATTCAATATTCAATAGTGTATGTAACATAAATTTTTAATTTTTAGTTTTAATAAATTTAAAGATATTTTTTATTTTTACGTCGGAGCCCATCAAAAGATGCTACCCTCGCTACATCCATTTTTTTATTTCCCCGATGGCAAAGCCACTGCCAAAAAAATCTTGTGGAGGTTAAGATTGACAGCACAGAGAACCGAATTGAGAAATATTGGACCTACCGAAGAACGACTGACCATTTGCGTTTTATGATATTGCGCTATAACAACCAACCCCCTCTCCAGTCCCATGGTACGAGCGGCTCTCGCGAGTCACAAAGGTGGGAAGCGGTTTTTATCGCGTCGCCTTTACACGGTAGGCAGTGTTTAAGAGTTCAGAGTGATGCTATAGGTTGGGTGACACGTGGAGGAAGCAGTTTCACGATACCAATCTCATCGCGCATTATTGTTCGTGAATAATAGCCATGCGAGATCCATTGATGGTCGTCGGATCGGTTGGTTGGGCGCGAAGGGATGGTGATCGTTGGATGAAAACGACATGTATAATGTGGCCCACACATATATCTATATATTTAGGGTGATCGGCGTTGTGTCGACTATGGTCGTTGTTAAGATGTGTTCCTTCAAACTGCCGACGGTCGACATTCTGAAATTTTTGTAAATACTCAAATCGCGAAATTTTTGGAAAATCTCAATACTACTAATAATTGTGGTTTTATTTTTGGTTTTGTTCTAGAATAACTTTTAGAGTTTCGTAAATCATTTCTGATAGATTAAAAATAAATAAATTAGTGTTAGTTAATTTGTAATATAAAAAGGCCCATATAATTATTTAAGTTTCAAAAGTATATGTTTAGATAAAAAAAATTAAAAATAAAAATAAAATTGATAAAAAAAATTCTTAATTAAAAAACAATAAATAAATAAATAAATAAATAGAAATAAAATAAAATAAAGATTAATAAATAAATAAATAAACAAATAAATAAATAAAATGAAATAAAAATAAAATTACATAAATTACAATTTAATAATATTAAATTAAAAATTATTATTCTTATTAAAATAAATATAAATATTTAAAATTCAAATTATAAACTTTGATCATTTGGTTTACTCTTTTTTAAATAAAATAAATTAATTTTAATTATTTGAGCCAACCTAGCCGTTATTTTACAAACGGCAAGTAGGAGCTATACTTTCTATTTAAAGAGATAACTTGATGAGATTCTCCATCTTGTCTTGATGATGAACCACACGGGCAAGGTTTACCGCCTTAGACAAACTTAAAGGTTCTATGGGCAAACAACGTATGATAATGGGTTCGCTCATCTTATTCGGCCTTCTGCAAATCAAAATGAGCACACTCAATTTGACCACCCAGACATAACATCAAGGACAGGCAAAGAAAATACGAGAATTTCACATCAAGGTCTCATTGCCTTCTTCATATATGAGGATTCCATCAGTCTCGAGGATGTGCAGGCCATTTGAATGGCCAGTTTGTGACATGGCGTCGGGTTGCTTCTTTAGTATACAATATAGATAGTTTGAACTTGAAAAGAATCGAGACATTAATAGCTATAGGCTTTCCACCTTAGGTGATCATATTTCTACTTACCATTTATGATTATCTGTTGAGCTTTAGATTTTCTTCTGTTAAATCACAATTCAGTCTTTACCCCTCATATAGCACAAAATGATTCACATCTCCTCCATTCGGCGTTCCCTTGCACCCCCGGTGCAATTGCTAGTATATATGTTAAAAGAAACAACGATATGTGTGCTCGTGAAAAGGAATTTAATTATTTAAGACCATGTAAAGGCTATAGTAATATAACTTTTAAAAAGGTGATGTGCAAAAAGGAAATTTTGATTGAGGATTTAAAAATAATATTATATTTTTATCTAGATATTTTGGTGGGAACCCAAAATTTGTTTTATTGATGATTTCATATGTATATTCTTTATTCTTTAAGGAAAGGAAATGTTAAAAATTTGGAACAAATCTTTTTTATATATAGAGTTTTTTTTAATATTTATTTAGATCAAAATTTATAATTAAAAATAATAATAATTTGTTAATTAATTTATTAAATTAAAAGAGAAAAATAGCATAATTATCTTAGAAATAAATTTTAACTTTTTATTTGTGATTACTATTAAAAATATTAAAAAATAAATACAGAAACTTTATTCCAAAATGGATATACCTACAAACATAATTATATATAGTAATTATTAATTTTTAATATTTTTCTAATAATTTAATAAATAATAAAATATAATTGGTTTATTTTTTAGATTATAAACTATAATAAACCAATTATAATTGTGATGGATTTTAATTTGGGAATTATAAAGTTCTTTACGATATTTCTTTAGATCATATTTCTATAAAATTAAATTGATCATAATAAAAAAAACTACAACTCATTTGATATTTAATTGTGATATTTTATTTAATTAATTCATTAAATTAAAAGAGAAAAAAGAACATAACTATTTTGGAGATAAATCTTAATTTTTTTATTTGTGATTACTACTAAAAATATTAAAAAAACATATAAAATCTTTATTCTAAAATAAACATACATAATAATATATTTGATATCATTAATCTTTTATATTTTTTAATAATATAACAAATAATAAAATATATTTTATTTTGTTTATTTTTTAATGTTGCCAACTATAATAAATAATTAGAATTGTGTTGGATTTTAATTTGTAATACTTAAATAATGCAACCTCAAACTTTACATCTATATGAAATAGTTTTAGAAAAAAAATTTCATTTTCAGCTTTATTTATATGAGAATAACTGATTGATTGAGTGGTGAAGCATTTGATTCCCTCAATATTTAATATTTTGTTTTGGTTAAAATAAAATAAAAACCAGTCTATATTTATGGAGAGTGATTGTTTACAAAATAAATTGGAATTATGAAATAAAGAAAGCTAGAAAATTAATTGATTTATTAAAGTTTTGTGTAATTTTTTTTTTTTTTTTTTAAATTGAAGTATAAAAATGCTAATAAAGATAATATTGACTGGTTGATACAATAATAATATATCTAAATCATCCAAAAATACTTGTGAAGGAGTGGTTGATAATTCTCAAATTAGAATATGGAAACCATTAATATTTCATTTGAATAAGTAAACCATGAGTATGGAGATAAATAGATTTTTAATTTGAATACTTAAACCATGAGTAAGAACATAAATAGATTTTTACTATGAATATTTAAACCACCATGAATAAGAACATAAAAAGGGAGAAGATTGCAAAAAATTAAAAAGAAAATGGGGTACTGCGAAGGAAAAATTGTTATTAAGAATGTTATTAATAATGTGGTTAAAAATGCTACACGCATTCAATCAATATAAACATATCCATAATTGCGGATGGATAGTGGCATGGCTTCATTTGCTCTTTTCCCACATGTTGTAATTGTTTTCAGAAGTGGTGATCCAAAAGTCTGTGGAAGGTGCATTATTTCCCAAATTAGACCTGGAACCAAGCTTGACCATGATGATGTCATTAATGGACGCCATGTATAGGTCGACCTCCGCAGTTATAATTCTGTAACTTTTGTTGCCATTTATGTTGTTTCTCTTGTGTTGGGCGATGACGTTTTGAATTTTCTTCTTCATATTTGCGTCCACGAAATGATCGTAAAACTACACAAGACAATTAGAACAAGTTGCTGATTATGAATGGAACATATACTAAATTAAACTAAATGTGGAACATTATAATAATCAGTCAGTGTTAATAATAAGGTGGAGAAGAGAATAATTAAGGAATATGGTGTGATACAAATACAAATACATATAATGGTGGGAGCACAGGGATGCGGGAGAATGTAGGCGTAGCCCTGAAGCAGTTTATCAGAAGGGAAAGGAGACAAGTTCTAGGTGGAGCTTCTGTCATGATTTTCAATGAAGGCGACGACCTTCTAGGACAACAACCTGATCATGCTAGTGGGTTTTCGGTTGGAATCCTTAAGTTGCAATTGGTCATTGGAATTTAGTGCCTCCTCCAGGATCCCCTTGGTATGGAAATTGAAGGTGGAGGCTCGTTCACCTATTAAGTGCACCCAATCCACCACTTTTTGGCTATCAGTGTCTCACACCTCCCCAACTGCAAATTTGGGGCTAGTTATGCCCTAAGGAAAATGTCCCTCAAAAAGGTGAATCTCAAGTGAATCTCTAACAATAATATAGAAACACAACTACCTAACACATGGCTGGTGAAGCCAATAGGTATTGGTTGTTGCATGCTAGAACTAGGGCTCCAACTTGAGTTGGATGTGTGGTGCTTTTGTGAAACAACGGTTGGAGATAGTTCCCATTGTACTGAACCGAATACAAATATCCCTATGATTTTATTTCCTAGATGAATGGTGTCGGTCGTCCATGATGTCATCTCTCAAATGCAAAGGATATATTGGCAAGTGAAGGTTGTTAAATACTAATAATTAAATGTATCATTATATTTCAATCAAAATTATTTCGACTATAAACTAGAGCAACAATAAAAACAATAAAACCTTAAGGTTGGTGTTGAACCCTCAACACTGTGGCTGAGAAAAACATAATGAAGAAAAATTGGGCGAAGTTCTTGGGATATGTTTACAGGTTATAATAAAGATTAACAAGATGAACGGTTGCACAAATAAAGATTTAGTTGAGAGTTAAAGTTGTGGGATCTAACGGTGGAAGGACTTTCAATCGTCTAACATTGGATATGATGGTGTAGAAGAGTGAAAAGTGGCAACCAAGAGAGTTATTCCCAGAGAGAACACCTTACGACGTAATTATCTTTGATGAATGTTAATAACAAAACGTAAGAATCTTAGGTACTACACTACAAACAAATTTGATTTAAATCACACTATATTACCACATATGTATCATTGAATCCTTCAATAAATCAACAAGAAAGAAATGTAAAGAAAATAATATCCATCATATATGATAACAACTGATCGGTCTATAATGGGAAGAAAAATGCAACAAGTTAATATTATGATTGGGAAACATTAAAGAAAGTAGATATACCTATAAGCCTTGGTAGATAGTAGATTCATCCCCGCAAAACATGGAAATTTCTTCCTCTCCTTGAGTACTTTAAGTACACACCCTTGCGGTCACATAAAGTAAAATGTTGGGAAATGATGACACTATACGAGATGGTATTTGTGGAGCACCATAATACAGTTTAATTGCCCTTTAGTGTAGGGTGTTTCAGATTTTTGTGCTAGTATTGAAATGTTGTGTAAGGGTCAGTATGTATTATTGAATTGTTGTGAAAAAGGTACGTATGCATTATTAAATTATAATTATTATTTAATCTTGATCGAAGGTTAATGAACATGATGAGAAAATGATGATTTTTTTTTGAGTTAATAATAATAATAATAATGATAAATATCTATTTTCAAACAACATTCAATAATAATTTAACAATGCATATTTTTATAATTCAAATGTGGATATCAATAAGTTAATAATGTAGAAAATCCACATAGATTCAACTGATCTTGTAATATGCTAAACCAAAATACTTGAATCTATTCTACAAATTGCGGAAACCAATTACGATCACACAATCACATGAACAAGAAAGAGAAAGAATTTCAATGACACAACACAAAGATGTATTTGGAGAAAGCGTCAACTAAAAACTCCGCATTTCAGAGGACAAGCAAAGTCAATTATATGAAACAATACACCGTTTCTCTCTTGTGGATTGAGAGCCTTCGCACTATCTACGATCGTCTCTCTTTTCCAACCTATGCACAAGCTCCTCTTGGCACACCTTTCTCTCACAAGCTCCACGCACAAACGTGTGCTTCCTATTGCTTGGTCTCACCAACTCGTGCTCACCAAAACAATGATTAAACTTGTGGATTCATTCTTCCTTTTAAAGGACATTTTAACTAATTAAGGAATGATTTATTTAGGCCTTTTTTACTTGTATGCACCACTTGTACAATTTGAATGATTATACAACTGATAGTACACTTCTTTAACTTTCTCTATTAACTGGCTCTCTCCTTTAGAACTCCATGCAACAACCATTTATAGAGAACTACCTACTATGGGATTTAGCACTCCATGTGAATTAAATCTAATTTAATTCACTATACCTCTCACTAGTTCCTCCATTAGTTAGAACTAGTTAAACCGGGTTTTAACTCAAATAATTAAGTTAAACAACCACAACTCAAAAAATAAACTCGCAACTAGACCCCCAAACACAGAGTGGACTCACATGCCTCCAGCTGACCTCAACTCAAATTGACTTAGCTAACTAAGTCTTCCTAACTCAGTTAAATCATACAAGATGTCATGTGATGTGGAATTACAATTTCTTCTAATTTAATAAAGAGAAAATTAAATTAGAATCCCTTTTGATGCCATTTTCAATATTTCTAGTTGCCATTACAAACAATCCCTATCAACAAGAAAGGGATTCAACTCTATCTCGATCCAATAGTTTTGGAATGTTCTTCATGCAACACTTCTCTCTAGTGTTGTTGCTACTGCAACTTATGAAACTGAAAATCATCCAACCTAAATCAGTATGATGCATCTGTCACCAGAATCTCTCACTGCTACTAGCTACTACACTATCAAATGAAAAGTCTGCACTGTTATTGACTCTGCACTATTGCCACCTCTTCTCTGCACTCCCCAATATCTAGCTTCTTCTAGTCTCTACATCTATCACTCTATCATCTGACTGCATCAACCACCACTGATCCATGCTTCTACTGTGTATTGTGGGCTCCCGTAGCAAGGTAATGGGCCACGAGACAAAACATATCAATGAACCCTGCCCAAATTTTTATACTCTTGGGACTATTTCTTACATCACCCCACCTCTCTCCTAGAGATATGGCTACATGTGCCCCCTCTGCCCACTTGGCTCGAAATTTCCCCCTACTGGAGGTCTCTTCTTGAGTGGATACCTCCACTCAGTCTCCTCTCTGCTTCTATAATTTTGGCTTCTCCACAAATTTCTGAGGCTTCTTTTGAGGCTGCATGTTAAGAGGTAATTCATGCTCCCTCTCAACCACTAAGTTTCTAACCTTTTCCTTGCTCATAAAAAATTTGCATGCATCTGGTACCTCAAGTGCATACAGGTTCTTAACTCGCACACTGATCTGTTTCATATGTCCCGTGGTGATGTGTCTAAGGAAAACATTCCATTTTCTAAATATCACATCGTCTGGGCACTCTGGAAACTCAGATCCGCGCTATAATTGACCCGTCGTCATAAAATTTTAGGAAAAAAAAATTGATTTTAAATTGGCGATATCTCCCTCATCTGGACTCTGATTCGACCAATTATTATTAATTTTTTTTTCTTTTCTAAGTTTGGGTATTTTTTTGCAAGGAATCCAGATATGCTATTTGTTTTTGAGAATTTTGCACAAGAATTTTTAGATATGCTCTGCAAACTCATCGCCAAAAAAATTCCTGCTCTGATACAATGTAGAAAATCCACATAGATTCAACTGATCTTGTAATATGCTAAAACAAAATACTTGAATCTATTCTAAAAATTCCAGAAACCAATAACGATCGCACAATCACATGAACAAGAAAGAGAAATGATAGCACAACACAAATATGTATCTGGGGAAAGCCTCAGCTAAAAACCACACTATATGTATATTGCATAAAGTCAAGAATATGAAACAATAAAATGCTTCTCTGAGGCTTGATAACTCTCTGCACTATCTTTGACTATCTCTCTCTACCAACCTGTGCATAAGCTTCTCTTGGCACACCCTTGTCTCACAAGCTCCACACACAAAATTGTGCTTCCTATTGCTTGGTCTCACCAAATCGTGCTCACCAAAACAATGATTAAAATTGTGTCTTCATTACTCCTTTTAAAGACAATTTTATCTAATTAAGGAATGATTTATTTTAGGCCTTCTTTTGACTGCATGCACCACCTGTACAATTTTGATGATTATACAACTCATAGTACACTTCCCTTTAACTGCAATCTCAACTGGGTCTTCCTTAGAACTGACATGCAACGACTATTTATAGCAAATTATTAGTTATTTGATTGATCACTACATGTGAATTAAATCTAATTTAATTCACTGGGCCTCTTACTAGTTCCTCCATCAGTTAAACTGATTTTAACTTAAATATTTAAGTTAAACAATTACAACTCAAAATAAACTGCAACTAGACCCGCTAAAACTTAGAGTGAACTCTACATGCCTCTAAGTCTTCCTAACTCAGTTAACTCGTACAAGTTGTCCTGCGATGTGGAATTATAATTTCCTTCTAATTTAATTAAAAAAAATGAATTAGAATCCCTTTTAATACCATTTTCAATATTTATTATTTCTATACATATCTTACATATTTAACTTGAAACAACATTTCATAATAATTAATAATACATATCTTCATAATTCAACATTGAATATTAATAATTTAATAATACATATTTTTATAACTCAACAATAGATATCCACTTTTGAAGATGACTATCCACCATTAAATTATCATTATTAATAATTTGACAACATTAAATAATAATTTAATATTGCATACCTTTATAATTGAATAGAGAATATCCACCTTTGAACAACATTTAATAATACATAATCACTTTGACTCAATATTTCAATATTATTTAATTGATAATACTGAAAAGAATGCAAAATCTTACATGATTTTGACTTTAACTACTATAAATATCTTACATTTAAAAATAAATATCTCTCTCTCTCTCTCTCTCTCTATATATATATATAGATGGGTATTTGTAATTTAATAAACAATAAATCTGTATTACAAAAGGCGTAGTCTAATTTATAGAAGAAATGACTTTTTTTATGTCATTTTTTTCTGGTTAATTTTAATCAAAATCCAATAGAGATTTAAAAAAAATTGAGTTTAAATTGTTTAATCTGCATAATTTGAATGCCCCAGGGTTTTTCAGGGTGTTGAATCCATTTATGCATTTAAAAATGTATTTTAAACAACAAAAAATCTTGAAATTATATTGTCGATCCTCTATAAGTTAGACTACACCATTACAAATATATAATACCTAGTTACGAAACTTTAAATCCAACAACGTACACTCAAAATTGCAGAAGAATTTAGGATATTGTAACAATATATTCACCTTAGAACATTTAATATTCTATAACACAATACTCATCGTATTATTTAATATTATGTAATACAATACTCATTGTGTCCATATGCACTGATCTGATCTCAATCAATCTACTGACATGTGTCCCTATTATGTATGAATTAATGAATGATATTTTAACGTCCACGAGACTAAAAATAGTCTATGGGACTACCAATCTCCTTGTTTTTTTCCTTTTGCGATTCAATCCTTTTCTTACTCAAATTGATGATGAGTTGACCCAACCTTCCAACAGTCCCCTCACTGAAAAGACAATGCCACGTAATTTACGCTGACATACTGCCATAACTATCCTTGATGTCTTTGAAAGCATCACATTCCAAAATGAAATGATTTTCCGATTCCAATGCCCTAGAAGTGCAAAAAGTACACACTTTTTCTTCCCAAGCTTCTTTATGTCTCTTCCATCGTCCCGTTTCACAACAAAGTTGTTGTGAGTTAGTTCTTAATCAAGCAATAAGAATCTTTTCTCTCCACGAAATGCTAGCTCCAATGTACTCTTTTTGTTGGAGATCACAAGTGGGTTTGAATTCTTGAACATAGTACTTCTTATTTCTACCCAACTCTTTTCCCCATATAGGGTTTGAATTCTTGAACATAGTACTTCTTATTTCTACCCAACTCTTTTCCCCATATACAATTACGAAAATTCCATAACAAAATTATTTAACTCTTTGCTATTTGTGGGACATGCATTGAGGTAAATATTCCATTTTTTCATATATTTTTTGTTTTATTTAATCCATGATTTATTTCTTTCACTCATGCCCTCATTGAAGATAACTTTTGGCCATCTACCTCCTCCCATTTTCTCAATTATTTTTACCTTATAAGGCGCACCATAGCGATTGCTTCGATGGGAGATGCTAATATTTAACTCAACGTCATCTCATAAGGAAGCAAAATTTTTATTTTGAGCTTGATCATGATCAAGCGTTTTTGGATTTTCTCAATTTGTTTCCATTTTGAAACAGGGATGCTACTAGCCCACAATTCACACCCATATAATATCACTGGACAAACTCGGAGTCCAAAAAACACTTTAATCATGTTCCAATCTCATAACTCTGTCTCTCTACATCTGTTTTGAAGTGCATATAATGCTTTCCACCCTCCTAAAATTATTTTCTTTCTACAATCCTCCCAATTAATATTGTTGTTGAAATCAATCTTGATGTACTTGTATTCATTTACTTCTTTAAGAATGTTGCCTTCAAATAAGAACGTATGTCGACTTTCCTTCCTTTTATTAGAGAAAATCATTATATTGGTTTTAATGGTATTGAATTGCATCCCCATTGCTTTACAAAAATTCTCAAGGGCATACAGGCACATTTGCAATCCATGGGCCGATTTAGAAACCAATACAAGATCATCGACATATAGAAGAAGCTTTATCACAAACTCCCCCAACAGAAAACCATCCCCACCTTGCAGATTTAGCCACTCTTCCAAGTTGTCAATATATAAACCAAAAAGGATAGGGGATAAAGGGCAGCCTTGCTTGACTTCGATGTCACTTCTAAAACTTTCTGAAATGTCTGTTGAAGTTCTATTTTTTACTTTCACCTCTTCATAAAGCCTATGGACAATAACTCTATATTGCAAAGGAATTTCAAGTTATTCCATTCTACATCATAAATTATCTCTTGGGACCGTGTCAAATGCATTTTTGAAGTCAACAAATTAGCAAGCTACCTCTTCTTTGCCCCCCCAAACCTTTTCAACAATGTGTCTCGGTGTGATATCATCATCAATTGTAGAATGCTTCGGCCTGAAACCCGCTTTCCATTTTTCCCTCTTTTCTATTACTTCTTCCCACTTACTGATTCTATTTTCTACCATGCCATTGAAAAGCTTTGCAAACAAAGGTTTGATCATAATGGTTCTATAGTTGGAAGGATGATTAATGTCTCCACTTTTAAAAAGGGGTATTTCTATACTAGTTTTCCAATCCCTTGGGAATCTTTGCTGAATGAAGTTGTTAAATATTTCCATGATGTGCGGTGCCATAATGTTCATTCCCCACTTAGATATTCTGCTTGAAGTTCAACCAAGTCCTCTGCCTTCCCTATTTTCAAAATTTTAATTCCTGCCTCCAGCTCCTGTACTGTGAAAAGATTTGTAGTTGTGTTGATCTTTGGAGGAGGATCAACCTCTAATTATTTTTCATAGAGTTGTCTTGCATATTCAAACCACTAATTGACTATAATATTATTTTCAATTTCCTTCTACATTGGTTGAAGTTCCTGGAATTTTTTTTTTAGGTTATTCTTTTCTAGATATATCAACTCTTCTTGCCTTGTTTCCATGAACTCATATTTTTTCCTTTTTAAGATATGCTTATATAACTTTACATTCATCTTCTCCTCTCCTTCCTTTTCAAAATTCTCCTTGCCATTTTTCATTCCTCATCGAACCATGCATTCATAGGAAAACAATTTGATTTTGATTTCCTATTTTTTTCTCTTTTTCACTTCTCAAGTGCACCTTGGATTATATTTGTTAACTCAAGGTTGTTGAGGCTTTGGGGACCAATTTTATGCTTTTGAATTGATTTCTCCAACATTGTTTTGAAGATAGTGAATTTTTTTTTTTGTGTTTGAAGAATTTTGACCCTTAATGTCAATTATTGAGAACATTGGGTTTTCCTCCTATTATGTATTTCTTCTAACCAAGTTAACTTTGTATAAATTGGGTTATGATATGATTTTAAGTCCCAAATATGCTCTCCAATATTAAATACATCTATCCTTTCTATTAATCTTTGTGAACAAATAACAAAGTCAATGACACTTGCCCCATTGTATGTGTTGCAAGTGAAGTTCCCAGACTTTTTCCATATATCTAAACCATTACAGATAATTAACTATCACCACACAATATAAGCAACTCCTCTCCAAAATTATTACTAACTTTGTCATCTTTTGAACATCTCAACTATCGAGAATTCTCCCCTTCAATGACCCAGATAAGATTTTGATCCTCTTTGCAACAAAGAATACTAGCTTGTTGATTTGTTGTTCTAGCATTGAAATCTCCTACTAAAAGAACTTCTCCCTATTGAGAATATGCAGCAATATCTTGCTTTAAAGCTGCATATAGATGTTTGCTGTCCAATCCCTTATTTTTGTAAGTTTTTGATACTTGAGGCGTAAAATAACATGCCACAATTCATATGTGGTTCTCATTCTTTGTTATTTTGAACCATAAATATTTTTTATTTGTATCCTCTTTCACTAACTGAATGTGACAACCTTCTTTTTCTTTCACTAAAACCAATATTCCTCCATACCCTTTGCCATTTTATGTTGCCTCGTTCCAAACTGCAAACTTCAAATAATCGTCTAACATAGGAGTTTTGAACCATCATGTTCATGAGTTTATGTGAGACAAATTATGTCTCTACCTTCTGCAATAGGCCCTATCCCAAGTCCCCTCCCCAGGTCCCCTCCTCCAAGGGTAACCTCTACAGTTCCAACAAACTAAAATTAGGTAGACCTGGGTAGGATTTGATTGCTACACGGTTTGGAACACAAGACTCAAATTGGAATCATCATCCCTTTTCATGCATGTTAATCCTGCTATTTTCCTCCCTATTATAAAATTACCTATTTTTTCTTTACTGTCAATTTGCTTCCCTGTTTTTCCATGAGGCCCAACCATTGCAATAACCACTTTCCATTGTACAACCATGCTTTCCCTTTGTTTCTTACTGCTCTAACTTTCTCCAGTTCTTCTCTTCTCTCTTCTTCTTGTTTGCTAGTTAAATCTTTATCTAGGAAGAAGTGTGAGCCTTTCAATAGTTTCTTTTTGCTTAAGAGATGATGTTTTTCTTGCACACTTACCATGATGAATTTTATGGGTCAAGGCCTCTCCTCACATATCTTTACCACCCTCCCTGCTTGGAAAATTTTCCCTCTCCACTATAATTTCTCTTTCAAAATCTCCCTTGTCAAATTGAAAGTGCTTTCATTCTTTCCATAGTCTCTTATTCCCCTGATATTAACGTTTTTTTCCCTCTCTTTTCTTTATTTATTTTCTCTTTCCTGTGCTCTACGAGAACTTACATATTAATTTTCCTCTATCCTGTGACCATTAATGCCCTCAAACCTAGTTTTGATTTCTTTTGGAATGTATGTCCTCTTGTTCTCTTTGGCCTTATTTTCAGAAATGACAGCTTGCTAAACTATTGTGTATCTACCTGAGTTGTTTTAGAGATTATCACATCTTTGTTTGTTTCCTTGCTTCATTCCTTGTTTGCCATGTTGCCTTCATGTTTTCCCATTCTCGTTTTCCTGCCTCTAAAGCATCTTGTAACATTGTTACATGTTCTTTTAAAATTATATTGCCTTCCATTAAACATTGATTTGCAAGTGTGATCTCTGAAAGTTTGAGGTCCCTTTCCTATTCTTTGGCTTCCAAAATTTCCGACCTTGCCCTGACCCTCATAATTTCTTGGACATCGAGATCTGATGAACAAGCAAGAAGTGTAGTTATGGGACTATAAATGATTGAATCTTCTTTATTTTTGTTGCTCTTCTTTGTTTTCTTTCTATGGGGCTATTTTCTTCTTCTTTGTTCCCATTTAAAGAAGGCAAGCCTGGGCCTTAAAATACATTGATATTACCCAAATCCACATTCTTGTTTTGTTAGTTGAAACAATTTTGATTTGGCCCAAATGATTTGTTTCCACAAAATCTGAGATTTCCTTGCCATTTTTACATTTACTATTGATTTTTTCTTTTTTGAGATTTCAAAAACCAAAAATAGCTTCAAAATTGGCCAACCCCAATAACCAGTGGACAATTTTTCTCTCAAATGGAAAAGTAAACTAGGGTTTCCACCAAACTTTTTCTCCTCTGTTAATGTCCGACACCATGGACCTACAAACTTGTTAGTGAAGCACACCCCGCAACCTTTTGGATCCATTCTGACCAAATCCTACATACCTGTTGCCCCTTGATCACGAAAATGAAATATGCAAAACCTCATACAAAATCAAATATGCGAAACCTCATACAAAATCAAATATGCGAAAAAACCCAATAGCTCCATTGATTACTGAAAGATTGATTATTCTCATAACTGAGTCTCCACCCAAGAACGACTATTAAGTGAGTTTGGATCCTCCTTGTGCTATTTTGCTTTTTTAAAAATAACCCTATCTTAAACATTTTTACACGTCAAAATAAAAATAAAAATAATAGTATGTTAAAATAAAAATAACTTTAAACTAAAATAATAAGGCAAACTTGACTTGGTATGAGCTCTAGGTTTATGAGAACCTATGGTATTGACCCATGGTATTCATGTGGAATATAGTCTATTTAAATGAAGAAATTAAACCAACTTAGATCCATCTTAATTTTGAATCTACCAAGTGCCTAAAGGGATCAAATCTCTTGACATGCAATTTTTTAGAATGAAAAGTATAAAGTTCACATTTCAAATTTTTGAGATCAATCAATATCTACTAAATTATAGGTAAATTTAACATAAAAATATTCTAAAAAACTCTTCTAAATCAATATCTACTAAATTATAGGTAAATTTAACATAAAAATATTCTAAAACACCTTTGAAACTTAGAACAATATACAGTTTGAGTAAGCCTAATGGTTAAGAGCATGTCTTTCCTCTTAAAAAATCACAAGTTCAAAATGAGAAGAGATAGAATATACATCCCTCTATAAACTTAGCAATGGAAATCTTTATTTTTTATACTCTTTTGAACAAAAACAAATACCTTCTTCAACTACAAAGTTAAAAATAAAAAACAATTAGAATTAGACTATCCAAAAATAAAACCGTAAACTCACTGTCAATGTACACACCGAATGAATCTAGTCACAAATAAGGGATCCGTATACGGTTCCAAACATAAGGGAAACGTATAGTTACTGTCAACGGACACTAAAAATGGTTCGAGTTAATGTACCTTGACATCTGAAAATGAGGGAACCGCGTACTTACCATCAACGGACACAGAAGAATAATGCCGTAGTCTAAGGAGCCATAATTTTGTAAAAAAATCCACTGGGTAATTTTGGGTGTTTATTGAGTTTTAGAATTTTGGGTGTTTATTGTTTTATTTTAAGTGTTTAAATTTTTTTGATAGTGTTGAATTTATTTTACTAGAAAATATGATTATTGATAATGTTAAATCTATTTCCACGAAAATATGATTCAGATTTTAAATGTGCAAAAAATTCTTAATAATCCTAAATCCATTTTCATCATTAAAAAAAATTAAAATTTATACACTAACAAATTAGATTTCACAAAATTGTGACTTCCTTACACAACCCCTAATAATGCATTGAAACAAATCCCGGAGTCATAGAACGGCATGTTCAGTGTTACAACCTCCATAAACTTTGAACCATCAACATGGCGTGCATGTCACTCAAACTCTTCCCGAGTTGCAACTTGCAGGTACATTGTCTGTTACCAGCTTCAAATAACCAGGCAGATTCCATATGGGTGGCCCTGCCATTTCCTTTCTCTCACCCATCGTTGTCAGGCCACGGCAGCTGGGTCCCGTGCAGCTTGCAACTTGCAGTCCTGTGGCCGATAAACGTGGCTCTTTACTGGCCCTGGGTTGCATTTGTACAGTCTGCTCTACTGCTATAATACTCTCAATGTCCAGACACACTTTTAACATCGCCTCAACTCGGCTCCATGGGGATTTCCAGCCTCTCAGATTTGTCTCCAGGGCTTCTGCCCATGCTGATAATAAACACTGTTATTTTTGTGGCAGCCATTGAGCAGATGCTGTGCTCTCTTTTGCAATCGTTGGGCCTCGTGGCTTCAGATTACAACATGGAAGCAGCTGAATGTTCAGACCAACAGATGCATGATGATGATGAACGTGGTTATGGCAGAATGAATATATCATTTGCCTCTCAACTCACTCACCTGCTTTTTGTTGATGAAGAAGAGATACTCAGCAAAAACCCTCCTCTTACCTTCTCTTCTTCATTTTGCAATGAAGATTGTGCGGTTTGTTTGTGTATTTTGGGGGATGTGGATGGAATCAGTGAGCTTTCATGCTGCCATTTGTTTCACAGATCTTGCATTGAGAAATGGCTGGACTACCAGGGGCTGCAGCCCACATGTCCACTGTGCAGGTCGGTGCAGGTAACTGCAAATATGTTTTCGATGACTGAGCAGGACGAGCTCACATAGCAACTTCTCCTCTGCTTTTCTTTCATCCACATAAGTTGCCACCTTAGCAATTTCTTCCCTGCTTCCTGAGCAGTTGCCACCTCAAGTCAAAACTTGCGCTGCTAGCTGTTACCACCACCATTTTTGCTGCTCTCCATAATACTATCAACCAAGTGTGTCTCTCTCTTGTCGCTGTGCAATGTGATTATCTATGATGCCCAGATATGTATAATTAACTCAAATGATCAATGTATGATTCACAACGAGGTGTGATCTGAATCAAATGTCAAATGTAATAGGGTTGGGATCTTTAAATGTTTGATGTTTGTATTTAGGAAAAATGGAGCTTTAATGTATAGCATATTTATTTTTGGTAAAATTAGAGTTTTAATGTTTATATACATTTTATAAAAAATGAAGTTTTAATGTTTTTATATATTTGTAAAAATAGAATTTAATGTTTATATATATTTGTTAAAATGGAATTTAATGTTTATATATATGTGTGTAAAAATGGAGTTTTATATTTAGTTTGTTCTTTTGGTTTTGGAAATGACCCTCATGGACACTATAAAGTAAGGAGGATTTCGAATTTGTCATTAAGCCTAACTATATAAAATGACACTCATCCACACTTTCAAAGTAAACTTTTGAGTAGGATTTCAGATTTGTTATAAGATTGATTATATATCTCCATTCCAAAGCAAGAAAAAGGATCATTCAAGAAAAAAGATCATTCATATATATATGAAAAAGAGTTAAAAGGTATATGGGTTATACAAAATCAAAATAATAAATTTTTAATTTATATTGTTTGAATAGAATTTTTAGTCTAATTATAAATTAAAAACTCCAAATTTGACAAGTCTAATTTGCATAAGAAAAATATTATTACTAGATATTTAGTGATATTGTCAACTTATATTTAGTGATAAGGAAATTTATGCTTCTTATAATAAGAAAACCACAAAAAAGTCTAGATAAAATGTACACAACAAAAGTAAGTTGAAGGGGAGTTTTCGTCAAAGTATGTGACGTAGAAAAATGCAACCCCTACTATTATAGGTCCAATGCCCATCTTTGTTGTTACTAGAGCATAAACCTTCACATTCCTATAGATTTCCTTGACTTATAGCTAGAGGTCATCCAATTGAAGAAGCACGACATAGTATTTGTCACTCCTTTCAATTATAAATTTTCCCATTATGGTTATTATTTGCCAATACTGGTATCCCTCACTCCTTTCAACTACAAATTTTCCTTTTATGGTTATTATTTGCCAATACAAATCCATTGGGTTTACACTCAATCAACTTGTGCCAGACACCCCTCTCTCGGTGGGATATTAAAAGATACCTATAATCTCACTAGATATTGATAAAAACATCCCAAAATCATTTTGTTGAAGCCACCTCCCAATACATTTTTCTAAAAGAGATAAGCCCTATTTTTAATAGATATCCCTATTTTTACTAAATAACCCTTTTCTACCCTAAACACTTACACACCCCTCTAACTCACAATCCCCCACTTCAATATCTACAATATATTGGCTCTACTTTTCACAATTTTAAAACCCCCTTTGAAACTAAAGGTGGTAAGAGGTTGGTCAACAAGGTGAAGCGCAAGTGTATATATTTAAACTCTGGACATATTTTGTATCACGAGTTCTGGAGGTACCAATGTTTGAAGCCCAAAGTGAAACTTGCTCACAAAATTCTTCATCATGAATGAAAGTTCATTCTAGTCAAGCCTTTGCCTCATTTATTTTAATTGATTCTCAAGCCATAGGAGGGGCACATTGGTTAAATATGGCCTTGTAGGATCCAACTTCATGTTGGGTCTGTTTGAGAGCTCATTGATGGAGACCTCCCTTGTTGTAGCTACACTTCCCCTTTTCCATTGAAATTCGACCTAGAAATTCCACCAAGAAACCATGACAAAAGAAACCCATAGACAAATGTAGGCCAAAACCAAAACAAAGGGACTATGCAGAGGGATTTAAAAACAAGAGATGTTACCAAGCCAAGGTTATAGATTAAGGACGTTGATTTATGAGAAAGGATGATTTGAATACAATATAGACACATGCAACTATTATGTATAACAATCATCATGATCCCTGACATTCATGGCAAAGCACGAGGATCTGTTATTCTAGAGGTCGATTAATGTTATGTGAGTGACTATGATGGAAAAAACCATATTGTTAAAAAATTCCCTTTAAGAATATGCATGACAACATAATGTATGAGTTACAAAGATGTTCTCATGTTTAGTGTCTTCTCGTGGAGAAGGAGTGTGGTTCTGTCTCTCTACTCGAGGCATTGTGCCTCCATATCACCAAACACTGGGTTTTAAATTGAAGGACATGAGGGCAAGATTTGATCCACCTATGTGTGCATGAGTCATGAAATTATTTATTATAATCTATCTTATAAGACATACTCATCATGAGTTCAACATGTCACATGCAGTTATCGAACCCAAGTGGGGAGAATAACAACATTGTTGGGCTCCGAATATGTCATATCATTCAGTATATAAAGTCTCTATTCATGAGCCATATTCCTGCATTTCTGATACTTTGGTATCCATTATACGATCAACTTCCGCTAAATGAAACGCTTCTTCTTGTGGTTAATTATGATGGATTTATCATATTTTTAATGATTAAATTTGTCTTTAATATGGTTTTATCAATGACGATTTACTAATGTGGTTATGTAGCCAAGAAGCATGTTAGAATATGAAAATTTCTATTTCTCCACCAACTCAATAACAATTTGGTAGTTAAGTACTTAGTTAAGTACCAGTTCAGTAGTTCGACACGCAATTCTACACCTGAACTTCGGTACTCAATTCTACACCTGCACGAATGGAGGAAAAAAAAAGTCAAAATTATAAAATATATTTTACTTTTATCTGGCATGGTAAATTAGGTGCCACATGGGCCTAATATTATGGCACAATTCTTGGAATATACCCAACTCACACGTGTGGGATCCTAGCACATGATTTAAGCTACAACTAAAAATAGGTAACCATTTTGAAACTGCCATGTTCTTTATCAATTTACATGCATATGGTGGCGAATATCAAGAATATGAAAAATGGGTTTTTGCATAATATAGCTATATACTTATATCTCAATTCGTTTCCAAAAAATCCATACAGTTTAAAAGTTATAGCTCGTTCTTTGAAGCAGATTTATACAAAATTTCTGGAAAACCCTGATTGGCAAAAGTATCTAAACAATTAACTTCAGGCATGATTTCCGAGGCCGTGGAATTGAATCAAGAAATTACAAGAGAGGTTTTTGTTGATAATATGGAAAATTAGCCTTCATGAAAACAAATCCCCAAAGTAAATCATGGTCGAGAATATATGGTTGGTTATTTAACACAAAATTTTATCAAAATTACACAAAAATCATATTTCTAAGATTTTCCTCTAAAGTTGTAAATTAGTTTTCTGATTTTAGGGGATTGAATATTATCCTTACTCAATGGATTTTATGTATAAATAAAGCCTCATAGGAATGATAAAGGGATCATGAGTTTGTAATTGAACATTTTTGGTAAGAAGAAGAGAAATTGTTGCAATGAATATTAATTGTTGAAGTTTGAGCATCTCGCTGATTAAAATTAGTTTTTGAGCACGTTGTGAGGTAAGGAAGGGCCCCTTAACTTAGTTAATGGGTTGGCTTTTATTCATAGAGTAGGGCAATATTTAGTTTTTTTATTGATTGCATATTTTATTTGATGTTTCCTTTCAATTTTGCATTAGATTTGTATTTCACATAGTATTAGATTCATTGCTCTATTTTTAGATATGTTAAGTAAAAGATATTATGATCAGATTAGAATTAATCTTCTCAGGCTTAAGAGTTAAGAAAAATTGATTTGGTTTCTTAATATGTTTTCATACCCATAATTTTAATCTACAAAGTTTCCGTACTTAATTCTATACTAATATTCAAAATTTCAATTTCTAGACTTTTTGTATGACCAAGTTCTATACTAGATCAACGTATTAAAAAACATGTAATTTGCAATTTAGAATTCTTTAATTAATTAAAGCATTGAAGTCACTTGGTAAAAGATTCCTACAAAAAATAAGAACCTACAATATATCATTATGACTCTAAGCCTCCTTAGCATTTATTTTTGATATTTTATTAATGCATTTCTTGTAGCTTATTGCCTTTCCTTTTTTACTTATCTCGCATGCTTTTGCTTATAGTTTCCGACATTTACTTTTCTACAACATGTTTAATGAATTTTTGTATCCAACACTATAGGATTATATTGGAAACTATATCACTAGTGAGAGATGGGGGGGTGGGGGTGAATGAGTAGTGTGGCACTTTAAACATTTTCACCAATTATTAATATTTCAAACCATGCATGACCTTAAAAACATAAACATATATCAATGCATCAAAACAAAAATGCAACCATAAAACCAAACAACACAATGGACACAAGTGTTTATGGTGGAAAACTCATCCTGTAACACACCTCCCGTCACATCTACCCACTTTCACAAGCTTACCCGGGTAAACATGAGATGAGGGGCCACTATGAAAAGACTCAATATCGTATGTGACCTTAAGGAAATGGAGTTGACAAACAAACCTTATTGACTTCTGTTAGGTACCACATGACCCTCCAAGAGTAGCCCAACACCTCCAAGTGTCCATCCCCTGAGCCAACCTGACTTTTCCTTGAGCTCGAGCCCCAGTCACTCCCTTGTCAAGCCCTCCATGCAACTGGAAACTACAAGTCACTCCCATAACCCTGCATCAGTGCGAATATGGTCTTTGTTTCTCAGTGTTGTGCCAGTGACTGCAAAATTTAGAGCTAGCGTTTAAGGCTGACTTCCAGAACTCATGAAATACATGGCAACAATGATTATAAACCAAAACTGAAACCAGGACTAGCACTGACCATCCCCAACCGAGACTCCCATTATGTTAAACACTTGGAAACAATGTAACCTACAGGCCATGAATACACTGACTGAGCATAAGGCATTGGAAATTCAAATGAGACTTAACAATAAGGATCACCACCCTCTCTCTTTACTTTTCTTAACATCAATTATCTCTTGAATCCATTATTATTTCAGTTACAAGTAAAAACATGAAATGAACCATGACTAGAACTATTCACATAACCATGCTTATAACCAACATATAAACATATAAATAACCATAAGATGTTATGAAACCAAATCCAAAAATAGAAGAAAAGAGAGATCAATGCCTTAGAAATTAGCCACTTCGAGGGGAAGCCTCCAATACATTACATAAATGAACAATTCTTGGATGATACAAATGAAAAAACCTCCTTCTATATATAGGGGTCCAAGGGGTCACAATATAATCCTAGCTGACCTAACAATAATAATGTAAGGGAACAATAATAACAATATGGGGGTTACAAGGGCACAACAATAACAATAAGGGGGCTACACTAATAACAATAAGGGACTACACTAGTAATATGGGGACCTAATAAGATAATAGCCATTAAAGCCACATAATAACAAGTACAAAAGGAAGAGAAATTAACTTTCATTAAACATAGTAAAGAACTAACCAGGTTCGGGACTTCCACATACCACCCGACCATAGACATGGCTAAACCAAATATTTCTTTCAGCTAGTTGCCCTTATGCCATATTCCAAGCATGAATGTGGGATATCATGTATAAACCAATCCAAAAAAATGAAGGGAATCCAGAGGTTAAACCACCTCCACCCTCACCATACCGTGATCTCACCTAAACTGGCACCGAGATCACTAAACCGAACCAAGATTAGAATTACTTTGGATCTCATCACTATCCTTAAGAAATTTTCCATCTCCCCGTCTCTAGGCTTTATCGCAATCCACACCGGATCACTAGGCCCTTACTGAGACACTGCCCTCAAGCTTTACCTATCCTGTGAAAATTGGTCAAGGGATTCCTGGGCCTTTGGGAATGTTCCCGAGACCACCTCCGCACTGGATTCTGAAGCCATTCGGTAATAACCAAGCTCAAAATCGAGAAAAATCCCATTGCACCATGGCTATATGGAAAAAGGCAAGGAAAGGCTGAAAACACTGTCAAAACCCGACAAAACCATGCCATTGACAACAAAAGAACCAAATACCAACATGCACATACCATGCATGTAAAAACCAACTAGGAAATTATAAATAAAATCTGCTACCTGTAAGTATTCCTACTTAAACTACTTGATCCTGCTCCCCCTTGCTTGATCTTTCCTTTCCTTTTCTTTCCTTGTCCTTCCTTTGCTTGTTTTTCCTTTCCTTTTCTTGCTTGATCTCTTTCTCCTCTTGGTGCTATTCTCCTCTCTAAGTGTAATTCTGAAAATAAACTGAAAGCAATCCACCAACTGATGCTCTGAGGCCTTTTTATCATTCATGCCTCTAATTTCTTCATTTTTCCATTATATCTTCAATTTCATCCTCACATACAACTTGCGACTTTTCACCTTACTTTTCTCCTAATTTCCTTTATTTTCATAAATAAATGTGCTAAAATACCTTTTTTCCTTTTTAACGCCTTAGCCATTTCTTTTTCCAATTTCCCCTTAGCCATAAACACATCTAGTGATGCCCACTGGGATATATTGTACCAACATTCATATTGGAATAAATGTCCCTTAAATGTGGTCTTATTTTCCTACATTGACTTTTATTACATGAATTTTTGGCCAGATTTGTTACAGAACCCTCCCCCTTGGGGAAAAATGTCCTCAGTGTTAAACCACACCTATACCTCAGAAAATCCGTTGAAAACAAACATACTTCCCATGGAGCTTTATAACTTAGCTCAATCCAATGTTTACAATATCAACCATACATAAATATCTACAAATACCAAAACTTCTTTGCCTCAACCGACAAACAATGAAGGATACATAACCCACATATAATCCACCATCTACCATGTAGATTCCTCAGGTCCAAAGGGATTCCATTGCACTTTAAATTTCTCTATGGCTTTGTTCCCGAGCATGAGTTGTTTCCGCTACAATATGCACCGAGGTTCTGACTGGAATTCTCCTTGCTCCACCTGCAATATAAAATAATCAATAACATGACCAACATCCTTTATATACCTTTTAAGTAATGAAATATGAAAAACATCACATAATTTCACTTTTGGAGGCAGTGCAAGTTGATAGGCCACTGGTCCAATCCTCTCAAGGATCTCAAAAGGCCCAAAATATCATGGTGCCAACTTGGCACATGATCCAATCCTCAAGGAGATATTCTTGGGTTTGATGCACAAATACACATGCACCCAAACTTGAAACTCCTTAAGTTCCTCGTGCTAGTCTTCATAACTCTTATGCCTGTCCTATAATTCCTTTATATTCTTTTTTCTAACCTGCATTTCCTATTCCATATCTACCAACATGTCTGTTCTAATAGGTACCCTATTCACTGGATCACTCCATCTAATGGGAGTATTAAAACTCCACCCATAAAATGCCTTGGAAGGAATCATCCTCAATGACTCTTGATAGCCATTGTTGTATAAAAAATAAACCAATGGAAGGTACTCCTCCCATTTCCTCTACTAGTGCATCACATACATCCTCAACATGTCCTCAAGGATCCTCTTGACCCTTTCTGCCTTTCCATCTGTGTGTATGTTAGGTTGTACTGAAGGCCAATTCTATCCCAAAACTCGCAGACAACTCCTTCCAAACTTGGAAGTGAACTTGGAATCCTTGTCTGACACAATATTCTTCGGAACACCATGTAATCTCATAATCTCCCTTATGAAGACATGTGCCACCTTACTAGCTGAATATGTAGTCTTCACTAGAATGAAGTGAGGCGCCTTGCTCAACCTGTCGACCACAACCATGATAAAATCATGTTGCCTCGTTGTCCTCGAAGACCTGTAGTAAAATCCATGGAAATGACCTCCCATTTCCATTCCAGAATCAGAATAGAAAATATTAGACCACCTAGATGATTACATTCTACCTACACCTATTGAAAATCCAAACATCTAGCCATGAACTCTACCACATACTTCTTCAGATTTGTCCAATAGTAGAACTTGTTCACCACCGTCAATGACTTATGGTAGCTTGGGTGACCTGAATATGGTTTCGCATGAAACTCCCTCAAGATAACTTCTTGAGCTCACTACTATACGACACATATATACTGTCCCTAAATTTGATCAACCCATTTGCTGAGAGATGATAGTCCACATCCTAAGCACCTGTACCTGTAATTTTACCACTACATGTACCTATACCTATACCACTACATGTACCTTGCTGTAACCTATGCATGAGCCCTCTATACATGTCATCCTGCTCACCTACCTGTAAAATACAATCTTGTAAGTCTATCCCATAGGAACTCATAGTTTCAATGTGATTTACTTGTATCCGCCTGCTAATAGAATATGCAAGCCTGTTATCTTTTCCCTTGATATACTTTCTCTCAAAATAGAAATCACTGATCATGGCCAATAATATAGATTTCCAGACATTCATATTTGGCTGGTCAAACAAGCATCTCAATCCACTGTGATCACTCAATAATACAAACCTCTTGCGAAGAAGATACTGCTTCCACATCTTCAATGCATGAATGATCGCTGCCAACTCAAGATCATGTGTTGGATAGTTCTTCATCGCTCCTTTAATTTTTATGACTCATAACATACTACCTTTCCTTCATGCATAAGGAATCCACCAAGATATCTCTTGCAATCATCTATACACACTACAAAGTCTTTTTCCAAATATGAAATATTTAACACTAGAGAATTCGTCAACAACTGCTTCAACTATTCAATTTTTTTTTCACATTCCTCTCTCCATTCAAATTTCTTACATTCCCTTTGTAGTGACGTAATAGGATATGCAATGCGAGAGAAGTTCATGATGAAAATACTATAGTAACCTACTAGCCCCATGAATGATCTTACTTCATCCAGATTTCTAGGAGCTTCCCACTCCATGATAGCCATTATCTTCTCTGGATCCACTGCTATACCTTTCTTGGAAACAACGTGTCCCAAGTAGTGTACCTCTATCTGGAAGAAAGTGCACTTGCTAATCTTAGAATATAATTGATGCTCTCTTAACAATCTCAACACTGCTGCTAAATTTTGGACAAGATCTTCCTCATTCTTAGAATATACCAAGATGTCATCAATGAATACAATAACAAACTTGTCCAGATAAGGACACAACACACTATTTATCAAACACATAAATAGAGCCGGGGAATTAGTGAAACTAAATGGAAATACAACAAAATCATAATTCCCATACCTTGTAACATACACCTACCCTCACATCTACCCAAGTAACCGACCAACTGGGGAAAATGAGATGAGGGCAGTTAAGAGTAGATTCAATCTCCTTGGTGGCTTTAAGGAAGTGGAATCGACGCATAAAAACCATAACACAGATCGCCTATACCTGCTACAGGGTCCCCAAAGGCTATCCCAGTCATCCACCTGACTTGTCCCTGGGTCCCACTGAATCTTAATGAATAAAAACCCCAGAAACTCCCTTTATATGGGCAAGGGTGTGTTTAGGAGGTTCTGGACGCTCCCACAACATAGCCATGCATGCGTCCAGGGACTTTTTACCTTAGAATTGTGCCAACGTCCACAAGATTTATGGTAATTTTTAAGCCGAGAATACTGGGAACTGCCCATAACTTTGTGTAGCTTCTAGAATTCATCAAACACATGAAAAAAATGATAATGAAACAAAAACTAAATCTAGGACTAGGCCTGACCATCCACAACCGAGATTGACATTTTTTCAAACACTTAGCATCAATGTAATCTATAGGTCTAGGATACAAGACGAAGTATGAATGACTGAAAAATCATATTAGACATGACGAGAAGTATCACCATACTCTTCCTTGAACTATTATGACATCAATTAGGTCTTGCATCCATTATTTTAACATTTACAGGTAAACACTTGAAATAACCATGACTTGAGCCAATCATTTAACCATGCTTATAACCAACATAAAACCATGTAAATAAAAATGAGATAAAAACCGTTAAATCCAAAAATTAATAAGTAAAAAATAAAGAGAACTTAACTTTTATTAAACATAGGAAATAACCTATCAGGTTCAGGACTTCCACATACCACGCGACCATAGACATGGCTAAGCCAAATCTCTCTTCAGCCAGTCAATCCCATGCCATATTCCAAGCATGAATGTGGGATCTCATGGATAAACCAATCCAAAAAAAATCAAGCGAATCTAGAGTTTAAACCACCTCCACCCTCTACATACCATGATCACACCAAACCGGTGTTGAATCACAAAACTGAATTGAGTTTGGAACGCCTCCAGAATCCATCACTATCCTTGAGGAATTTTCCATCTCCCTATCTCTTAGGCTTTACCACAATCCACACCAGATCACTAGGCCCTAAACCAAGACACCACCCTAAGGACTTACCGTGTACCCCGCCAAAACTGGTCAAGGGATTCCTAGGCCTTTGGAAATTTTCCTTGAGACGACCTCCCCGCGGATTTTGAAATACATGTGGAAATACCAAAGCTCAAAACCGAGATCATATCATATCACATAATGGCTATTTTAAGAAAGGCAAGGCAAGGTCAAAAACCACTGTCAAAACCCTGCAAAACCATGTCACCGACAACAATAGAACCAAATACTGACATGCATAAGGCATGCATGTCAAAACCAGCTAGGAAATCACACATACAATATGTTACCTGCAAGTATTCTCTCTAAAACTGTTAGATCCTTCACTTACTTGCTTTATATTTCCTTTCCTTTCCTTTTTTTGTCCTTCCCTTGCTTTCTTTCCTCTTTCTTGGCTCAATGTTGAAATGCTCCAAGAAAACTATAAGTATCCAAGAGTATGTGAGAGAGAGAATAATGAGAGAGATCAAAAAATGAACTGACAAAAGGGACCAACTGATCCTCAACAACATTTTTATCACTTAGGCCTCTATTTTCTTAATTTTCCCTTATTTTCCTCCATTTTCCTCCTCACATGGAAACCTGTGACCTTTTACCTTCATTTACTCCTATTTTACTTTAATTTTCTTAAAGAAATTTGCCAAAAATAATTTTTGCCTCTTTAATTTCTTACTCATTTCCTTTTCCAATTTCCCTTAGCCATAAACACATCTAGTGATGCCCACTAGGATTTATTTTCCCAACATTCAACTTGGAATAAGTGTCCATTAACTGTGGTCTTATTTTTTTTCCTTTATTAAATTTTATTACCCGAACTTTTAGCTCGGTTTTGTTGCATAACCATCCCCCTTGGGGAACACCATCGTTGGTGTTAAACCACACCTACACCTCATCAAAATCGATGATAAGAAAACCACACATACACCTCAGCAAAACTATTGAGAAGTAAACATACTACCCAAGGAGCTTTATAACTTAACTCATTGTAGTATTTACAATGAAAGACCTACTCAAAACAAAACACCATGATAACATGGCCATATAACATCCATACCACTTATTGTATCTTTATAACTTAGCTCATGGAGGTATTTACATCCATATACATATGTACATATACAAAAACATCAGCAAAATATATGCCAAACATATACCAAGCATGAAACCAAAACTGTTTTACCTCAACTGGCAAAAAATGAAGGATACATAGCTCTAATCTAATCCTCCATCTCTCATGTAGCTTCATTGGGACCAAAGTGCATCCATTGCACTTTAACTTTCTCGATGGCTCTGTTCTTGAGCATGAACTTCTTTCGATGCAATATGCATTGAGGTTCCAACTAGAATTCTCCTTCTTGGTCCAATCAATAACATGATCATCATCATTTATATACTCTTTAAGTAATGAAACATGAAACACATCATGGAATTTCACTGTTGGAGGCAACGCAAGTCGATAGGTCACTATTTGAATCCTCTCAAGGATATCTAAAGGGCCGCAATACTGTGGTGCCAACTTGGTGCATGATTCAATCCTCAAGGAGCTCTTCTTGGGCTTGATGC
Organism: Pinus albicaulis; assembly: GCA_034641835.2. Taxonomy (NCBI): domain Eukaryota; kingdom Viridiplantae; phylum Streptophyta; class Pinopsida; order Pinales; family Pinaceae; genus Pinus; species Pinus albicaulis. The sequence continues at coordinate 1,142,305,592 of CM076579.1, read as the reverse complement.
GCATATAAACATGCTCCTCAACCTAAAAATCCTTAAATACCATGTGTTGGTATGCATAACTCTTATGTGTGTCCCGTGTTGCCTTTATATTCTTCTTTATAACCTGCATTTCCTGTTTCATGTCTACCAACATGTCCGGTCCTATCAACACCCTGTTAACTGGATCACTCCAACTGATGGGAGTATTAAAAATCTGCCCATACAGTGCCTCAAATGGACTCATCCCCAATGACTCCTGATATCCATTGTTCTATGAAAACTAAACCAATGGTAGATACTCTTCTCACTTCAACTGCTGATGCACCACATACATCCTCAACATGTCCTCCAATATCCTGTTGACCCTCTCTGTCTTTTCATATGTATGTGGATGATAATATGTACTGAAGGCCAAATCTATACCCAAACCTACAAAAAAATCCTTCCAAAACTTGGAAGTGAACTTTATATCCATGTATGGCATAATATTCTTTGGAACACCATGCAGTTTGACCACATCTCTGATGAATAATGAAAACCTGTGCTACATCACTAGCTGAATATGTTGTCTTCATTGGGATGAAGTGTGCTACCTTTTTCAACCTTTCTATAACAACCATGATAGAATCAATTTGTCTCATTGCCCTCGGAAAAACTCTAATAAAGTCCATGGAAATTACCTCCCATTTCCATTCTGGAATCATAGTCGGTTATAACAGTCCACCTAGATGCCTACACTCCGCCTTCACCTGCTGACAATCCAAACACCTAGCCATGAACTCTGCTACATCCTTCCTCATATTCGGCCAATACTATGACCTCTTCACTGTAGTCAATGTATTCTGATAGCCTAGGTGACCTGAATATGGTTTCGCATGAAACTCCCTCAAGATAACCTTCTTGAGCTGGCTATTGTCTAACACATATATCCTATCTCTAAACCTAACCAATCCATCTACTGTGAGATGATAGTCCACATCCTGTACACCTACACGTTTACTTGTACCTATACCTGTACCTGTACTCTACTAAAATATATGCATGAGATTCATATACTTGAAATCTTGCTGACCTTCCTGTAAGATCTTATCCTGTAAATCTGTCCCATTGAAGCTCATAACCACAATGTGATTTACCTATATCCGTCTTCTAAGAGCATATGTGACCTTGTTCTCTTTACCCTTGATGTATTTGATCTCAAAATCAAACTCACTGATCATAGCCAACCATCTAGCTTGCCCAACATTTAGATTCTGCTGGTCAAACAAATACTTCAATTCACTGTGATCACTCATCAGTACAAACCTCCTGCAAGAAGATAGTGCCTCCACATCTTCAATGTATGTATGATCTCTACTAGATCAAGATCGTGTATAAGATAGTTCTGCTCATGATCATTCAATTTTCGTGACTCATAACATACCACCTGTCCATCCTACATAAGGACTCCACTAAGCCCTTTTTTGCAAGCATCTATACTTACTACAAACTCTTTGTCCGGATATTCAATCTTTAACACTGGAGCATGTGTCAACAACTACTTAAGCTTCTCAAAACTAGCCTCACACTCCTCTTTCCACTCAAATTTCTTACCTTTCCTATGTAATGACATAATAGGATAAGAAACCTATGATAAGTTCCTGATGAGCCTCCCATAATAACCTGCCAATCCCATGAAGGATCTCACCTCATTTACATTTCTAGGAGTTTCCCACTCCATGATAGCTCTTACATTTTATGGATCCACTGCTACACCTTCCTTGGATAAAACATGTCCTAAGTAATGTACCTCAGTTTGAAATACTCTGCACTTGCTGAGGTTAACATACAACTGATTCTCTCTCAACAATCTCAACACTGATGCCAAATGATCAACATGTTCTTCCTCATTTTTAGAATATACCAAGATGTCATCAATGAATACAATAAAAAAATTGTACAAATAAGGATGTAACACACTATTCATAAAACACATAAAGGTAGTTGGAGAATTACTCAAACCAAATGGAACTACAACAAAATCATAATGGCCATACCTAGTCTGAAAATTTGTCTTGTAGATGTCCTCTTCTTTGATGCGTACTTGATGGTATCCTAATCTCAAGTCGATATTAGAGAACACTGCTGCTCCCTTCAACTGATAAAAAAAAATCATCAATCCTCAACAATGGGTACCTGTTCTTGATGGTCACTTTGTTTAAATACCTATAGTAAATGCACAATATTATAGTACCATCCTTCTTCTTTACAAACAACACTAGTGTTTCCCATGGATATAAAATTGGCCTAATGTATCCTTTGTCAAGCATCTCATGCAGCTGCAAATTTAACTCTACCAACTCAGGTCTACTCATCCTGTAACTCTACCAACTCAAGTCTACTCATCCTGTGAGATTATTTTGATGTTGGAGCTTTCCCTGTTATCAACTTAATAAAAAGGTCTACTTCCCTGTGAGGTGGAAAAACTGAAATTTCTGCAGGAAATACATCCTAGAACTGTGGTAGAACTGGGTACTTACTCAAAATATCTACATCCTTAACTTTATTACCTTTGCCACCAGAGATATGTACTACAAATAACACACACCATTTGCTACGAATACACTTGGCCTACATATCTGTCACCATCCTAAATGATGTGGCTTTCTTCTTTCCCTGTAAGACTCTTTATTTCCCATTGTCATCCAAGCACTCAATGACTTTGTAAAAAAAAACCACCTTGGTACTGTGAAGGTATAGACAGTCCATACCCAATAGCATAATATATGACCCAAACAGAAATATGCTCAAGTGCATTGCTATCAACATTCCATTAGACTCAAATGCACACGCTATTACCCAATGATGGACTCTTTTCTTTGTACTTGTATCCAACTTCACTAGCCATGATTATGCATGCATTTATTTTCTCAAACCACACTTTTCCACCAGGTCAGGATTAATATAAGTATAATTAGATACATGATCAATCAAAATAGAAGTAACTTGATCACAAAGCTTACCATTGATCTCAATGATAGATGCCTAATGGTCTACCTGCTTGTTTTCCACAATTGCATAAATCCGAGGAATGATATGACCAACATACCCAACTGTCTGCACCTCCTCTACACTATATATATGAAGTCTACCCCCCTGATACTGTAGAGAATCTCTCTTTCAATGATCCTTACCACATATCCAACACTTCAACGGTGCTCTACCATCCCCTCTAGTCTGCTGCTCTCCAGGTCCTTTCCCAGTTGTATTTAACTTCTTGTAAGGAACCACATTTTATTTCTCACCTGCATATTGCAGTATTTCCTGCTTTGGTGGCCATCTTCCTTTATATTTCTCATTTAATTTCAAATTACACTTAGGCTCAATTTTATATTTTTACTGTTCATAACAATGATTCACCTTTTGAATGTCCTCCTCCAATGGTCTAGGCTCATTGAAATCAATCCAGTCTCTGTATGCTACTGGAAACCCACTAATGAATCTATGAAACTTGGCCTTATCCTCCTTGAGGTAGGGCACATATCTCAACAAATCCAAGAATTTGCTAGTATACTCATCATCTTGCATTACTCATCATCTTGCATGGAACCCATCTGCAACTCATAAAACTCCTTAGCTCTAGCATCATAATATCTCTCCGATATATACTTCTTCTGAAAAAAACTATCAAACCCACTCCAAGTCATTTTCTCCTCATAAATACCCCTGACATTCTTTGCATCTTCCCACCAAATGTCTACTTTACCTTTGAGGCTGAATGTAGCTATTATGGCTTTCATGTTTTCTGAGTAATCATGCAACCTGAAGAATTTCCTCATACCAAGAAACTATGCATCTGCATCCTATGATTTATTCATCTCTCCATCAAAGGTAGGTGGCTTTTCTTTCTTAAAATCATCCGAAAATATCCCTTGTCACTGCTCCTATAAGGGTGATAACAATGACGATAATAATGCCTGTCAAAACCATAACTAGAATAGTAGCTATGTCTGTCACCTCTCCTATCCAGAGTGTCCAATAATTTTCCATCTCTAATTGTGTTATCTCTATCTGAACTGTGACCACCAGGAGACCTAATTCCATATGCCCCATTAGTCCCATCCTCCTATCCATAGGTGATTCGAAGTGGTCCCTGTCACTGCAAATCTGACAAACTTTGAAGGATTGCCACATTTACTTCTACTTGTTTTTCCTGTGCCTGTGTGATTCTGTCATTGTACGCCTTACAACTCCTTATTTCTTCCTTCAAACTTGTTAGTGTCACTCTGCTAAATTAGAATAATTCCCAACACCATGATGTTCACCTGATTCATACGGAGAATATTTGTAGTCTACCATCTTGCTAGCCATCTTTGATTTCTTCTTGTAAGACATCTCATGTCACCTCAAACCAAATCACAATAAACCAACGTACCTTAGCATAATTCGGGGAGGATGTCTCATCTACAAGATAAACCAATCATCTCAATACACATATAGACATAGTCATAACAACATATATAATTATAATGCATAGGTATATTAGCACATAGATATCATTCTATCTAGAGTCCAGTCATCAATGCATGACCATACCAACTACACACCATGACCTCATCCATGACAACATCAACCATACCAATGCACACTTGACAACATGTAATCATTTGACATGTAGAAATAGCCATAGGCTAATGAAAACACATCTATATCAACACCATCAACCCTTCCATGGTGACATCACTGCCACCATGACCAACACCATGAGGATGAAATAAGTACATAGGCCACAAGTATCAGAAACACATTTGCAACCGACATGAATGCATGGCGAAAATAATCTTGACAAAATCAAAAATTTCCCAAGGAGAGCACAACCAGGTTTTGATACCACTTGTAACGTACACCTCCCCTCACATCTACCCAGGTAATTGTCCAACCAGGGTAAACATGAGATGAGGGCAGTTAAGAGAAGACTCAATCTCCTTGGTGACTCTCAGGAAGTGGAATCAACGAGGAAAAAACATAACACAAACCCGCTGTACCTACTACAAGACCTCTATAGGCTATCCTAGTCATCCACCTAACTTGTCCCTAGGTCCCATTGAATTTTAAGGAAGAAAAAACCGAGACTCTCCCTTGATATGGGAAAGGGTGTGTCTGGGAGGCTCTGGATACTCCCACAACATAGCCATGCATGCGTCCATGGAAATTTTACGTCCGTGAGATTTATGGCACTTTTTAAGCCCATAATCACGGGCACTGCCTAGAACTTCCTATAGCTTCTAGAATCCATAAAACACATGCTGACAATGCTAATGAACCACAAGCTGACTCCAGGACTAAGCCTGACCATCCCCAACCGGGACTGAAATTATTTCAAACACTTGGCATCAATGTAATCTACAGGTCTAGGATAAAAGACACAACATGAATGACTGAAAAATCACATGAGACATGATAAGAAGGATCACCATCCACTTCCTTGAACTCTTATGACATCAATTAGGTCTTGCATCCATTATTTTAACATTTACAAGAAAATAGATGAAATAACCATGATTTGAACCAGTCAGATACCATGCTTATAACTAGCATAAAACCATGTAAATAAAAATGATATAACAACTATTAAATCCACACATTTATAAGTAAAAAAGGAAGAGAACTTAGTTTTTATTAAACATAGGCAATAACCAATCAAGTTCGAGACTTCCACATACCACCTGACCATAGACATGGCTGAGCCAAATCTCTGTTTAGTCAGTCACCCCCATTCCATGTTCCAAGTATGAATGTGGGATCCCATGGATAAAAAAATCCAAAAACAACCAAGGGAATCTAGAGGTTAAACCACCTCCACCCTCACCATACCATGATCACACCAAACTAGTGCCAAATAACAAAATCGAACCGGTTCTTGGAACGCCTCCATAATCCATCACTAAAATTAAGGAATTTTCCATCTCCATGTCTATCAGGGATAACTAGGCCCTAAAACGAGACACCACCCTCATGCTTTACTGTGCATCTCACCAAAACTAGTCAAGGGATTCCTAGGCCTTTTGGAATTTTTCTTGATACCACCTCCGCCTCAGATTCCGAAATCCATCTAGAAATTCCAAAGCTAAAAAATGAGCTCAAATCCCATCATGTCATGGATGTCCAAAAAAATTCAAGGAAAGTATGAAAACCTCTGTCAAAATGTGGCAAAACCATGCCACTGATAACAAGAGAACCATATACCGACATGCAAAAGCCATGCATGTCAAAACTAACTAGGAAATCACACATGCAATATGTTACTTGCAAGTATTCTTGTTGAACCTGCTAGATCCTTCTCTTCCTTGCTTGATCTTTTCTTTCATTTCCTTTCCTTATCCTCCCCTTGCTTGCCTTCCTCTTCCTTGGCTCAATGCTTAAATGCTCCAAGAAAGCTCTAAGTATCCCAGAGTGTATGTGAGAGAGAATACTGATAGAGCTCCAAAACTAAACTAAAAAAAGGTACCAACTAATCCTCAGAAGCCTTTTTATCAATTAGGCCTCTATTTTCTTCATTTTCCATTACTTTCCTTCATTTTCCTCCTCACATGGAACATGTGACCTTTTACCTTTATTTTCTCCTATTTTCCTTTATTTTTCATAAATAAATGTGCCAATTTTTGTTTTCCATCTTTAATGCCTTAGCCATTTCCTTTTCCAATTTCCCTTAGCCATAAACAAATCTAGTGATTCCCAATAGGATATATTTTCCCAAAATCCAGCTTGCAATAAGTGTCCCTTAATTGTGGTCTTATTTTTTTTCCTTTATTAACTTTTATTACCTCGGGTCTTTTACATACCTTGTCCTGAAGGTGGTCTTGTATATGTCCTCTTATTTAATGCATACATGATGATATCCTGATCTCAATTCAATATTTGAGAACACTACCACTCCCTTTAGCTGATGAAATAAGTCATCAATCCTCGACAACAAATACTTGTTCTCGATGGTCAACTTGTTCAACTGCCTGTAATCAATGCACAACTTCAGAGTACCATCCTTCTTCTTTAAAAACAAAAATGGTTCACCACAAGGTGATACATTTTACCTAATGTATCCCTTGTCAATCATTTACTTTAGCTGCAACTTCAACTCTACTAAGTATGGCATGCTCATCTTGTAAGGTGCTTTTGATGCCAATGATGCCCTTGGTAACAACTCAATAGAAACATATACTTCCCCGTGAGGAGGTAAGTTTTGAATCTTTGTTGGAAAGACATATTGAAAATATTGCAATACAAGGTACCTTCAAAATATTTATGCATCCTCAACATCATTACCCTTGTCACTAGAAACATGCCCTGCAAACATCACACAACCTTTTCTGCAACTGCTCTTAACCTACATGGCAGTAACCATCCTCACTGATGTAGGCTTCTTATTTCTTAACAAAATTATATTTTCTCCATTATCATCTAGGAACTCAATAGCACTGTAATAATAATATATTTTTGTCCTGTGAAGGTACAACCAATCCATACCAAAAACATGCTATACGATCCTAATGGCAGTACATTCAAATGTGTTGCTGTAGGCATACCATTTAACTCAAATGCATAAGCTCTTACCCAATGGTGAACTCTCTTCTTCGTACCTATAGCCAACTGAACCAACCAATATTCTATGTGCACTTATTTTCTCAAGCCACACTTATCCACCAGGTCAGGATTAAGATAACTATAGTTATATCCAGGATCAATCAAAATAGAAATAACTTGATCAAAAATCTTACCATCCATCTCAATGATAAATTCATGGTGACCCACCTGCATGTTGTCCACAACTGCATAAATCTGAGGAGTGCTATGACCAACATCCCCAAATGTATATGCCTCCTGAGCACTATATATCTGGGTTCTACCACCCTGATACTATAGATAATCCCTCTTGCGATGATCCTTGCCACATATCCAACATTGCAACGATGTTGTACTATCACTTCTAAGCTTATTCTCTCCAGGCTGCGATCCATGTCCCTTCTCAACTATACTAAATTTCTTGCAAGGATCCAAATTTTCTTGCTCACCTATATCTTGGGGTCTTCCCCGCTTTGGTGACCATCTTCCTTTATCTTTCTCATTTCCTTTCAAGTCACGCTTAGGCTCAACTTTGCGTTTTGACTTCTCATAACAATGCTTCAACTTTCGAATGGCTTCTTCTAGTGATCTAGGCTCATAGAACTCAATCCGGTCTCTGTATGCTCCTGGTAGTCCACTAATAAATGTATGAACCTTGGCCTTCTCCTCCTTGAGGTAAGGAAAAAATATCAACAACTCCAAGAACCTGCTAGTATACTCATCATCTGTCATGTAACCCATTTGCAACTCATAAAAATACTTAACTTTGGCATCATAGTACCTCTTCGATAGGTAATTCTTCTTGAAGATCCTCTCAAACTCATCCCAAGTCAAGTCATACTCCCGAATACCTTTAAAATTATTCACATCCTCCCATTATATATCTGCTTTCCCTTTAATAATAAAAGGTTCTATCTTGGCTTTCACGTTCTCTGTATAACTATGAAATTTGAAGAATTTCTTCAACCCAAGAAACAATGCCTTTGCATATCCTGACTTATTCATCTCTCCATCAAATGTAGGAGACTTGAATTTCTTGAACTCCTCAAGTAAGTACTTACCCCTCCTATAAGGATGATGACAGTGACAACTATGATGATGTCTCCTGGAAGAGAAGCTAGAATGGTGCCCATACATCCCAGTACTCTTGTCAGGTGTGTCCAATGATTTTTCACCTCTATCTATGTCCCCTCTATCCAACCTATGTCTGGACCGAGACCTTCTACCATAGACTCCATTAGTATTTTCTTCCTACTCTTGGTTGATCCTCATATTTCGCTATTTCTGGAACTATGACAAGATTTGAAGAATTGTTGCATTAACCTCTATACGCTATTCCTAACCCCTTGAAATTATTTCCTAACCCTCAACCAACCTATCATTATCTTCCTTATAAACTTTGATCTCTTCCCTCAAGCTCCTCAATGTATCTTCTACACCAGGAGAATACTCATCTCCTTGCTGCTCAACCGATATGTAAGGGGAGTCACATGAACTATAGTCTACCATTTTTCTCATCATCCTTGATTCTCTTCTTCCTGCAAGTATATCATGTCAGAAAAACAAATATATACCAAAATAAAATCCATACCTCATTTTTTTCAGGGGAGGCTTATCTCATCTATAATATCATTCCACATTAGCATGTACATGTATAATCATAAACATATCGAGATAATCAACATATCAACATATACCATCATGCGTGACCATACAAACAATATACCCTGATCCCATGCATGATGAAAATAACCTTGAAAACATCAAAATTTTCCCTAAAGAGATCAAAACCACACTCTAATACCACCTATAATTCACCTCCCCTCACATATACCCACTTTCACTGTCTTAGTCGGGGTAAAAATGAGATGAGGGGCTGCTATGACAAGACTCAATCTCCTATGTGACCTTAAGGAAATGGAGTCGAAAAACAAACCTTACGGAATTCCCTTAGGTGCCATAAGAAGATTGACGAGTAATCCAACCCCTCTAGATGTACATCCCCTGAGCCATCCTAAATTTTTCTTGAGCTTGAGCCCCAATCACTCCCTTTCCAAGCCCTCCATGTGACTAGAAACTCCGAGTCTCTCCCATAAGCTTGCATCAATGTGACTGTGGCCTTTTTCTCTCAGTGCTATGCCAACAAATGCAGAATTTAAGGCTAGTTTTCAGGGTTGGGGCTGAGCCTTTTCTTAGAAATCCATATAACTTCCAAAACTCATGAAATACATGAAAAAAATGATTATAAACTAGAATTGAAACCAGGACTAGCCTTGACTATCTCCATCCGAGACTGACATTTTGTTAAACACTCGGAAACAATGCAACCTACAGATCATGAATACAAGATTGAGCATAAGGGACCAGAAATTCATATGAGACTTAACAAGAAGGATCACCACCCTCTCTCTTTAGTTTTCTTAACATCAATTAGGTCTTGCATCCATTAATCTTTTAGTTACAAGTAAAAACATGAAATGAACCATGACTAGATCTAGTCACATAACCATGATTATAACTAACATATAGCCACATAAATAACCATAAGATAACATCCATTAAAGCCACATAATAACAAGCACAAAATAAAGATATCTTAAATTTCTTTAAACATAGGCAAGAGCCAACTAGGTTCGAGACTTCCAGATACCGCTTGACCATAGACATGGCTGACCCAAATATTCATTTCAGGCAGTCACCCTCGTGCCATTTTTCGAGCATGAATGTGGGATCTCATGGATAAACCAATCCAAAAACAACCAAGGGAATCCATAGGTTAAAACACCTCCACCCTCACCATACCGTGATCTCACCTAAACCGACACTGAGATCACTAAATCAAACCGAGCTTGGAATTCCAACAGATTTCATCACTATCCTTGAGGAATTTCTGGTCTCCTTGTATCTAGGATTTACCGTAATCCACACTAGATAACGAGGAAATTACCGAGACACCACCCTCAGGCATTACCATGTATCCCGCTAAAATCGATCAAGGGATTCCTAGGACTTTGGGAATGTTCGTGAGACCAGCTCCGCTCTAGATTTCGAAACCATCCTGTAATTACCAAGCTCAAAACCAAGAACAATCCCATCACACCATGGCTATCTAGAAAAAGGAAAGGGAAGGCTGAAAGACACTGTAAAAACCTGACAAAACTAAGCTACCAACAAAAAAAAAACCAAATACCAACATGGACATACCATTCATGTCAAAAGAAACTAGGAAATCATACATGCATTCTTCTACTTGCAAGTATTCCTGTTGAAGCAACTTGATCTTCTCTTCCTTGATTTATCTTTGCTTTCCTATCCTTTCCTTATCCTTCCTTTGATTTCTTTTCCTTTTCCTTGCTTACTTGATCTCCTTCTCATCTTGGTGCTCTTCTCCTCTCCGAGTGTAATTTTGAAAATGAATTGACAAAAATATACCAACTAATGCTCTGAGTTATTTTTATCATTCATGCCTCTAATTTCTTTAATTTTCCAATATTTTCCTTCAATTTCCTCCTCACATGAAACATGTGACCTTTTACCTTCCTTTTCTCCTAATTTCCTTTATTTTCATAAATAATTGTGCCAAAATACCTTTTTCCTTTTTAATGCCTTAGCCATTTCCTTTGCCAATTTCCCCTTAGCCATAAACACATCCAGTGATGCCCACTAGGATATATATTTCCCAACATTCAGCTTGGAATAAGTGCCCCTTAATCGTGGTCTTATTTTTCCTTTATTAACTTTTATTACATGAATTTTTAGCCTGGGTCTGTTTCACATCCCTGGAAAAAAATCACCCTGCTGCTGCTGCGCTTCTCAATTATTTTATTAATTTGTTAAGAAAATTGTATATGGATAAAATCACTCCCACTAGTCTTGAAGTCTTGAGTTATTTCATAGAATGCTGGAACTATCATACAAGAAACAATTTCTCTCTTGGATCTATGAACTACCATCTGCTAAAAGCCACCACAATCACTGATCCTCACCTGATTACTCCTGAAATCAATTGACTCTACAAACTCTGATCTGCTGGTACTATCATGACCAATTAGCCTTTCCTAGTTTCTAATGAACTATCCAACCACCATTGGATGGAGAAAACTCTTCCATCTACTGAATCCACCAACTCATTGTATACTCAAAGCCTCTAATCTTTCACTACCTCCATGTGAGCCTTATTTCATATATTTTCAAATTGGACTTTGAAAAGTTTCTCAACATGAGAACTACCACAACATAACATCAAAGCTCAATCAAGTGATAAATTTTCAGCAGAAGCTGCCATCAAAAACTCCACATGAAATACACACACCAGCTAGAAAAATATATACTCAATCTCTATTCCAATCCACACATCAACACCTCACTAAATTCATAATGTAATGATTGAGATAAACTTCAGCTCACTACTACTACAACTACAAACTGCTTCATAAATTCTTCATAAAAAGCCTCACACAATTTGTAGGGTCTTCTCCAACTCACACTCACTCCACACAACAACTATAAAATCAACCATCTCACAATGAGCTATATCCAATATAAAGATGAAATCAAGTGCTCAACTCAATAATTAATCATAACTAGTGAGCTAAAAAAAATACTCATATGTTAGATTAGATACATATTCAACTCATTGAATCAATAAACCACTAACACCACTAGCCTTTTTGATATTTTCAACTTTAATCAACTTCTGTAGGTTCCATGAAATTTTCCAACCATAAATCGAAAAGTTTCGATCAAGGAAGTCACCACAAGCCAAAAATTAGCTCAACAACGCAAGGGATGCAAAGCTTTTCTTGTGAAATCCCATAGTCTCTCCCTTAACACTCCTTTGCATGCAACTACGACTTCTTGGGGCTATAATCACTCCCTTAATCCTATCTCCATGCGACTATGGATTTCGAGTTGCACTGATGACCCATCATGCCTCCAACTAGGGCTAAAACTAAAGTAAAACATAAGTATTATAGTCCATAACTTCTTCAACCTGCTAGACCATCTTCTCCAGTGTTCGAACACTCCTCCAATCCACTAAGATAAGTTTGCAACTGATGAATAGGAAAGGAACAAATCTATGACATACTATACTTATTCTGCCAATATTTTGACCAACACCAACACCTCCAGCTCCTCATGCAATAAAAAAAAATATCTAACACCTCCATCAACATCTATATCCTCAGTAGAAACATCTCCAAGTTCTGAAATATCATCAACGTGCCATATAATTGTCTCCAACACTAGTGGAAGCACCTCCAACACAAGCAACATAAAACTAAACACATGAATCAACAATCCAATTTATCCTAGACATGTAGAGACATATGCAACACCTACATTAGAAACATCTCCAATCAATACAATATGAGAAAATCTCCAACATCTTGGAGCAGAAAAATCTTCAACAAACACATCATGTCTGGAAACCATCTCATCAGCAGCTACTAGGTCTAGTCATAGGATGTTGACATCAATTCAAACTAACAAGACCACCAACCAATCATCACAAACACTCATCACACATGCATATAACCAACAAGATCTCCAACCTGTTGACATCAATTACAACAAACTCCTCCGTTGGAATTGATGTCAACCTCAATACAAAAAGTGAGGTTGATCTCTACAATCGAAAATATCTCCCCCTTTAAAATCAATGGAAAATGGCCATATCAAGACAAAATAACAATGCCAATAATGTAATAGAAGAGACGAGTGCTCCCCCTGTCATACTCAACCCCATATTGATGCAAACCATAGAAGAACATCCTGCAAGATAAGCATGCAGAATAAGGAAACTGGCTACCAACACCACTAACCAATGCCATGAAAAATATGAAGACTAAAACATGCTCCCCCTAAGAATGTAATGGGGCTGAAAATCATACACTCTCCCTAATTCAATGAGCCTCCTTTCCAAGTGCATGATACTACTCAAAGGTCCATGACTCTACCTGACTTGGACATGATATAGAATGGAGTGTAATACATCAAAATGCTTCGTGGAGCAAGTACATAGGATCGACATATAACTCCTCTACACCTATCGCCAACCATGACTGTATGGTCCCAAGTTTACATCATGCACCCAATTAAGTGGGGATACATCAAGGATATACATTATGAAACATGACTTGGACTCCATTGACCCATTCATAGCTAATGATAAAACATACTGGACAACAAGGGTCACTCCATGAGAAATGTTCCCAAAATATGATAAAAATATAGTACATGGATTTTACATTCGCACATAATGGTTTTCTCATCAATACATGCCCAAAACATGAAATAATATGAGTACATGTCAAGAATGAGCAATGGAATATTCTCCATATGGCAGCAATAATACATGGAAATACATGGCATGCGCATAAAAACATATGGATTCCATGAGCAATGATAAAATCTCACAATGTGTAGAGGCATCATAAAACAGCTAGCAATATCATGTGCTAGAACATGGCCACTCAACACCTTGGCCATACTAACTCAATAATGAAGATCCTGCAACAAGATCATGAAAGACACTAGCATCCACCACCATACTCCACATATGCATCAACAATAAAATAATCTACTAGCAGTAACAAGAAAACATGTCATAGGACAACATCAACAAATATATCCACATCATCATGATGCTCATCACCATCAACATAATGCATTATCAACTCAAATAATGAGAAACATATCAAAGCGTAGTAACACCAACACTAGTAAAATGTGCAATCTATCCATGAGTGCAAAGAATAAGCAACAACATCCATCATATCATGAGAAACAACAAATACATATCCTCATTATAAGTGAGAAATATATCATGAATGAGGCATAAGCAACAACCTCTCCAAGCATAGAAACAAAATATGAATAAATCATGACTTGACCACATGAATATCCAACACACCATAAGAAACATCATGCTTCATCTAGAAGTGAAAGCATAAGAAATGAGACACATATACTCTAGATGCGCCACCTCTAACACATTATAAAATATCCATGTCAACAATACATGCATGACAACAAATGAATATGAAATATAAACGAAAACACTAATAGCATGCCAAATTTTCCATGCAACCATACTATCTCATCCAACATGCAATGTGTGGCAGCAACAAAAAATATATTCATGCATAACCAACAAATTCCAAATCCGTTTGGAAGAACAAATTCTCCCCCTAAATGTGTAATCCCACATCACACCTAGACAATACACATAAGAATACTACATGGCTGCCATAATAACATGACATCAATACAAATCAAAACATATGATTGCTCCAAAATATTCAATAGATGTACATGGATGCTCCAACTAAAAACATACTAGAATATAAATAGAGAAAAACCAAAAATACGCTTCAAACCTCAAGGACTCCCCCTGAACACATGCATCTCTAGAAATGCTGATTTGTCTTTTCATACACTTTCCCATATTCTCTACAATTGAAATTTTGCATGAAACTCATAATGCAACAATATGCTCCCCTTGAGACCATGCAGGCCTCAATTTTTGGTGGGAGACCCTTGTTGCTCTTTTCTCCTCCAAACTTTCATTTGTTGAACTTTATTCTTCTTATGCGGTTGGTCTTACATATTTTTCTTTCTTTGATTTGATCTCATGAAACACATGGGAAATTCACAATCCTTGGCCTTGTGGCCAATTTTATCACATACAGAACATCGAATGTGATCAAGGAATGGATGAATAGTTTGATATTTTCTGTTGAACAAATTTGTATTCCTTGTCTGTGCCCTGCAGTCAATAGCCACATGGAAAAAATTATTGCATGTGAAAAAATAACCTTAAAAAGGACTATTATACTTGAAATAAGGAAATTTCCTTTGTATGCATGCTTGATATGCTTCTCCTTTTTCTGCTCCTTTTTATGAGAGAGATTTTTCTCTCCATTGCTGCAACTTGTTGCTATGTGTCCACGAACACCACAATTGTAACATTTCCAAATTATACTCTTCTTTGGTCTTCTTCTCTTGTTTTGATATTTATTGCATGGCTCATGGATCTCATCATTTTTGCAAATAGGTGCTCCAAAAATTTTGCATGTAGATGATTGAGCACTAGTTTTGAGCCTCCCTACTTCTTCTCTTGCAGAAATTGCTTCAAACCTCAATTTCTAGAACACATCTCCCAGCTCATTGTGTTTCTTCCTCATTCAAATATCAATCTTCATTCCTTCTTGGAGCTGAAATTTCAGATCTAAAATTTCTTCCTTGAATGCACACTCCTTTTCATCAAACATTTGTAGCATCATCCATTGATCTCTATTTTCAGCCTTAAGCCTTTGAATCTCTGCTTCTAATGCCATCACCTTGGAATGATGATCATTTTTAAAAATGATGCTTGATCTATAACTGCAATCACTAGTTCCTTCATCTTCTTGTGAGGAGGATTGATTTGTTGATGCTATAAGAGTACACTCCTTTTCATTTTTCTTCATTTATGAATAATGCAATTTTCCTCCAAGATACAAGATCTACAAATTATCCAACATCTCTTTGGAAGTTTCACAATGTCTCACATGCATGCTATTAGATTTCGAAATACTATGCAAAACAACATTTTTAGCCATATCATCAAATTCATCTCTAACACCATACTTTATTGGTAACAAAATATTTTCATCAAGAGATATAAAATATGAATCCAAATTTATTCTCCAAGTTGCAAATTTACATTTGTGAAGAACTGGAATACCTTTCTGATCCATTTTGGTAAATTTTAAAATCATTCTGCCAAAACCTCCAAGATCCACTCTCTAGTGATCAAGCTGCAATTCAGAGCCCCAATCTGATATCAATTGTTGGAAACTAGATCACTATTGAGAGGGGGGGGGGGTTGTGAATCAATAGTGTGGCACTTTAAACTTTTTCACCAATTATTAATATTTCAAACCATGAATGAACTGAAACACATAAACATAGATCATAGCATCAAAACAAACATGCAACCATAAAACGTCTGAACAAAATGGCCACAAGTTTTTTTGGTGGAAAACCCATCTCGAGAAAAAAACCAAGGCCTGTTGCTACTGCACTGATGAATTATTTTATTAATTTGTTAAGAAAATTATACATGGATCGGTTCACTTTCGTGAGCCTTGAGGACTTGAATTATTTCATAGAATGTTGAGACTATCAGACAAGAAACTATTTCTATATCGGATCTATGGACTACCATCTGTTGAAAACCACCACAATCATCGATCCTTACCTAGTTACTCTTGAAATCATGATCAAATCTACAAACTCTGATCTGATGGTACTATCATGACCAATGAGTCTCTCTGAGTTTCTAATAAACTATCCAACCACCATTTGATGGAGAAAAATCTTCCATCTACTAAATCCACCAAATCACTGTATACTCAAAGCCTCCAAGCCTTCAATACCTCAATGCGAGCCTTTTTTCCTATATTTTCAAATTGGGCTCTGAAAACTTGCTCAAAATGAGCATTGCAACAACATAGCATCAAAGCTCAATCAAGTGATAAATTTTAAGCATAAGCTACCATAAAAAAATCCACATCAAATTGAAAAGAATCTACTCAATCTCTATTCCAATCAAGACATCAACACCTCACTAACTGCATATTGTAATGGTTGAGATAAAATTTAGCTCACTACTACTACAACTGCAAAATACTTGAGAAATTCTGCATAACAAAGCTCACATAGTTTGTAGGGTCTTCTCCAACTCACACTCACTCCACACAACAACAAGACAATCAACCATCTCACAATGAGTTATATCTAATATAAAGATGAACTCAAGTGCTCAAATAAATAATTACTCATAACTACGGAGCTCAAGAATCCTGTTCATATACTAGATTAGATCTAGATTTAGCTCATTAACTCAATCAACCACTAACGCCACTAGCCTTTTTGATCTTTTCAATTCTAATGAACTTTTGGAGGTCCCATGAACTTTTCCAACCATAAACCAAAAGTTTATGATTAAGGAAGTCGCCACAAGCCAAAAATTAGCTCAACGACGTGAGGAATACAAATATTTTCTCACGAAATCCCATAGTCACTCCCTTAACAATGCTTTGCATGAGACTAAAGATTCTTGGGGCTATAACTGCCCCCTTAATCCTGCCTCCATGTAACTATGGATTTTCAGTCACACTAATGACCCATCCTGCCTACGAATGGGCTAAAACTGATGTAAAACATAAGTCCTTCAGTAAAAAACCTTTGCCACCTATTGGACCATATTTTCCAGTGTCTGAACACTCCTCCAAGCCACTAAAATGAGTCTAACACTAATGAATAGGAAATAAACAAGTCTATGACATTATTGGGGCTATGACCACTCCCTTAATCTTGCCTCCATGCAACTATGGATTTCTAGTCGTAATGATGACCCATCCTGCCTGTGACTAGGGCTAAAACTGAAGTAAATCACAAGTAATTCATTCTAGAAATTATGCCACCTACTGGACCATATTCTTTAGTGTTTGAACACTCCTCCAAGTCACTAAGATAAGTTTGAAACTAATGAATAGGAAAGGAATAAGTCTATGACATGCTAGACCTATTATTCCAATATTAGCACCAATACCAACACCTATAGCTCCTCAAGAAATAATCACAACATCTCTAACACCTCCATCAACATATCTATCCTCTGTAGCAACATCTACAAGTTCTGCATCATCACCAACATGCCATACAACTACCTACACCTTTGGTGGAAGAATATCCAACACAAGAAACATACAACTAAATACATCATAGCAACAATCCAATGTCTCCAAGACATGTAGAGACATATGTAACACATGCAACAACAACATCTCCAATAAACGCATCATGAGAAACTCTCCAACCTCCTGCAACATCAACATCTCTAGCCAACACATAATGTCTGGAAACCATCTCTTCAACAACCACTAGGTCTAGTCATAGGATGTTGACATCAATGCAACTAAAAATACCTTCAAATAATCATCACCAACACTCATCACACATGCATATCAAGAACAACATCTCCAACCTATTGACATCAATTCCAACATTACAATGGAAACATATTATAACCACTGAAGTATCAAGATCCAATAAGATACATAAATAAAACCACATGAACATTATCTGTTAGCAATGAAATATTGTGGTTTATAACTCAATAAACATTAGATTCCCACAATCCAGTGACACGTGATAATCTTTAGTGATTAGTTCTTTCTAGTGTTAAGTATTAGCATAACCTACAATAGGCTATAATATTGCATTTCCTGTGATTACATCTCTAAGTCTTACGATCCCATATTCGATAATTAAATGTTGGAATGAGAGTGCATATAATTTTACTAACATTTTTGGCGCTCTTTACAGGGAGGTGCTAAAGGGATTAGAGCACAGTTTCTTTCACAAGTTTTTTTGCATGATTTTAGTTACAGGGAAAACTTGGCAGTGAAGATAAAATAGTAAGACGAGAGGTAAGAACCTACATGTCCACTTTGGTGGGGCTTCTTCAAAGCCTTGTTGTTTCCATATTTTTATTTGCAAGTGTGTTTTACTTTATATTAATCCATGAAAAGAAGAGAAGCCTAACTTGTGTGAACACATAACTTGGTGACAAAGGGTCTTAGTATCATGGTGGCGCTTCGAGTACAAAATTGGTTTGCTCAATTTTTTTGTAAGTGTGTTTCATTCTTATTCCTTTAAGATTTTTATTAAGGAACTCCATACACTAATCCATGTGCAGGATAGGGATTAGAAACCAAAAAATTAGTATTCAAGGATCTCTGAAATCCAAGTAGTTGTTGGGATCTCTGCATCTTAGGAAGAACAAATCTTGACAATGGACAAGAAATTATCTTCCTTCCCAGAAGAGATAAAAACAACTCCATGAATAACATACACACAAAGATATTTACTCTATCAAACTTATTAATGAAACTGAAGGATCATGGATTGCATCCCATGGCGAGAAATAATTAGAACCTGATATTGAAGAATTTTCGACATGCCTATCTACAGATCCTCTAAGCACACAAGAGGATAATCATCTAATAATAAAAGATATTCTTGGAATGGTAAAGGTGGATATGCTAAATGAGACAAATAAAGAGGTAAATCAAGATAAATTTGATTTTATTGAAAGTTGGTTTCAAGAAACTACAAAATCATACTTCTCCTTCACTCCTCATTACCTCTTGACATCATCACCAAAATTATTGGTTCTTTGTACTCAGGTATATATTAAATCCTATATTTTAAACTTGAGTACGAATGCATTTTTATACTTGTTACACACATGGCTAAATTGGAAATACTCATATACTTGAGGAGAGGAATTTATTTTTCTCAAGTAGGGTAGGATAATCAATAAATAAATAAATGCTGCATATAATAGTTAGTTTAGTTCTAAAAAAATAGTGCAACGTTTTTGTCTTTTGTTTTGTATAAGTGGGGATTTTAACAACTAAAAGGAAATTGGAGATATCTGTTCCTATAACATATTTCTGTTGAGGTCTCTTTCAATTGCATATTATTTTAACAAATATTGCTACAACAACCTGATTCAACTACTACAATTCTTTCCCACTTATTATTTCTTTTGATAATTAGAATTGTTTCTAGTTTTCATTTTCATTAAAGTAAGTTTTGACCATTGTGTTTGGAATCTTATGTGAAGTTAGAAATTATTTCATTGCAACATCGTCTGATATTGCATACCAACTGTCTGGTACCATATTTCAACTAATAATACCCAAAATTTTGGTACCAATTTTCTATTTTGCAAGACAAATCCAGATTCAAGGATCTTGCTCGTTTGAGATGCTTAAATAATGGAAGAATACTGGTACCCAAAGGTGGAAAAGACATCTTCATCAACCAAATGAAACACTTAGGGGAGTATTTGATGATATCTTTGCATTCATGTTTTATCATTAATACCACTATTTCAAAAATATGATTGAATAAGAAATATTTTCCATAGAAGTTGAATTGAATGATAATTTAAAACTATTCATAGTTGATATATCATTTATATTTTGAAATTTCATTTTTCTTATGCATATAGATTTCTGATTATCAATACAAAAAAATTTCTCAAAATATATTTACCAAAACAAATTAAAGGGGATTAAAAAAAAATTAAAAGTTCCATATAACGATACCAATGAAAAACAACTTGAATACTATAACCATAACACCAAAGCATGATATACGAGAATATTTATTAATACTTGTAGAAGAGTTACTAAAGTCTCTACCCATGGTAGAAAACTACTTTAAAAGTGAAAGCATACTTGGAAATTATGATTAGTAGGACTTTATGTGTCTTTTGTTATTCTTTAGAAACCTCCTCCATCTCACATTAAAAATGGATAATTCATGCTATGTCGTTTGAGTACCTATAAGTAACTTATGCATCCAATACATTATGAAGGTAGTCTAAGCCACTCTAAAAGGTGTCATCCTATTCCTTTAAGGGGATTTCTGAAGCCGCTCCCCCATCTACCAATTGAAAAATAAGTATCCATAATATAAAAGTAAAATGGTAGGAAACATGGGACTAGATGCTTCAATGTTAAATAGGTTTAAGAGGTTAACTCCTTGAGGCTATGGATGCCTGCTGGTAGTGGATACTAACCTATGATATCACTAGGAAAACCCATCGGGGCTATGGACACTCAGGAGCAATGGAGAGTTCTTCCTAAATAAGTGTCAACCAAACTAAGAATTTTGTCTACACGTATGATGGTTACTTTATAGTGTTACAATAAAAAGGTAACATGTGTGGATGAAGTCAAGGGTAAAAACAAACTCCATAAATTTCCTACTAAAGAATGTCCTTAAGGTAACCTTGAGTCCTTTGTCATTGGTTTTTCATACTATACCTAAGATTTAATTACCTTAGAAGTGGGACCTATGATCACAAAGAATTAATAGAGCTCAACTTCGTAGCTTGTCCATAATACTTGAATAACTATAAGACTTTGGTATTTGGTTGAAAATAACTAATTTTTCATTGGTTCATCATTTGTTGTGATCATAATAGCGTCCTAATTTTCTTTCTACAAAAAAAGGAGAGCCCCTTAAATTTATAAAACATTTATTTTTCTTGGGCGTAAAACTGTTAAGGATTGAAGAAATCATATGTAATGAGTGATTGAGAATTTTTTCTATGCTCATGTTAGTTTGGAAGCATTTTAATAAATTTGAGATGAATTATTTTTGTTCAATATTCATCTCATTAATTCCATTGTTTTTTTCAGGTTCCTTTTTATTAGAGCCATCTCTACAACCCTTCTCACTTCTTCAATACCTCACCTTTTTTGCATGAGGACATGCAAAAACTAAGGCATGGGGGTATGTTTGTTAAGACCTTTTTAGTATCTTCATTACATTCTCTTCAACATCCTTCAACAGATAAAATTGGAAATCATCAACTCCATCTCTTCTAGATCATTTTAGACTTTCAACCTTACTTTTCCTCATACTCGAACTACAGTAAAAATCAAAATTCAAAATGCATACTTGAGGTGAAACATGTTTAAGACTCTTTAACTTGTTAAAATTTAAGGAATTTTGATGATTTACCACTTCATATTCCATAAATTTTCCTTTTTTAAACCATCATTAAACCCCCAACTTCCAAATCCATTAATGCATATTCAAGTAAGACCATAAGAATGAAAAGAAAAGTATTGTGGTACATTAATATAAAGAAATATCTATAGTGTCTTCTCCTTGTAAATCATAAAGCATTCACAAAATCATCATCTGAATGTTGTCAATAAGAGGATGAAGTCAGTGTTGCTTATCTGAGAAAAGAACCACAAAGTGAATAATGGTCTTACAAAGTCCTCATCATCACCTTATATCATTCACCATCCCTTCCTAGTCCATATTTTTTTTTGTACTCATTTTGTGCTACCTTTCTGTGAAACATATCAAGTCTATAATGATATGAAAATCCACCTTTAATCACCAACATTAAGAAAAAATGTCATAGGCAAGGATTTTGTTTGCATGAGGGTATGCAAAGTCTTAGGCATGGGGAATGTTGGGCTCTGAATATGTCATATCATTCAGTATATAAAGTCTCTATTCATGAGCCATATTCCCCCATTTATGATACTTTTCGTAGTCATTATACCATCAACTTACACTAAATGAACCTCTTCTACCCCGTGGTTAATTATGATGGTTTTCTCATATTTTTAATGATTAAATGTGTCTTTAATATTGTTTTATCAATGACGGATTGCTAATGTGGTTTTTTGCTAATACAAATGTTAGAATATGGAAATTTCTATTTCTCCATCAACTTAGTAACAATTTTCCAGTTCAATACCTAGTTCAAATGGAGAAAAAAAAGTAAAAATTATAAAATTTGATTTTATTTTCTCTAGCATGGTAAATTATGTTCCATGTGGGCCTAATATGTTGGTACAATCCTTGGAAATACCCAACTCACACGTGCGGGATCCTAGCACATGATTTACGCTGCAACAAAAAATAGGTAACAATTTTAAAAATTTCATGTTTTGCATTGATTTACATGCATATGGTGGCGAATCTCAAAAATAACTATTTACTTATATCTCAAATCGTTTCGAAAAATTCCATACAGTTTAAAATTTACAACTGGTTTCTTGAAGACGATTTATACAAAATTTTTGAGAAACCCAGATTGGAAAAAGTATCTAAATAATCAACTTCATGCACAATTTTGGAGGCTGTGAAATTAAATAGGAAATTACAAGATAAATTTTTGTTGATAATATGAAAAATTAGGCTCCATAGAAACAACTCCCAAAAATACATCATGGTCGAGAAGATATGACTAGTTCTTTAACATTAATTTGTATAAAATTACACAAAAATCAGATTTTTGAGATTTTCCTCTAAATTTGTAAATTAATTTTCTGAGTATAGGGGATTGGACCTTATCCTTCCTAAATGGATTTTATGTATAAATAGAGCTTGATAGGACTAATAACGGGGATCATGAGTTTGTATCTGAACATTTTTTGTAAGAAGAAGAGAAATTTTCACCATAAAGATTAATTATTGAAGTTTGAGCATCTTGCTATTTCAAATTAGTTTTTGAACATGTTTCCAGGTTAGGAAGGACCCCTTGACTCAGGGAACACGTTGGTTTTTATTCATAGAGTAGGGTGATATTAATTTTTTTATTGATTGCAAATTTTATTTGATGTTTCTTTTCAATTTTTCATTAGATTTTTATTTCACATAGTATTAGATTCATTGCCCTATTTTCACATCTGTTGAGTATAAGACATTATGTTCAAATTAGAATTAATCTTCTCAGGCTTAAGATTTATTAAAACTGGAATTGGTTTCTTAATATGTCTTCATACCCATAATTTTAATCTACAAGGTTTTTATACTTAATTCGGTACTAATATTCATAATTTCAATTTCCAGGCTTTCTGTACTTAATTCAGTATGCGATTCTATACTACATCAGGGTATTCAAAAATATGTAGTTTGCAGTTTAGGATTCTTTAATTGGTTAGAGCTTTGAAGTCACCTGGTAAAAGAGTCCTATAGCAAATAAGAACCTACAATATATCATTATGACTCTAATTTTTCTTAACATTTATTTTTGATATTTTATTAATGCATTTCTTGTAGCTTTGTTCCTTGTATTTTTTACTTGCTTCGCACACTTTTTCTTATAGTTGCTGACATTTAATTTTCTGCAATTTACTTTTCTACAACATGTTTAATGAATTTTTGTATGCAAAACTATAGGATTAGAACCATTGAAGTCTCAAGATATAATAAGCTAAATAAATAAAACCACATGAACATTGTCTGTTGGTAAGGAAAGATTGTGGTTAGGAACCCAATAAGCATTGGAGTCTCATAGTCCAGTGATAGGTGATAACCCTTAGTGATTAGTTATTTCTAGTGTTAAATGTTAACATAGTCTAAAATAGGCTCTAATCTTACATTTCTCGTGCTTACATCTCTAAGTCTTACGATCCAAGATTCGATAATTAAATGTTGGAATTAGAGTATATATAATTTTACCAACAAACGTTTCTCGCAATCACCTAATGGGGACCTATCTTATTTTAGCTACACTTCCTTTTTTCCATTCAAATTATACCTAGAAAATTTGACCAAGAAACCATGACAAAATAAACCCATAGAAAAAGGTGGGATAGAACCAAAACATAAAGTTTATGCAAAGGATTTGAAGCAGGAGATGTTACCATACTGTATGTGGATTAAGGATGCTAACTTCTGAGAAATACCAATTTGAATTCCATGTAGACGTAAGAAATTGCTAGCCATAACAATCAACATGATCCCTAACATTCATGACAAAGAATGGGGATTTGTTGTTTTGGAGGCTAGTTAATGTTAGGCGAGTGAATATAATAGAAAGAGACATGATGCTAAAGTCTTCCCCTTGAGAATATTCATGACAAAAACTGCATGAGTTATAAAGAATGCATCCTCATGTATAGTGTCCCCTCTTAGAGAGGGAGAGTGCCGTTGCCTCTCTACTCAAGGGATTGTGCCTCCCTTTTAAATTGAAGAATATGGGGGCACACTTTAATCCACTTATGTGTGCACATGGTCATTGATTATAATCTCTCTTATAAGAGAGACTCATTATGCACACAACATGTCACTTGTAAGAATTGAATCCAAATAACGAGAATAACAACATTTTTGCCAGCCACCAAACTAAACCCAATTAATAGAATTTTATTTATTTTATTAATATTAATATTATTATAATTTATTTATAATTTGATCTAACATTAAAACAATTACATAATTGATCTATAATAAAATAAAAATTCATCTTACTAAAAGCTATACACTATATTAAATTTATAATATAATGTTTAGATTAATTTATAATATAGACTTTTAACAAAGCTTTTACAATTTTTTTTTCCTAGAATTTTGTATTCAAAATTTGTAATTAAGTTACAAAAGTAACTGATTCACATGAATTTAAAACCAACCTAGATCCAACTAACATCGGATCTATCATGCGTTGAGAGGATCAAACCTCCAGGTGCAAACCTGTTCTTTTTAGTACAAAACTAGTTGTTGCGTTAATACATTTTTACTTGTTTATTTATATGGTTAATTTAGCATATTATTTTATATTAAATAATTAATGAAAAAATATAAAAAAATTAAATATTATTATTAAAAAAATAAAAACAAGAAAACTCAAAGGGCATCTAGTCCCTATCTTAAGCCAAATAAGAGTTGGAGCAAAGGATTTACAAACCACTGTAATAATGATTCTATTGTTGTACTAATGAATCTATGAATCTATTGTTGTACAAAATCATAAAAGAGAACATAATATCAGCGGTAGTGACTGCTTTAACCGAAACTGTATCAGCGGTAGTGATTGATATTTTGTGCAGGATGGTATTTGGTCGGAAGTATTCAGACGATGAGGGATATGACAGCCGAGGGTTCAGGCCAATGGTTCTCGAGTTTTCTTCATTGCAGGGTGCTTTCAAAATTGGAGACTTCATACCCTACTTGAAATGGATGGATCTCCAAGGTCTATGTCGTCAAGAAAAAGAGATTCATAAAAGACCAGATTTATTCTATGATGCATTCTATGAGAAACTCATACTAGAGGACCATCTAGTCCAAAACGACCTGCACAAACTTAGGGATCTTGTGGATGTCTTAGTTGCAGTTTCCTCAACTATTTATATTAAGTCACCCAGTTCCAAATATTACTTTAATATGGGCATTTGATTATATGGTATATTGTAGGATATGTTTCATGCTAGAACTGACACTACCTCTACGGCCTCGGGATTCAACTAGTAATCGTGAATACTACTTGACCGAGTTTCACACCCTTAATAGGAATAATGGTGAGACAATTATGGAGTTTCCAGTAGATTCAGTAAGCTCTATCATTGCATCCCATAGATTTGAAATCCATTTGAACCAGTTGCTATGGTAGCCTATGCAGTTGCCTTTGAGTTTTATTTTTCCCTACACTTTATAGAAAGGAAATCAACAGACTTAGATGTTATGTTTCATGATGCTGAAGACCTGTGATAACCATGCATATCCTCTTTTTTCGGTATGTCACTAATCATGGATTATGAATCTGGTACTAGTCAAAAATAAGAGTAGCGATGGCTGTGGAGGTTGTCAAAGGTGTTTAATTTATGCTGATGCCTGCACATATAAAAAAAAATTAAAATTTTAATAAAAAAGTATATAAAATATTAAATTAAATTAATATAAAATTAAAAGCAAAAATACATGTCACCCAAACCTTGCATGCGTTTGACGTGTCGGAGCTATTGAAAGCTCTTGAAAGAAGCCCTCGATATTTCACAGTTGTCCTCTTTATTTGACATAATTTAGTGAAATTCGTGTTCTGCATAGAAGGCTGGCATTTAAACTTTCATGGACTATGGACATATAGTGTATAAATACTTGAGTATTTGTCTATCTTTTGCTGCCTGGAGTATTGTTATTTTTGTTGTTTTAGAGGCTTGTTCCCTAGCGCTTGCAAGCGCCTCTGATGCAGCCAAACTCCTCTCAGCGAGACAACGAAATCGTAGCAAGAATGTTCCAGGGCTGCTTGAGTGGATCATTCAGGTATCCCAGTGAGACATTGAAATCGTAACGAGAGTGTTGGTGAGGGAATTGAACTCCCGACAAAATGAAGGAGCATTCACCAGGACTTAGAAGGAGAAGTTTTTGAAGGAGAAGTTTGGTAGGACTACATCTTTTTACATTTTCATCAACATGTTTAGATATATCACCTCGATCGGGTGAACCTATAATGAGTGCTGTAACAGCTCGGGGAAAAGGAAAAGAATTGAACCTATGATGAGTGTTATAACCGCTCATCTCATCACCGTACCCCACAGACAACTGTTAAATGATTAAGATATAAGGAAAAGAATGCGACACCTTTCACAAGCAAGGAAGTGTCATCGTCCACGTCTAGTTGTAAACTTAATATGTAAAATTGTCTGGAAGAAAATTTTTGCTGACATGGGAATGGTGCACATGCAATACTTTTTACAGTCTAGAGCTAAGTGTTATGAATTCGGTTCCTAGTAGTTAAATTTCCAGAATTTGGTTGCAATCAAATACGACAAATTCGTAATTTTAAATGCAATTGCTAGATATTTTTGATAGTTTTGTAATTTATGCCAAGGGAGTGAGTGAATTAATAAGCCCACACATTACTTGCTTTACTTGTTCTATGGTTGAGTGAGTGAATTAATAAGCCCACACATTACTTGCTTTACTTGTTCTATGGTTGAATATTTACATGATTTCTCATGTTAAACTTATCGATTCTTGTCACGAAATTTTAGAGTATCTAGAATTTATGGTTTACAGGATTCTGTATTTACTCGAAATTAATAATTTTCGGCGAAATACGAGAAAAAATAGTATTTGAGCAATGGAAAAGCTTGTGCAGTGACAAACCTTGTGGAAACACTGACAAATACTTTTATTTGTTGCTTGCAAACTTGTAAATCTTGCCGGTTTTAGAGAAAATGATGAGGGAAACTTCAACATCACACAGAATAGAAAGCTAGAACGATTTCTTTAGCAGCCCCTGCTCTTGCATTTGGAAAAGGAAGCATGTCGACTATGAGGGTTTTGAATGTGTTTCAGCTCCAATTTTTTTCCCATTTTGGAGTAGTTTCCAAAACAGAGAAATGTATATCTAGCAGTTTCAGTAATTTGTCTTATCTTCATAGCCAGAACCATATTTATGGTCTAATTTCATGGCACTTTGGAAACCCCAGTTACGACCCAGTTGTCCTGGTAGACGGAAAGCTTCTTTGGTTTTAGATCCTCCAGTACGAAGCACAAATTCAGTTAATTTCTTTGGAGATCTCGTCCCCACAGCATACCTTTGGGTTAGAGATCGAGAAATGCCTTCAAGGAGAAATGCCTTAAAGGTTAGCAACTGTTTCCATCGGTGTTTCTATGGCCTTTGCCTTTACTGCTTCTATCTGAGGCAAATGGCATGGCCTGGAAGACCCTTTGTAATCGGTGTTAAGATTAAAACATGCAAAAAGCCATGTGGCGGGTATGTGGTTTGTGCATATGGCTCGGTAACTAGGGTAGCTGGTAGCATAAGTGATATATTTAGATAAGCACAAGGAGCCATAGTTTTCAAACATTTACCAACATCTAATGTTCAAAATTAAAATTAATGCTAACATTAGTTTGTGTGAACTTGAAATCATCATTTTATTTCATTGTTTTGCTCATACTTAACCTAAGTTTGGTCTTATACTTGCATGAGGCCAAATAAGATGAAAATTATTCTGATTTTTTAATAGAAAAAAAACTATATCACTAATTGGTAGAATGGTCTAAAGAATGTGGTAGGAACATGATACAAAACAAACCATGTTTTATAAGCTATAACCTATATCGATCTTCGTACAAAGTTAAAAGACTATATCTATTTCGATTGCTATAGTCCCTGCCCTGCCACAGGCGGCAAGGACTAATAAACAAAAAGACTAAAAAATACCATCTTAACAAAGAGCAGCTATTTGAAATGGCAATATATTTTACCTATAGACTAATAAACGAAAAGACTAAAAAATACCATCTTAACAAAGAGCAGCTATTTGAAATGGCAATATATTTTACCTATAGACAAAGAGCAGCTAATTGAAATGGCAATATATTTTACAATTTATATGGAAAT
This sequence comes from Pinus albicaulis, assembly GCA_034641835.2. Taxonomy (NCBI): domain Eukaryota; kingdom Viridiplantae; phylum Streptophyta; class Pinopsida; order Pinales; family Pinaceae; genus Pinus; species Pinus albicaulis. Next base: position 1,142,276,278 of record CM076579.1, on the reverse strand, counting down.
TTAGATTTGGAATAAATGGTTTAATGAATCAAATTTAAGGCCAAGGATTTGATAGGAAGATGTCCATATTCGTGCACTAAGAATAAAATAAAGGCACACCACTTCAAATGGAAATTTTTTCTATGCTAAAAAGATTAAATATAAGTACCTAGTATAAAACGGCCATGAAAGGAGGATAGCCCTAGACTTGGGGTGTATTATATTTACGAAAATATGTTTATTTTGCCGATTATATTGTACAAAGTTGATGATAAACAACTTAAAGATATCGAGTAACATTTTAAAATTTATAAGATTCAAATGAATTAAAAATACACAATTAATATACAAATTCATAAGATTTTAAGTAATAACTTTTTATATTTATGAGTAGAATCAAAATGTTTAAGTTAATAAGTGGATAATGGATTTTTTTTAGAGAGTTATTTTATCGAAAAATGGGCTAGATTGTCAAAATTTAAATGAATGAATTAGAGAAAACTTTTTCTTAACTAGAAAAGAACTCTCACTAGAAAGGTTGAGTTTATTCACTTATGAGCTCGAATTTAGATAAAAACAAGTGAATGATTAATGTTCCTACATGTAATGCACATGCTAAGGAGGATTGAAAAAATGAAAACATATGATGCAATTAGAGATGAGAAGGAACCAATTGTGTATTAATTGTGGTTGATATGGGAAAAGTGTAAAATCCATTCTTTGCCCCTGATTATGTAATATGAGATTATGACTGTACTGCCAACGTGGGGAACGATGACTAGCTGATATGGTGATTAAGCATTAAAATTAATTAACTTCCAACTGAAGGAAGGAATTCCTTATGGATCCCTATTGTGAGGGAATCTCGCTTGATTGCATACCTTGAAAGCCATAACCGAACTGAATTAAATCATTGAGCCACCAATTGAATCTCCTTGCAGGGGTATGGTGAGATAAGACACGGGGCTAAGCACAGGGGTTGGGGTTTCTTGTTGCATGCTATGAACAAGCCATAACAATCCACATTGAATTTCTTAACACTCTGGCTGACCAACTCACCCACCCACGTTAACAGAAGTTATGAGATGTAATTGGGAAATGTGGGTTGAGGACTACACACATCCCCATCTCCCTCATGGATCGAGGCTAGTGGATGATGCCCATCACTCTAGAAGATGGAGGAAGTGGCACAAATTGACCAAACCTATGTTTGGTAGAATCCAATGATGGTATGAGAGAGTGGAGAAGTGGAGGAAAATGCCCTGATGCTCAAAGATGGAATAAGTGGCATAGATGACCAAAACTCCACTTGAAAAAATGCAATGATTCCATGAGAGAGTTGAGAAGTAGAGGACAAAGGCCTTACACTAAAATATGGAGGAAGTGGCATATCTGATTGAACCATTTCTTGATAGATGGCAAGAGATGTGATTGGATGGGTGAGTACCCATAGTTTTATTTCCTTAGCTAGGTGGAAGAAGGGAGTGGGAATTTTCTTAGGAACATGAAGAGACATAAGGAAGGTGTAATGGAAGAAAGAAAGAAAAACTGGGAGAGAAAATTGAAGGAAGAATAAGGAGGGGGAATGTTTTCTTAGATTACCAAGGAAAATAAAAGAGAAGTGAAGTCAAAAATCCCCTTGAAGTAGGTTGTATAACACTAGAAAACAAGAATTAAGCTCATGGAGAAGTACTGGAGTTTATGACTGAGGTTGTGCTCAAATATTTGGTTGACATTCCTGGTATTGATGTGCTGAGGCCATTCATATATGTGTTTATACTTGAATTGTCGGTGGGATGCTAAGAGATTTGAGTGCGTTACCGTGGTGCTTATTTCTAGAGAACAGTTGATAATCAACTAGGACAATAGACTCCACCACCAGATATCCTAGCCAAGCCTTTGGTGTTAAGTCCCTTAGCAAGAAACCCCTAAAACTGTGGATGTGGCTCACAGGTGCTTAGTTGCAAGAAAGTTACAGTGTAGTTAGCCTATGGTCAAGAGGATATTTGAAGTCCCTCCTTTAGTTTCTAACCATTATAATATATTTAGATAAGTGCAAAATCTATTCATATTTGGTTCACAAGATATGATAACCTTGTTAATTTAATGCTTGTTGTATGGTCTTGTATGCTCATGTTTGAAAGGCTAAAGATTGTTATTATAATAATTGATATCTATATTGTATGCTTGATATTACAATGACTAATAGGTTTATGGAGCTGCTGCCATACTCATGAAGCTACTTCATATGCTATGAGGTGAGTATATACATAGATTTTGTTGGTAGGTATTTACTTTATGAATATTGTAATACGTTGTGAGTTTTTTCACTCTTTCTCTATTCTTGATTATGTATTGTAATCCATTTAGATACTAGGAAGTTCATTATGTTGAGAAATGGATGATATAAATTCTTATAAGTAGGTTGCAGACCTGAGTGATATATTGATGGATCAAAGTATAAGTTTGAACTTTATTTCTCAAGCATATCGAATTTTGGGTTAATATTCCTTGCCTTAGGAAATTTATGTACATTCTCTTTTCTTTAGAGTTTTGGTTGAATCCATAAATCTAGGGTTGGCATGGGTAGTTTCCTTGGGAATGGCTCGAATCTCTTCATGGATGGATTTTCCCTTTTACCATGTGCATATCCAAAATTCCAGGGGTTTGTGTGAAGGTTACACTCTTGCGTAGGCCTTGATTTACGCTTCATTTTATTTCACATTGTATTTGGGAGTTGGAACATCTGGGGTCAAAAAAGGTTGTCCACCTCTTGAGTGTTCAAATGCTCATAGGCCTAGATATCTCATTTTTTAGTTTTCATGTAAGGGATGTGGTGCATAAATAGTATCAGGGCCCAAATTTGTTGTGTTTTTTATCTAAAAGGATTGTATTAGTCTTACTATGCTAAGTGTCTTTTCAGTTTATAAACATGTGCATACTTGTGTCATTAGTTTGCTCGAGTATTGAGGATTTTGACCATGAATTGTAGATGATTTTAGTGAATTAGAAGCATGAAATAAGCACAAAATACACTGAAAATAGTGAAAAATAGAGAAATAAGTCACCACATAACATTTAAATATTAGGCATGATGAAGCAGTTCACCCCTCCTGGGCTACATCTGCTGGTCCAACTCCCAATCGGGCATGTCCATATTTCATTATGCTTAAATTTTTTCAAATACATGTAGTTATAGGCCACTAATGGCCATTTTCTCTGCACCAATGGCTCCAGAATTCTTCAATTAGTCTATATTGACTCTTCATTCACTTTGAATGGGCGAAAATTGAGCCTCCAACTCATTTTCCCAGTAACACCCAAAAAATCTCCACTAATTGTGGAGAAATCCACTTAAATGGAGCTAATTTGGCATTTTCCGCAAAAAATTAGGGTGCCTCCAATAAATTCGATAGCACTAATCATTTAAGTTTAATGTTATGGGTAAGGGGTGGCCACATGCCAACCCCCAAAACCCACGGTTACTGTTTGGTGGAGCGGAACTCTGCTTAAATCGTGGGTAATACATTGAAACCAGAGTTTAAATCGCACTAACGTAACCGTCGAAGAAACCATAGCATAAAACACCGTCATCTGACAAGGCATTAACTTAAATGTTTGAGTTTCCGGTTGGTGGTTTGGTAGTTAATGTTTGATGTTATAGTTTACGTAGCAATGCCATGTGATAACCCACAGGACCGTCGACGGTCCCAACCCCCACAATCATATGCATTAAAATTCAAATACAACCTTTGACCCATGAATGTTAAGACTCAATGCGTAGCGGAGGCAGTGTGGCAGGTGGTTTCCCTACGAGAGGTTGCAGGGTTGAGCCTTGCAGACCTCCATAAAATTTTAATACACCATTCAGGGGACACATGGCGGCCTCAGGGCTGTCCACATGTCACCCTCCGATTGGCTCTCAAACCATAACGTACAACCTACAAAAGATCACAATGCACCACTTGTCAGCCTAGGATTGGTTTTGAGGAAAGGAATATTCCTAAAAATATTCCTTTTGTTGACTGTGCACCCTCCATGCTGACTGGGCATCCCAGTCAACCCTGTCACAAAATTTAGTTGTTTGGGAATTTGATTAGAACGCGATATCTCCCTCATACGACATTGGTTTTTCGAACTGTTTGCGGCGCTGAAATCAGGAAGATGAGATATATACAACCATGCTAGGTTCAATCCAATCCTATAATTTTCAATTTTGAGCAAATTTTATGAACTCCTAATCACTCCTTCCCATTGGGAAGCTTCTGGACCCTAAAGACTTGATTATTTTTTCAGTAGATGAGGGTACAACTCCCTCACCTTTCCAACCTCCATCCACTTTGCCTTGCTTGGTTTAGTTCCTTTGAGCCCAACTCAAAGGTATTCAACACTTCCCCTCTTGGATGCTCTTGTCCTCCTATTAAGAATGGTATCTTCCTTGAGCTCATCCAGAAATTTTGGCAAGAAATATTCAATAGAAGGAAACTAAACATCACTTCCTTGATCATAGACCAAAGGTGGCTCATACAAACGTAAGTTTTCAACATTAAAAACTGAATACATTTTCATTTATGAAGGCAGTCAAGTTGAAATGCATTGTTACCAACTTGCTTTATGATCTTGAATGGACCATAGCGAATGGGTTTGAGATTTTTACCTTCCCCTTGCATCCTTTCATTGTTAATGTGCAACCCACAGGGGCTTCACTGTGGGAGAAATATATTAGCACGTGGGTTCATATTGGGGGATATATAATGAGGAAAAAAGGGAGTCTACCCTGAAACGATGAGAGACATCGAGATGGATTGTACACTCATAGAGCCCTAGAGGGATATGCCCCATGATATGATGATCCTTATGCATAATATTGTTGGAGCTTCTAGGCTACTAGTAGCTAGGAGGGATAGGCATCTTGGAGATGTGCGACAGAGCAACTTGGATGATCATGATCATGAGGGGAATGATCATTCTAGTACTCCACCTCCTCCTCCTTCACCTCGCGGAGACGAGTAGCCAACATCTAGTCGTGAGAAGACATCTTCTAAGCAGGCTGCACCATATGAGAAGACATCTACAACAGAGGAGACATAATCTGAGTAGGCATCCTCGGTTGAGCAGACACCATCTAAGCAAGCACCTTTGACTGAGAAGACACGTCAATATGAGCAGGCACCTCCAGTTGAGCGAGCACATCCATCTGAGCATGAGGCACTATCGACTGAGTAGGCCTCCACTATTTATAGTATTGATGTAGTACCACCAGATATTTGATATTTAAATGCAGTTCTATTACAGTTGTATATTTTTGACATTAGATAGTTATATATATATATATATATATATATGGTGCATGTATTTTATGTTCATGTTGATGTACTTAATTTACATGTTGGTGTTCATCATGATGTGTATATTGTTAGGTCATGTTAGATATGTTCATTCAATGTCCTTGCAGATAGTTGTGTATATTATAGCAGTTATTTTCCATGAGATGTATATTTGATGTTTATGTTGTGATGATGTTATACAATGGTTGTGTTTTGTTAGATGATCATGATCGTGATGTTTATTTTTAATATTAAATCATGATATTTATTAAATATTTTATATTGGTAATTGTAAAATTGTGTAATTGTAATTGCATGTAAAATTGTAAAATTCTAATTCTAATTGCAATTGTAATTGTATTGTGAAATTGTAATTGTAATTCTAATTGTATTATCATGATTAAATTTTATTAAAATTGTAAAGTTTGTAAAATTGTAATTGCAATTGTAATTGTTTGTAAATTGTAATTGTAATTGTATGTATTGTCATGATTCAAATTTATTAAAATTGTAAAATTGTCATTGTAACTGTATGTATTGTGATTGTAACTGTAATTTTAATTTCAATTGTATGTAAAATTGTAAAATTGTAATTGTAATTGTAATTGTAATTTTAATTTTAATTGTATGTAAAATTTTAAAATTGTAATTTTAATTGTAATTGTATGTAAAATATTGCTAAAATTGCAATTGTGATTGTATTGTGAAATTGTAAAATTGTAATTTTAATTGTATGTATTGTCATGATTCAATTTTATTAAAATTGTAAAATTTGTAAATTTGTAAATTTGTAAAATTGTAATATTGTAAATTAATTGTCAATTTTGAACCATAACTAGCGTAAGTAAAATGCATACCATACATATTGTTAAACTACCATAATTGTAAAATTGTAAATTTGTATGAATATAAATAATTGTAAAAGAATAAATCTAGAATAATATGAATTTTTGTAACATAACAAAGTTTAGAAAATAATGCAAATAAATTCATGTTTATAATTATCATTATTTTATTATGATCTTATGTATCAAAAATAACAGTATACATTAATACATTTTTAAAATTTTTGAAGATATAACACACACATAATAGGGTGCATTTATTTAAGTAATGATATAGTGAAAAACTGTTTAATGAAATCAAGAATTGTATTATTTTAGGAATTGACATGAAAAAAGATCTTGATACAATTCATTGCTTTCGATATCAACATAATTGAAAATTATCAAGTTAAATGATTTTAACATTAACACAATGCAAACCAATTAATTCAAAATACATATTATAATGTTTGAAAAAAAGGTAATAGTTATAAGGTTAAGTCCGCTTCTTTATAAAAACCGATCTTAAATAGTATAAATGATGAAATAACACATGTACCATATGACTCTTTGTTCTCATGATTACCCTCATTATCTTCCAGCTCACTTGGCATGTTAACACTATTGTTCTCAAAAATATGTTTTGATCTAGGGTCATGTCTCAATAAGAACCACCAATCCTTATCCAAAACATTTGGGTAAAAAAACACCTAGTTTACGCCGATAGGCGTATCCCCCTGTCGGAAATCGCTTCATTAGTGATTATGCTAATTAATATTTTTCATCTGGTGGTCTAGATTGAAATATGCCGGTATATTCTCGTCATTGCCACTTAATCAATGAATGAAATCGAAAGAGATAACCTCCTTGCATGTCTAAATCAAGTGTTTAAACCCTACTTAAATTAATTTTTTACCAAATGATCATTAGAAATTGATTTTTCCTCTTATTTATCTGCACGTATGAGAGTATGACGGATTAGAGCGAAATAAGGACACGTTTCAGGCGAGAAAGTTCTATCATCGAAGCCGCATGGCATGTGGTTAGCTTAACGTTTCAGGTTTAATCATGGGATTTGTATGGAGGTGGCCATCTCTGCAAACAACAAGAAATATCGATGTCCATCCATCTTCCAGCGGGAGCAGCGTGGCACACGCAACGAATTCTTTAATGGCCATTATCTTCACCCGGTGCCATGCGCAACGAAATTTGCAGAGCTATCGCTCGAGCGAGAACCGTTTTGGGAAGGTGAACCAGAGCGTCGCCCAAACATTTCAATAGAGTGGTTCCACGGAGTTGATCTGCCTGTTTGCTGTGATGGTTGGCATCGTAACGCTCAATTTATTTCAGAGCATAAGGCCACCTGGTTTAGAGCAGCCAACGCATTTGGATGCAGAGAACCGAGCCTGTGGCTAGTTGGATCGAAGTAGGAAATCCTTCTGAGAAGCTTCACGGTTGTAGAATGCACGCTATGGATGGTAATATTTTGAATACACGTGCTGTTTTTTATTCAGGAAGACTGTAGTTTATTCACTATGTATTGAAATACACATGCGCTGCTTTTTTGCAATTTTGGACACTCAAGTGTCAAGTCAAAGCTTTCTTATGTTCATTCTTGCGTCGTTGTTTTCATTAGCGTTTGGTTGCATTTCGAATGTAGCGAGCATTTTGGACATAAAGAACTTCATGGCTGTAGAACACACACTCTGAACGGTAAGCTTTCGAATACACATGCGATGTTTTTTATTCACGTAGACTGTAGTTTATTCACTGTGTATGGTTTAAACTAACTATTGTGCAGTCATTCATCTCACTTTCATTGCGTTAGTGCATTTTTTTTTAACATATGAAAGTTGCTCTGTCGAAAGTCACAATGACTGACATTTAATTATTCATTTTATTTTACATAAATATATATGTAATTTCATATATTATTTAAATTGGCATCATAATTTAATTTCATAGATTCATTAATGATATTCATGTATCTGTTCCTTTAAAATAAATACTGAAGATAAGTTTGATATGGTATAATAGATTGTAAACCTTGTCTTTAGATTTGGTTAGCGTAGATGGTTTGAATTGGTCGTGGATGGTTTAATTTTGCGATATGCATAGATAATAATGAAATTTGAGACACACATCAATAATAATATCGTCTAGTCATGTTGTAGTTAATAATAAATTTAAATGGAAAAAATCAAAACATATAATAATTAAACTATAAATGATAAGAGCCTCTCGGGCCCACCTAATATGTGTGCACATGCCAATATGATAAACGTATGTCAACAAAGTCAAAACCTCATTCATTTTATTTTACATAAATATATATGTAATTTCATATATTATTTTAATTGGCATCATAATTTAATTTTGTAGATTCATTATTGATATTCACGTATATGTTCCTTTCAAATGAATACCGAAGATAACTTTGATATGGTGTAATAGATTGTAAACCTTAGACATTAATACAAACATAAGAAAAGTACTTATTAAGATTAATAGTAAATTTGTGAGTTCTTTTTAACTACTGTAATAATGTTCTTGTGGGTCATATCGTTTTATACATTATGTATGTGTGCATGTTACTATATTTGTAGATGGAAAATTGCGTTTCTATATTTCTTATTCTATTCACCATTAATTGAAAGTTGTTTTGTTGATATCACGTCTATTTTCTTTTATGTTAGGTGATTTCCTTGTTTTATCATGGATCCAGCTATTTGGAGTTGTATTCCATTTGAAATTCTTGAAATTGTCTTCCTTTGGCTCCCTTTATTGGTTGTGATAAAGTTTAGCACTGTTTGTCAAAAATGGAAGACTGTTTTGCAAAATCCTTGTTTCTTATTGCGTTGCAAGCATATCTGTACAAATGAATTTGGATTTATGGTTCCTTTCGTCAATGATGAAGACAATTATTTTGCTGCTGAATACCTTAATCAAAATGGGCACATATGTCGTTTTCATTTGTGATTCATAGATTCAAGATACAAGGTGGAGTCTAATATTGGAGCAATGGTGGTTTTATCCTTACCAACAAAATTCTCCCATTCACGAAACTATTTTGTGATGAATCCATTTACAAAGGCCTTAAAAGACATTGGGCCAATACAAATTGGAGATTGGGGATTCTTTTCGTTATTGGAGAATGCGAGCAGCAACAAATATGACTGGGTTGTTCTAAAACATATCTATGATAGAATTCAGTCTAAATTTTATGTTTGCAGTAGTCTTGATAGGGTTTGGCGAAGGGCTGATATTCCATTTGGTGGCACTTCACCCCCTCAAAATGGAGTGTTTTATAGAAGTAAATTGTTTTGGCTCTATCTCGACACAGAGTATGAAGATTATCCTCGATATGGGTATACAATCTACCAGTTCGATGTAATAAAAAATGACTGGGGATTTTCATTTGTTCCAATCAGTGACATTCGGTGTATGTCATTGGCAGTGTGCAAGAATCAGTTGATATGTCTTGTCAATGATGGCTCCCCTTCTGTATAGTCAATTGAAGAAATAGATAATTTTCAATTTGGTCACCCGTGTATTGAAAGAAGAACTGATTACTTTGAGGATGATTGGGGCTTTAGATGGAAGTTGTTGGAAGAAATGTCTATAGATATAAATATGAAATGTCCTGGTTATTTTCCTTTTCGAACAGTCCAAGGTGTGGTTCTTATGTGAAAATGTAGTGAAGTTCCTTTCCTATTATATGACATGATGGCTGGCCTTTTCTTCCCAATATATATTGATAATTCAACTAATCAATAGATGAATGGATTTTGGTCTCCAACGTTGGAGGATTGCAACGATTTGATCGAGTCTGGAAATGTTTTTGCAATTTCTCTGCGTATGGATTCTATAGATGAGATTCCACCATTGGATGTGGACATGGAGTCTTAGGCTATTAGCCATTTTGTATTCTCTCTGTCGTCGTGGAAAATATTTCCTTTTTTTTTCTTTTCATACTTTTGGGTATGTATGCTAAGACTATCGATATTTATATGGCTCCATTCTGAGGGGGTGTCTTCTATCTATGTATGTAGCGGATGCTGGATATTGAATTCCATTGCAATTTTCTCGAAAATATTTATTTTTTTGTCCCGTTTATTCCTCTTAATTGCATTTGAATGTGTTTGGATGCTATCCATTTCTCTTTGTTTCTATAATTGTAATTACTGTGACTTATTCTATACATGGTGTTTCCATCAATTTTTTCTCATTGATTCTCAAACAATGTTATATCTTTAGGTTTTTTTGATGGTGTATAGTTCCAAATATTTAGATATATTTCAAATTCATATAATTCTTTGGAATTTTGTTCCATTTATATGGGTTTCCCATTACAGTTATGATATTATACACGAAATTTAATCCTTTTTTGTTTTGGCCATTTGAAAAAATCCAATTTTCTTCTTAGCCGTTTGGTTGGAAAAATAACGTAAGCGATTTTAATTTGTTTTGTGGGTGGAAAAAAATTGTGTTCCTTTTTCATCCTTTTCTGTTAATTTATATGGAAGTTGGGGCTTTAGATGGAAGTTGTTGGAAGAAATGTCTATAGATATAAATATGAAATGTCCTGGTTATCTTCCTTTTCGAACAGTCCAAGGTGTGGTTCTTATGTGAAAATGCAGTGAAGTTCCTTTCCTATTATGACATGATGGCTGGACTTTGTTTCCCAATAGATATTGATAATTCAACTAATCAACAGATGAATGGATTTTGGTCTCCAACGTTGCAGGATTGCAATGATTTGATCTAGTCTGGAAATGTTTTTTCTATATTGGCTATATTGTATTTGTTGCATGTTTATGGTTCCATAACAAATATGTTATTGTTCATTGTAGACATGTCATCTGAAGGTACAAGAAAGCGTACAAGAAAAAGGAATAAGTCACCGACATCCCATGACAAGTCCAATGAAAGTCGTCGTTTACGGTATCAACAAAATAAGGGCACAATAAATGAGCATAGGAGAGCTAAATATCATAGAAGAACGACTGAAACAACTCTTGAAAATGATTTTATGGTTCCTTGTACGTATCGTACTATGGATGATATCATGGAAAGAACATTGTCACTTGGTAGTTCGTTGCTAGAATATGCTCCTCATCACCATAATTTTTTTTTTCAACGCTCTCCTGAAAATTATCATAATATTGAGGAAACATCTGGCAATAGGGAGGAACATCATATTCATAACGTGGATGAAAATGTTCACCCTAACCCTTCTGTCTCTGCAATTGCATCTTGTGAGAAAGGACAAAGGTTGAAAAATATCCATGGTGGAGGCAATGATGAAATTGTATGTGATGACTTGGATGATAGTTTGATTGGCCATTTGTTTTATAATTTGGATCCAGCTGTTGGAAACATCGTATCTTCCAAACTCCCTTCTCAAAATAATGTTGTCGCACGAACAAAAACAATCATCCCTGATAGCAGTTCACGTGGAACAATGGAGGTAATCCAATGATATCTTTACAGTTGATGCAATAGTGGTTGTTTTGTTACATTCCTCTATTTAAATTTCTTTAGTGATAAGGTATTTTATTCTCTTGGAGTAGGATACACCTCATTTTAATAGAGGTCTAGAAATTTTCTCCCCGCGTCTTCAATCTCCTAATCTGAGATTTGAATGTGAAGCAGGTCATAACCTTCCATTGCATTCTCCTTGAGAATCAAATCGAAAAACTAATTTTAATGTTCAATGTGTTTGATTTGATTTTTCTTTATTTGAAATTTTGGTGCATATTTTGTTTTTCTTCAAACAGGACACAACTCGTTTCAATAGAGGCATACAAATTAACTTCGTAGATGTTCCATCTACTGATGTTATAAGTGAAGAGGAACCATCACATATCGTTCATTCATATCACCAACAAAATGTAAATGTTGAATGCGTTTTATATTTTCCTCCTTTTTTCATTTATTGTTAATTGTAAAATTAGAAATCTATCTTTTTTCGACATTTAGTTTTATAAAATATTTTAATTTGTTTTAACAGGAAAAAAATAATTTTAATAGAGGCGTCGAAACTAACTTGCCAAATTTTCAATCTACTGATGTTAGAAGTGAAGAGCAACCATCTCCTACACTTCATCCACATCGCCAAACAAATGTAAATATTGAATGGAAATTTTTTTTTTCATTTTTTCAATTCTAATTATTTGGACATTCAATTTAAAAAAAAATTATGCTAAAGAAACCTTTGCACATTCTCAGGTTCCAAAAATGCAGACCATAAATTTGGAAAGTCCGTGCCATAGATCTGTTCCACATGTTTCAAATTTGGGGAGGGAGTCTCGTGGTGCTGAAAATAAAATAAATTTTAGAAGAGGTTATACTCTTCCACATCATTCTCCACATGGTCCAACCAATACAAATCATATTTATTTGGATGAAAATATGATTGCAGTGCATAAAATATTTCGAGAAAATCTAGATAGCTTGTCAGTTGTCCAAATGTGCCACATCTGCAAAGAATCATATCCTGGAATCCACGTTTTGAGAGATCCCGAAGGACCTGTTTGCAGACGATGTTAGAATGAAGGAGTTTCACATCGTTTTTGTGGCTATAATAACATGGATCCTGGCGAGCAACCTCATATTTTAAGAGTTCTTACTCAAGTTGAAGAAATATTAATAGCACTTGTAAATCCTATTTTGCAAGTGACACATGCTCGAGGTGGGAAATATAAGTATAGCGGACACACAATTAGTTTTCCCCAAGATATTTCTACAGTTGCACAAAGTCTTCCGTGCCATGTTGAAGATCTTGACTTTCTAATTGTTAGGAGACATGCTGCTCAGTCTAAATATTATGCATGTTATGTAAAAATATCCCGCGTTATGGATGCATTGAGTTTCAAAATTGAACGTGATCAATATTATCGAGATGTTGTAATTGACTATGATTCAGTGAATGCTTTGCCTGAAATATCAACAGATGTCTCTTGCAGGCTTAAATTTGTTGATTGTGACATTGCAGAATCTGAGTTAAGTGCAGCTAATAATGAAGGGTTTCCTCCTAACCATTTTCCCTCTCATCCTTCATCTTTTATTTCTCACCTACCCAATGAACGGAGAGAGGTGGAAGAAATTAGAGCATTTATTGATAATTTTGATTCTTCAGATGTTGATGAAATGGATTGGCCCACTATTGGAACGTCTCTAGTGAATGAATATAATACTGAGGGGTTATTAGATATGGCATTCCCCACATTGTTCCCCACTGGTGCTGCTGATTGGTTGCAACCATGCATTTGTACTGTTGAACTTCATGAGTATGCATTGGATCTTCTTAGATACTATGAACAGAGGTTTGGAAGCCATCCTCACTTCCAATATTAACTGTTTAACATGATAATGAGGCATCGTAGCCAGGCAACTGCTTCAGTTTTTGTGAAGAAAAATTTACATGATAACTCACCGACAACAATTGATGAATTGCGTCAGCAACTTTATGATTTGCCAGATAATAAGTTGGCTGAGAATCTTATGCGGTTTGAGTCTTCTCTAAGAGGTACAAGGGCATACTGGACTAAATGTCGGGCTGAATTGACTGACATGATTACTCAGTTGGGATTTCCATCTTTGTTTTTTACTTTGAGTGCAGTTGACACAAAGTGGCCAGAGCTGCATAGCCTCATGCCTGTACCGTCACATTCTTGTTCCTTAAATGAGCATCGTACGAAAGTTGAAAATGTTATCCAGTACCCTCATATTGTTGCCACATTTATGCACCATAGATTCATTATATTTTGAGAGGAAGTTATCCAAAAATATCTTAAAGCGAAAGACTTCTGGTACAGGTCTGTTTTCTTGAATATATTTTCTATTGGTTGTCAATTTCTTATTGATTTTCCATTCATATTTATCGTAGTAACTCTGTGTTCATTTTTTCCAGACATGAGTGGAAACATAGAGGTTCAGCACATATCCATGGTTTCCTATGGTTGCAAGGAGCTCCTGACATGGAGAGACTTGATTGGTCAAATTATTGTGATTTGCAACATGCAAAGAGATTCTTTGACAATTATGTAACTGCATGGAATCCACGTGAAATACATCGTCGTAATATAATGGTTCCAAGAAGTCTCAATGATGACCCTTGCCTACTGAATACTGATCATATTTTCTCTTGCAATCCTCATAATGATTATGAATAATTGTTGAACCGTGTCCAAAGGCACACAAAGTGTACTGTAGATTCTTGTCTATGCAAAAAGGGCACTATACTCGCTTGTCGGTACAATGCCCCATGGGATCTTTCTGAGGAATCAAGATTGTTCATAGATGATCAAGGAAGAAAAAAATATGACCTGGAAAGAAATGATGATAAGCTGAATGTACATAACATTGACCTTCTAACAATGTGGCATGCAAATGTTGATTGCCAACCAGTGGTCTCTCGGCATGTTGTCCTGAAATTTATTGCTAAGTATGCATCAAAAGCAGAGAGAAGGTCTGAAAGCTATCATGATATGTTAACTAGAATTTCAAATTATATTGCCTCTAAGGATCGTGCTTTATGTGCTTACAAGAGGTTTCTTGCAGAAACAGTCGTTGAACGTGACATTGGAGCAAAAGAAACATGTCACATGTTGCTTAAGCTGCCTCTCGTTGTGTGTAGTCGACAATTTGTTTCGTTAAATGTTGGAAGAAAGGTGTTCAGGAAAATTTCAAGGGATGGCCTGCACTGTTCTTCTGAAAATAAATTTTTTCAGCATTATCAGAAGAGGCCTTCTTTCCTTGAACATCTATATTTGATAGAAACAACAAGATCTTGGACATTTGATAGCAAGCACAAAAAATATCCATGGAAGCCTAGAGATTCTCATGCAATTGTTCGGGTCTGGCCATAGTTTTATTCTATTCCTGGTGAGGATTCAGAGGATTTTGAACCCTTTTGCTGGACAGAATTGCTCTTGTACAAGCCATTTCATGAAATTTCTGCAGAGATTGGGTTTTCAACTGAAATTATTGTGGAAAATTGGAGGAATTTCCGATATCGAGCTTGGTATGTTGATCGAAGTCCATCAACTAATGAAAATATTGAAGATGGAGAAGATGGTGATTTTGCTAACTAGGAAATGAATCTTGAAGATGATTTTCAAGAGTGGCAACTTTTCTCTCGCTTGGTTCCACCAAATAGTGTCAATGTTTCTGATCTTCACACCCTTGGTCGAAGGGATTTTGATATATCCTTTGACTGGAAAGGTACAACTATTTCTGATGATGTGGCCGAAGAAGTTGTTGATTTTATAAGGAATGAAATATCAAGGGGTGATATTGGTGACCTTTCAAATAGAACATTTGCCTCTCCATATTCATTGGAATAAAAACAATGACTTGCTTTTGAAATCATTTTAAGGCATTTTGCTGAATATGAGATTCGTGAAGCTCTTCTTATGATTATTCAGGGCACTGCAGGCACTGGCAAGTCTTTCCTTATCCATTGTATTTCTAAGGCTATTTCTAGTCTGTCAGGTAATAGAAAAAGTCCTTTGCTTCTTCTTGCCCCAACAGGAATAACTGCTTTCAATATACATGCAAAAACAATACACTCTGCTTTGAAAATCCTGATTAGAGATATGAAACCACTACATAGTCAGTCATTGGCACTATTCCAAGAGGAGATGAGGCACATTCGATATATATTTATTGATGAAATGAGATTTTTGGGATCAAGGTTGTTCATGCAAATAGATGCTCGACTACGAGGAGCATTTCCATATAAAAAGAATTGTCCTTTTGGTGGTAGATCCATGATCCTTGTGGGTGACCTTGGGCAGCTACCTCCTGTGAGAGATAAGCCTTTGTATGTAGGTAATACAACATGGAAAGCATTATGGAATAAATTCGACATTGTTGTCACTCTTGACACAATATTTTGCCAACAAGGGAGTAGTGAGAAACAATCTTCTTTTCGTCGAGTCCTCAATAACATAAGAAACGCAGAACTTGTTCTTGATGATTGGGAGTTTCTTATGTCACGGGCTGATATCAGGTTGCATCCTAGAGAAAGGGATTTTTTTAATGCAGAAGTTCACATGTTTCCAACGAATGATTTGGTCTCCTTCCATAACAGACATATGTTGAAATCATTAAATTCTCCAATTGCACGATGTGTTGCTGTGAATTCAAGGCGTTCAGAAATTAGTGGTGCCGATGATGATCAGCTGGATCATGAAGTTTTGTTGTGCCGTGGCCAGCCTGTTATGTTGACATGTAATTTGTGGGTTGAAGCTGGTTTGGTGAATGGTGCACTTGGGTATGTGAGGGAAATATTTTATATGCCTAACTCTAAGCCACCTGAGCTTCCAATGTTCACAACTGTTATTTTTGATAAGTATGTTGGTATTCCATTTGATGCAAGCAATCCAAACATTATACCTATCACACCAGTGGTAAGAGGAAATTGAAAACAAATTCCTTTAAAGATGGCATGGGTTCTCACAATTCACAAGTCACAAAGGTTTGACTTTAGAGCGAGCATCAATTGATATCAGGAATAGAGAACAATAAGGCCTGACTTTCACAGCCATATCGAGAGTGAAATCAATAGATGGTTTACGCATTGCACCGCCTTTCTCTTATCAGCGTTATGCGAAGATGAATACTAGTGCGTATGTTACAATTAGGAAGAAAGAAGAGGAGAGATTAAAGTCCATATCGCTATGATATGCAACTATTAATATAATAATAATGCTTTTGATATATTAATGAGATGTCTACATTTATCAAATTCATAGTAGTATTTTGGAATGTTGTTTACATCTTAAAAATCAAATAATCAAAATGAATAGACTAGAAAACAGGAGCATTTAAGAAATCACTGTTTATACTAGTTCAGAAGAAAACATTAAGAATAACAACGATTGAAAACAAATTCCACTTAAGCACTTTCTGAATTATTCCTTTTCGTTTATCATTCAGATATGAAACACAAATGGTATAATAAACAAGTATATAACTCTAAAACATAAGAGATAGATGCCTTATTGACCCTTTGTGTGACTCAAGAATCCTGTGAAAAGTCCTTTGCATCAATTCCTTATCCAGTTAGCCAGGCGAAATTTGTCCAATAGCACTATATTCCAAAATAATAAATGTTACAGCAAAGTCTGAGAATCCACCCCCCCAATACTCTAATTGAGAGAGTATTTATACGAAAAATTATAGAAAAAATATCTCCTGACAAAGTGAGATATAATTTAGGATGACTCATGAATATGTTACAAGAAAATAGAGACAGATGGTCTCGTAGATAAGAGAAAAGATAGCCGATGTTGTGTTGTTCCCTTTCTTTTATGAATGTGTTGGGGGCAGGCCCTATGATTAGGCTTGTTGTTGTCCTCTTTAGTAACTCTGTGCTGGATGCTCTGTTTTACTGATACTCTTTACCTGCACCGATACACTTTGACCTGTTTGATCTCTGTTTATCCTTTTTATCGTGACTTGCTGTAGTAAATAATCAAAATTCATGGGAGGATAATTTTTACAAAATGTCTAACATCTCTTCCCACCATTGTGCTTCTGGTATTCTAGTTCTTTGAAGCTTCCTCAGAGTCTCATCAGTCTCTGTATATCTGAAGAAAGTAGGCTAAACTGGGAATAAGTGTTTTAAACAATGTTACTGATGAAATAGGTAACCACAATGTTACCTACTTTTTTTTGGTAGCATAAAAAGCACCCGATTTTGAAAAGTGGTGATGCAGAATCACCATTTTTTTTTGTGCACATTTTTGAGATTCTAATATTTTTATTTATGAAGTATGAATATTTGTTTTAAAATGTTAGTGATTTTCATGCTTATTTTGAAATGTATTGATGCAGCATCAAATTTTTTTTTTTAGAGCGGTGATTTTCATGCTAATTTTGAAACGTATTGATGCTGCATCAACCTTTTTTTTTAGAGTGGTGATTTTCATGTTGGTAATAAAACACAAAACTTAGATAAAAATATATATATAAAAACAATAAAAAAAAACCCAATAAAAATGTAAAAAAAAACAAAAATAGCTCGTAAAAATAAAAAATTTAAACAAAAATAAATAAATAAAAACAAAAATATTTGAAAATTATATCAAAGGAAATGACAAAATTTGAAAAAAAAAACACATAATTTAAAGAAAAAAACAAAAATTGACCAAAAAAATTAAAAAAAAAAAACATAAAAAAAAAACATTTTTTTAAAACTTATTAAAAACTATATATAATATATATATATATATATATATATATATATATATATATATATATATATATATTTAAAAAAAAATTAAAAAAAATTAAAATTACAAAATTAAAATTTAGATTAAAAAAAAATAAATTTAAATTTAAAAATTTAAATTAATAATAATAATAATAATATAAAAAAAAAAATACAAATTTTAAAATTAACAAAAAAACAAATAAAAAAAAAAAAATTAAAATTGAAAAAGAAAAAGAAAATAAAAAAAAATAAAATAAAAAATGATTATTAGTAACATCAGAATAAAGAATCACACGTAAATAATTAAATCAAATATACATAAATTTAGTGTTTTTTTTTTTAAATGAAACAATTTATAGATTTTAAAAAATGAAAACTAAATAAACTAAAAAGATTAAAACAATTAAATTAAATTAAAATTTAAAAAATTTAATAAATAAATTTTAAATTTTAAATTTTAAAAAATAAGTAATCTATAATATTAAATATAAAAATAAAAGAAAATTAAAAAAAATTAAACAAATTGAATTTAAGATTAAAAAATTGAATAAAAAAAAAAAAATTTAAATTTTTTGAAATTAAAAAAAAATCAATTAAAAATAAAAATATTAAAAATTAAAAAAAATAAAGAATAAAGAATAAAAATAAAATAAAATAAAATTATATATATATATATATATATATATATATATATATATATATATATATATATATATATATATATATATATATATATATATATTAAAAACAAAAAAATAAAACAAAAGAAATTTTATTTTAAATAAAAAAATTAAATTAAAAAAAAATGTAATTTTTTGAAAAAACAAAAAAAAAAATTAAAAAAAAATCAATTAAAAAAAAAACAAAAAAAAAATGAAGTGGTGGTGGTGGTGGGGGCGCAGCCCGCCCACTGGGCGCCGGTGGCCGGCCGGGCGGCGCCACGGGAGCGGCCCAGCCGGCCTCACGGCCCTCGCCGGGTGGAGGGCCGATTCTGGGATCGACCCTCCGCCCGGCGGGGGCCGTGAGGCTGACTGGGCCGCCTCTGTGGCGCCGGCCGGCCGGCCCCTAGCGCCCAGCGGGCCAGCTGTGCGTGAGGCTGGCTAGGTCGCCCCTGTGGCGCCGCCCGACCGGCCCCCGACGCCACCGGGGCGGCCCAGCCGACCTCACGGCCCCTGCCGGGCGGAGGGCCGTGAGGCCGGCTGGGCCGCCCGGCAGGCCACCGGTGCTCAACGGGCGGGCTGTGCCCCCCACCACCGCCACCACTACCACCACTTCATTTTTTTTAATTTTTATTTTAATTTGATTTTTAATTGACTTTTTTAATTTTTTTTTTTTTCAAAAAATTATATTTTTTTTTTTAAATTAAATTTTTCTATTTAAAATAAAATTTGTTTTGTTTTTATTTTTTTTTAATTTTATTATTTTTTTGTTTTAATTTTGTTTTATTTTGTTTTATTTTTAATAATTTTTATGAAATTTTGCTTTTTTTTTTTTTAATTCAATTGATTGTTTTTTTTTTTTTTTTTAAATTTCATAATTTTTCTTTGTTATTAACTTTTACGTTTAGTTTTTTAATATAATTTTATAAAATTTAATAAATTTTGTATTTTTTTAAAAATTTATTTACTAAATTTTTTTTAAATGTATTACTTTTTTATTATTTTTTTTGATAATTACATAAAATTTTTATATTTTTTTTTATTTCAATAAAAATGGTGGTGTATTTAAAATTAGTTTTTTTTTTTAATTAAACTTAATTTTTTTAAATTAATTTGTTTTTTAATTTTTTTAATTTATTTATATATATATATATATATATATATATATATATATATATATATATATATATATATTTTTCAATTTTCCATTTTTAATTGATTTTTAAAGTTTTTAAAATTTTTCTTTTAACAAGGTTTTTTTTTTTATATTTAAAATTTATTTTTCTTTTCAAAATTTATTTGTTTATTCATTTATCTATTAAAGTTTAATATTTTTGTTTTTAAATTTAATTTGTTATTTTAATATATATATATATATATATATATATATATATATATATATATATATATATATATATATACATATTTTAATTTAAGTTCATATATATATTTTATTTTTTATAATTTAAATTTAATTTATTTTTTATAGTTTATTTGTTTTTTTAATATATATTGTTTTAAATTTAATATTTTCATTGTATTTAATTTTTATTTTTTATTTTTAATTAATTTTTCATTTTTTTCCTGAATAATGTTTTTTTTTTTAATTTTTAAAATTATTAAAATTTAATATATTTCCTTAAATTTAATTTTTTGTTTTATTTTTTTATTTTTTTTTTAAATTTTTTTAAAATTTAATAAGCATTTTCTTTTTCCTTTTTAAATTTAATTTCTATATTTTATTTTTTATAATTTCCTTTTTTTTTTTTATATAATATTTTTATTTTGTTTTTTTTTTTTAATTTCTATATTTTTTAAATTTTAATCTTAATTTTTTTTTTTCCTTAAATTTTAGGTTTTTTTTTAATGTTTGAATTAAATTATTTATTTATTTTTATCTTCATATATTTTAAAATTTTAAGCTTTTAAATGTTTTTATTTTTTTTCTTAAATTTTAGGTTTTTTTTTAACGTTTGAATTTCAAAAATTAAAAAATGTTATTTCTATTTTTAAAAATGCCAAAAGTATGACACAATTTTTTTTTTGTTATTCGAGCATCAACTTGTTTTGTTTTGAGGGTGTTTTTTCAATCCTTTTTTCAAGAAACAACTTTGTTTTTACCATAATTTTATAAAATGTTGAAATATGACCTTAAAAAAAAACGAAGTGCGTTCTGGAATACACACTTTTTGTTTTTGGGGTGTTTTTTAATTTTTTTTGAGTCTTTTTGGGCTAGAGTTCCCGTTTTGAGGTCAAGTTACCTATTTGATCGGTAACAGTGTTTTTACCTCATGTTCGAGATAAAACAAATTTTCCAGATTGTCATGAAGATTTTTTCCTGTAGGCAATGCTTTTGCTACTGATGAATTGGTCGATGAACTAGCCTGGTTGTCAGCATACTTATTCAGTTTCTCAACATAGCTTTCAAGGCTCATTAGTTTATCATGTGAGACTAAAGGACTTGGCAATCCCTTACTCTGAAAAATATCCAATCTCTTTGTAAAAGCATTGATTTCTTCCTGCATATTATAACATCTTCTTTCTAGGTTCTGCATCAGAGTTCTTTTAGTAAAAATCCTTTTTACCTCCAAAATTGTTCCCGTTCTGTCTTAAATGCCTAGCTCTTGAAGTTCGTATATGTTCTTGGTATTTAAAAATTGTATAAGCTCATTGGCTTCTTCAGGCATATTTCCTAATTCTTCTCTTGCCTTTTCAACTTCTTCTAGAGCCAATTTAACTAAATCATTTTGCTCATAAATTATTTGGATCGATGGCCAAACATCGTCTATTGACTGAGTGATGTTGTCCCAAAGAATTTCTTTGATTTCATTTAAAGGTTTCTCCAATGTGAGATCCTTTTCCAATGCTTTGACCAATTTTTCTAATCTATTGATCTCTCTTGTTTTTTTTGCAACACTCATCTTTGAGAGATAATATTTTTGTTCTAAGGTGGTAAATTGTACCTTTGTTTTTTGGAGCTCTGTCACTTGGAGTTTCAATTCCTCCATTGATTTTATTAATTCTTCAGTGCTTAAATTGGAAGTGTTGCCCTGTGATAGTCCTGCTGGCTGACTTATTTTTGTTGTACCTATAATTACTTCTGTTATAGATGCTGGAATGTTTGGCTGCTTGTCCTTTAATGCCTTTTCAAGTTCTTTTT
This sequence comes from Pinus albicaulis, assembly GCA_034641835.2. NCBI lineage: Eukaryota > Viridiplantae > Streptophyta > Pinopsida > Pinales > Pinaceae > Pinus > Pinus albicaulis. The sequence continues at coordinate 1,142,254,103 of CM076579.1, read as the reverse complement.
CAGTCTCATTTAGTTGCTCCTTAAGTTTCAAAAGCAAATCCATTAATTCTTCTTCAGAATTTTGCTTTATTACCTCAGTAGTTTGTGGATGCCTTGAATATGGCAACTTCAACTATTTCCTTAAGGCTGCAATGTCATCATCTTTCTTTTTAATCAAGGCTTGTGTAGCCTTAACATCTTTGGGATTATGACCCAATCCAATAATTATTTCTTCCAAAGTATTTATTCTGTTGTCCTTAGCCTGGGAAGAGGCTTTTTCAAGATGCAATTGAGCATTAGTATTGTCCAAAGAATTCTGTAATCTTTGGGCCATCATTGACTTATCAGTCAAAGTTGAGTATATCATCTCTCCAGTTTGTTTGTGCAGCTCAATCTGATCCAAAGGATGAATGTCCTTTGCCAAGACCTCAAAATTGGTTCTGACATAGTCTGCAGCTGTTTGAGGCTGTTGTAGTTTGGGCTTGAAATGACTTATCACCAATTTACCCTGCTGGATGTCATAGGCTGACATCAATGTCTGTTGATTTTTGGGAGCCATCTTTAAGTATTGATTATAGACTTGAAGTCTTAATGGATCATTTCTGGCCTTTATATTTATAAATGTCTTCTTAATATCCCAGACATCCTTCACTGGTGGTTTGAAGGAAGATACTTCTACACTTTGCTGTCTTTGTGGCTCTTTTTTCTGTGAGTCGATGGATGTCCCACCGATTGTGAATGTTTGCTAACTATCAAACTCTTCTCTCCTCTAACTATTAGTGGTTTCTTGAACAAATTCTACTTGTGAGAGTGGATTTAATCTTTGTCTTTTGGCACCAGGTTGTTCTGAAGATCCACTGATAGGGGTGGCTGTTTCTACATCTCTCTTTTTACCTTTTTCTTCATTGAGAGGATTTTGCAAAATTGAAATTTCTGCCACATCGATCTGAGTAGGAGAAGTTTGTATTTGGGCCTATTCCTTGGAAGTTTTAGGCTGCTCTGACATTTTGAATTTCTCTGTGACTTGTGTATCAGTCTCCTTTTCCTTCCCTTTGGATGCTACTGTGGCTAGTGCACTGATTTCCTGAAAATTTTGCTGAGAGGTTCCAACAGAGGAAGGACCAATTCCTGGTCTTTGTACCTGGCCAAAAGAATCCAGGTCAAGTATTTTCTCAAGATCCTTTAGAACATTTTCAACACTGACCTGTTCACTATCTTGTTCTACTAAGGTTCCTTCCATCCATTCATCCATATTTGCAAATTGTTCAATCTCTGGAATTCTATGGTGAAGGTATGGTGACAATTTGTTTTTCATTCTCCTATCACATATAAAGCTGTTTGGGTCATAAGGTACCCATTAGAATTTTTTTTGCAATTTGAGATAGTCTTCTAGAATTCTTTCAGCTTGTTTTCCTGCATCCCTAGAATTACAGACAAAAGGACCTAATTGACTCTTAATTTTGAGCTGGGCCTTTTTCTTTGCATTGCAAAAATGGACTATTTCTGAATTTATCATTTGTCTGAAATATTGTAGGGAAAAAAGCCTCATTGGAACATATTTTGGTAGCTTGAAAGGATACAACTCACACCCATATATTCTAATTTTTGTATGTTTCATGTATAGGTACCAATCACCTATTCTGTATTGCTTTTAGAGTTGGAGAATTTTCTTCATATCATTATTGACCCTAGGAGGGGAAACTCCTGTTAATAAGGTAGTTGTAGGGTGTACAAATAGATCAATGAACTCATTGTAAGAATAAGGAGACTGAGAGGAATTATGGAAGATTGGAGACCAAAAAATTACAGACCTTGGATTTCCTTTGGCATCAAGTTGCATGACATGGAAGGGGAAACTCTCTGATTGATAATAGAGCATGAGATGGTATATAAAAGTGGAATATTTGAAATTTTTTTCATTTTGCAATCTCATGAACTGGTCATGAATTTTATCAGCAATAGAGGAATCAAAATCATATTTGACAGAAGGGGGTTGTCTAGGAGTAAAAATTGACAACAACACTAGGGTTAAGTTATCAATGTATTCACTAGTGTTGAAACCCATTATAGAAGATATCATATTCAATATGAGTCTGCTGATATCTGTGAAAAAGGTATATCCATAAGGAGGTGGGCCTTTGGGTTGATGTTCTGGTAGCATGAAAGTCTGACAGAGGCGATTCATCTCTTCTTGGGATAAATTTGTGGATTTTTCATGGATGGAACTGTAACATTTCATTTATGGATTGAGCAGTTATTGGGAAAAGAGTAGTTTGACTCGGGGACATGACTGCTCGTTGATTGGAATCGTAATTGGCATGGCAGTGATAAATTATTTCAGGGAAAACATGGACTGAAGGTAAAAAATACATTGGAAGATTGGATTCCCACAGTCCCAAAATATCAGAGCCGTTCAGGAAATTATCTCTGCATTGGAAAAAGGTTCTAAGAGGATTTTCACTAAGAATGAGGTCTTTTATCTGGAAATCCCTATCTGCTAGAGGCAGATAGTATAAATCTTTATGGGGGGCATTCAGAGGCGCAAAATTCAAAGCCACAGGGGTTTCCATTTCTGGTTCTTGTGGATTCAGAAAGGAATTTGGGTTTTTGATGGAAAAATGGGCACAATTACAGGTCTGGGAACTGAGGAGTGAAATAAAGACCAAATTGTACTGTGTTTTAGCCCTTTCCTATGGAATTAAATAAAAAACCAAGACTTGCAGGGTTCGACAGGAACTGGTTAAATACCTTTTTCCGGGAAGTGGATAGTGATGAAAACAGGTGTAGGCAACTGCTGATGGGTTTTGTATTGTTCGTCTGCAATTTTCTCAGCAAGGCGGCGGTTGACAATCTTCGACAGATGGCTTTGCAGTTTTCTACATGGGAACACTGGTCGCTGCACGGGATAATGAAAGTGATGCACATTTATTTATTTTATTCGCAAAGTCGAAAGTTGGCGGGGTTTTAATTTTTTGGCGGATGACGTATGCAGGAAAGGTTGTTTTTTTTTAATGCGAATGGTGGTAAGTAGTATACATCACACCGCTTTTGGGGACATGTTGTTTTCAAGTGAAAGCTAGCAATTCCATACCCTTTGCGACGCGTGGCGAGACACTGTTTGGAAAACCGCTTAGCGATCGCACGTTATTGTTCGGACGTGGGGGTGACGCGATATAGACGACAGCCATTGGATGTGAAGGGGATGATCGGACGGCTGTCGGGGAGGTGAGATGATAGGGAAATAGCAAGGGTGGGGCCAATACAATTAAACACGATTTAATCATATCGGGGGCAATTCAATTGGTGGGGTAAGTTATTAATTAACCATGAGGGTTAATTAATCCTTTTTTCATGCGACGGGGAATTGGGTTCTTAATTAGTCGCGGTTTAAACTAATTAATCACAATTAACGCAATATTGAGGTTATTTTTCAGCCAAAGGGGCGGGATGTGTGATAATTGGGAGTTGTATATAGTTAAATTAATACGGGAACGGGTTGAATTATATAGTGAATTAAATAATAAAGTTAAAAGTTAATATGAAAATGAATGAAAAAGCGCTAAGTAAAAAAACATTTGAAGTATGTATTTAACTTATGCTTGAATGAAAGGGTTTTTATGACATATTGTGCAATTTCCCTAAGTAAAACAGGATTTTACTTAGGATTTTTTTTTTTAGAATTGAATGAATGACTTATGAATGGTTATAAGTACCTATTCTTTTCAATTATTGGGCCGAGGGTCTGGTCTCTCCCTTGGCCTTATTGATAACTTATGTTTTTGATAATTGTCCCTTGGATTCACCAATTCCTTTGGATTATAATATTAAACCCTTGGGTTTATTATTTCTTTTGGTTTATAATATGGATAATCGTTCAATCTCATCCATGATCAAATGTCACATTCTGACAAATATTGTTTCAGTATAAAAATGACCCTTGCCTAGCCATGGTCATAGTTGGTCCAACGTCGGATTGTGACAACATTTGTCTCAATGTTTAAATCAATTCCCTTGGGTTCAACAATTCCTTTGGTTTATAATATTAAACCCTTGGGTTTATTGGTTCTTTTGGTTTATAATATCAATAATCGATCAATGCCATCCATGATAAAATGTCACATTCTGACATGTCTTGTCTCAATATGAAAATCACCCATGGCCAACCATTGTCATAGTTGGTCCAACGTCGCATTGTGACAACAATTGTCTCAATGTTTAAATCAATTCCCTTGGGTTCAACAAATCCTTTGGTTTATCATATTAAACCCTTGGGTTTATTAGTTCTTTTGATTTATAATATGAATAATCGATCAATGTCATCCATGATCAAATGTCACATTCTGACAAGTATTGTCTCAACATGAAAATCACCCATGGCCAACCATGGTCATAGTTGGTCCAACAACGCATTGTGACAACAATTGTCTCAATGTTTAAATCAATTCCCTTGGGTTTAGCAATTCCTTTGGTTTATAATATTAAACCCTTGGGTTTATTAGTTCTTTTGATTTATAATATGAATAATCGATCAATGTCATCCATGCTCAAATGTCACATTCTGACAAATATTGTCTCAACATGAAAATCACCCATGCCCAGCCATGGTCATAGTTGGTCCAACATGGCATTGTGACAACAATTGTCTTAATGTTTAAATCAATTCCCTTGGGTTCACCAATTCCTTTGGTTTATAATATTAAACCCTTGGGTTTATTAGTTCTTTTGGTTTATACTATGAATAATCGATCAATTTCATCCATCGTCAAATGTCACATTTTGAAAAATATTGTCTCTATATGAAAATCACCCATGGCCAACCATGGTCGTAGTTGGTCGAACATCGCATTGTGACAACAATTGTCTCAATGTTTAAATCAATTCCCTTGGGTTCAATAATTCCTTGGTTTATAATATTAAACCCTTGGGTTTATTAGTTCTTTAGCTTTATAATATGAATAATTTATCAATGTCATCCATGATCAAATGTCACATTCTCACAAATATTGTGTCAATATGTCAAATTCTGAAACATTGTCTCAATATAAAAATCACACATGGCCAACCATGGTCATAGTTGGTCCAACGTCTCATTGTGACAACAATTGTTTCAATGTTTAAGTTAATTCCCTTGGGTTCACCAATTCCTTTGGTTGCTAATTTGTCGGGTAATGATTTTCCCTGGGGTTCACCAATTCCTTTGGTTTATAATATTAAACCCTTGGGTTTATTAGTTCTTTAGCTTTATAATATGAATAATCGATCAATGTCATCCACGATCAAATGTCACATTCTGACAAATATTGTCTCAATATGAAAATCACCCATGGCCCACCATGGTCATAGTTGGTCCAACATCGCATTGTGACAACAATTGTCTCGATGTTTAAATCAATTCCCTTGGGTTCACCAATTCCTTTGGTTTATAATTTTTTGGGTGATGATTTTTCCTTGGGTTCACCAATTCCTTTGGTTTACAATATTAAACCCTTGGGTTTATTAGTTTTTTTGGTTTATAATATGAATAATCGATCAATGTCATCCATGATCAAATGTCAAATTCTAAAACATTGTCTCCATATGAAAATCACACATGGCCAACCATGGTCATAGTTGGTCCAACGTTGCATTGTGACAACAATTGTCTCAATGTTTAAATCAATTCCCTTGGGTTCACCAATTCCTCTGGTTTATAATTTTTTGGGTAATGATTTTCGCTTGGGTTCACCAATTCCTTTTGTTTATAATATTAAACCCCTGGGTTTATTAGTTTTTTGGTAATGATTTTTCCAGGGGTTCACCAATTCCTTTGGTTTATAATATTGAACCCTTGGGTTTATTAGTTTTTTTGGTTTATAATATGAATAATTGATCAATGTCATCCATGCTCGAATGTCGCATTCTGACAAATATTGTCTCAATATGAAAATCACCCATGGCCAACCATGGTCATAGTTGGTCCAACATCGCATTGTGACAAAAATTGTCTCGATGTTTAAATCAATTCCCTTTGGTTTATAATATTAAACCCTTGGGTTTATTAGTTCTTTTGGTTTATAATATCAATAATCGATCAATTTCATCCATGGTAAAATGTCACATTTTGAAAAATATTGTCTCTATATGAAAATCACCCATGGCCAACCATGGTCATAGTTGGTCCAACGTCGCATTGTGACAACAATTGTCTCAATGTTTAAATCAATTCCCTTGGGTTCACTAATTACTTTGGTTTATAATATTAAACCCTTGGGTTTATTGGTTCTTTATCTTTATAATATGAATAATTGATCAATGTCATCCATGATCAAATGTCACATTCTGACAAATATTGTCTCAATATGAAAATCACCCATGGCCCACCATGGTCATAGTTGGCCCAACATCGCATTGTGAAAACAATTGTCTCAATGTTTAAATCAATTCCCTTGCGTTCACCAATTCCTTTGGTTTATAATTTTTTAGGTAATGATTTTCCCTTGGGTTGACCAATTCCTTTGGTTTATAATATAAAACCCTTGGGTTTATTAGTTTTTTTGGTTTATAATATGAATAATCAATCAATGTCATCCATGATCAAATGTCAAATTTTGAAACATTGTCTCCATATGAAAATCACACATGGCCAACCATGGTCATAGTTGGTCCAACGTCACATTGTGACAACAATTGTCTCAATGTTTAAATCAATTCCCTTGGGTTCACCAATTCTCGGTTTATAAATTTTTGGTACTGATTTTCCCTTGCTCCACTAATTCCTTTGGTTTATAATATTAAACCCTTGGGTTTATTAGTTTTTTGGTAATGATTTTCCCTGGGGTTCACTAATTCCTTTGGTTTATAATATTAAACCCTTGGGTTTATTAGTTTTTTTGGTTTATAATATGAATAATCGATCAATGTCATCCATGCTCGAATGTCAAATTCTGAAAAATATTGTCTCAATATGAAAAATCACCCATGGCCAACCATGGTCATAGTTGGTCCAACATCGCATTGTGACAACGATTGTCTCGATGTTTAAATCAATTCCCTTGGGTTCACAAATTCCTTTGGTTTATAATATTAAAACCTTGGGTTTATTAGTTCTTTTGGTTTATAATATGAATAATCGATCAATTTCATCCATGGTCAAATGTCACATTCTGAAAAATATGGTCTCTAAATGAAAATCACCCATGGCCAACCATGGTCATAGTTGGTCCAACGTCGCATTGTGACAACAATTGTCTCAATGTTTAAATCAATTTCCTTGGGTTCAATAATTCCTTTGGTTTATAATATTAAACCCTTGGGTTTATTGGCTCTTTAGCTTTATAATATGAATAATTGATCAATGTCATCCATTGTCAAATGTCACATTCTGACGAATATTGTCTCACTATGAAAATCACCCATGGCCCACAATGGTCATAGTTGGTCCAAAATCGCATTGTGAAAACAATTGTCTCGATGTTTAAATCAATTCCCTTGGGATCACCAATTCCTTTGGTTTATAATTTTTTGGGTGATGATTTTCCCTTGGGTTCACCAATTCCTTTGGTTTATAATATTAAACCCTTGGGTTTATTAGTTTTTTTGTAATGATTTTCCTGGGTTCACCAATTCCTTTTCATATAATATTAAACCCTTGGGTTTATTAGTTTTTTTGGTTTATAATATGAATAATCGATCAATGTCATCCATGATCAAATGTCACATTCTGACAAATATTGTCTCAATATGGAAATCAGCCATAGCCAACCATGGTCATAGTTGGTCCAACATGGCATTGTGACAACAATTGTCTGAATGTTTAAATCAATTCTCTTGGGTTCACCAATTCTTTTGGTTTATAATATTAAACCCTTGGGTTTATTAGTTTTTTGGTAATGATTTACCCCGGGGTTCACCAATTGTGACAACAATTGTCTCAATGTTTAAATCAATTCGCTTGGGTTCACCAATTCCTTTGGTTTATAATCTTAAACCCTTGGGTTTATTAGTTTTTTGGTAATGATTTTCCCGGGGTTGACCAATTGTGACAACAATTGTCTCAATGTTTAAATCAATTCCCTTGGGTTCACCAATTCCTTTGTTTTATAATATTAAACTCTTGGGTTTATTAGTTTTTTGGTAATGATTTTCCCTGGGGTTCACCAATTCCTTTGGTTTATAATATTAAACCCTTGGGTTTATTAGTTTTTTTGTTTTATAATATGAATAATCGATCAATGTCATCCTTGATCAAATGTCACATTCTGAAAAATATTGTCTCAATATGAAAATCACTCATGGCCGACCATGGTCATAGTTGGTCTAACATTGCATTGTGACAACAATTGTGTCGATGTTTAAATCAACTCCGTTGGGTTCACCATTTCCTTTGGTTTGTAATTTTTTGGGTGACGATTTTCCCTTGGGTTCACCAATTCCTTTGGTTTATAATATGAATAATCGATTAATGTCATCCATGATCAAATGAAAAATTCTGAAACATTGTCTCAATATGAAAATCACACATGGCCAACCATGGTCATAGTTGGTCCAACGTCGCATTGTGACAATAATTGTCTCAATGTTTAAATAAATTACCATGGGTTCACCGATTCCATTGGTTTATAATTTCTTGGGCAATGATTTTCCCTGGGGTTCACCAATTCCTTTGGTTTATAATATTAAACCCTTGGGTTTATTGGTTTTTTTGGTTTATAATATGAATAATCGATCAATGTCATCCATGATCAAATGACACATTTTGACAAACATTGTCTTGATATGAAAATCACCCATGGCCAACCATGGTCATAGTTGGTCCAACGTCGCATTGTGACAAAAATTGTCTCAATGTTTAGATCAATTCCCTTGGGTTCACCAATTCCTTTTGGTTTATAGTTTGTTGGGTAATGGTTGTCCCTTGGGTTCACCAATTCCTTTGGTTTATAATATGAATAATCGATCAATGTCATCCATGATAAAATGTCACATTCTGAAAAATCTTGTCTCAATATGAAAATCACCCATGGTCAGCCATGGTCATAGTTGGTCCAACGTCGCATTGTTACAACAATTATCTCGATGTTTAAATCAATTCCCTTGGGTTCAACAATTCCTTTGGTTTATAATATTAAACCCTTGGGTTTATTAGTTCTTTTGATTTATAATATGAATAATCGATCAATGTCATCCATGTTCAAATGTCACATTTTGAAAAATATTGTCTCAACATGAAAATCACCCATGGCCAGCCATGGTCATAGTTGGTCCAACATCGCATTGTGACAACAATTGTCTCAATGTTTAAATCAATTCCCTTGGGTTCACCAATTCCTTTGGTTTATAATATTAAACCTTTGGGTTGGTTGGTTCTTTTGGTTTATAATATGAATAATCGATCAATTTCATCCATGATCAAATGTCACATTCTAAAAAATATTGTCTCTATATGAAAATCACCCATGGCCAACCATGGTCATAGTTGGTCCAATGTCGCATTGTGACAACAATGGTCTCAATGTTTAAATCAATTCCCTTGGGTTCACCAATTCCTTTTGGTTTATAATTTGTTGGGTAATGGTTGTCCCTTGGGTTCACCAATTCCTTTGGTTTATAATATTAAACCCTTGGGTTTATTAGTTATTTTGGTTTATAATATGAATAATCGATCAATGTCATCCATGATCAAATGTGACATTCTGACAACAATTGTCTCAATGTTTAAATCAATTCCCTTTGGTTCACCAATTCCTTTGGTTTACAATTTGTTGGGTAATGGTTTTCCCTTGGGTTCACCAATTCCTTTGGTTTATAGTATTAAACTCTTGGGTTTTATTAATCTCTATTATTTTTAATATTGCCCTTGGCCTTATTCATCCCTTAGGTTTTTAATATTTATTCCTTAGGTTCACTGATTCCTTTGGTTTATAATGTTAAAGCCTTGGGTTTATTAGTTCTTTTGGGTTATAATGTTAATCATACATTTGGTTTATTACGCTCTTGAGTTTAAAAAAAATAATTCTTAGGGTTTGTTAATTTCTTGGATTTTTCAGTTTAAAATATTGATTGTTAGGGTTTATTAATCTCTATTGTTTATAATATTCATCCGTTAGGTTTGTAATATTTATCCCTTGGGTTCTCTGATTCCTTTGCTTTATAATATTAAACCCTTGGGTCTATTAGTTCTTTTGGTTTATAATGTTAATAATCCCGTTGGTTTATTAATATCTTATGTTTAAAATACTGATTGTTATGGATTATTAATTTATTAGGTTTTTTAGTTTAAAATATGAATTCTTACGGTTTATTAATATCTTGTGTTTTTAATATTGATCCCTTATGTTTATGATATTTATCCCTTGGATTCACTAATTCCTTTGGTTTATAATATTTAAACCTTTGGTTTATGATGACATTCGGTTTCTATTATTAATTATGCCTTGGGTTTATTAATATATTCACTTTAAAATATTAATTGTTAGGGTTTATTAATCTCTTAAGTTTTTTGTTTTTAAATATTGTTTCATTGCTTTATTACTCTCTTGTCTTTAATATATTATTTCTTAAAGTTTATTACTTTCTTATGTTTTTGGGTTTAATATCATTAATATATATTATTAATAAATATTCTAATATTTATTAATAATATTATAATATTATTCATATATATTATTAATAATATAGCCAACTATGATATAATATATATTATTAATATATTATTAGTTCTTTTGGTTTATTAATAATATAACCATCTATGATATTAATATATATATAAATATTAAATTTTTTATTATTATTAAAGTTGGCGGGTTTTATTTTTCTGGCGGATGACGTATGCAGGAAAGGCTGTTTTTTTTAATGCGAAGGGTGGTAAGCGGTATACATCGCACCGCTTTTGGGGACAAGCTGTTTTCAAGTGAAAGCCAACGATTCCATACCCTTCA